>JAOUQZ010000044.1:9660240-9667508 GCA_028564935.1 Neosilurus hyrtlii
ATACTGTACTATTTCACATGACACAAACTCTGTTCAACAAGCTTGATTGTGTTCTGAGTAATGTTTAGTATGCCAATCAGAAATAATAAGCATCTGGTGTGTGGGTATGTACATGTCTGCTTCTGAGAATTCATCAGTCACAATATTATTGACATAATTGACTGTTGTTTGTTGCTAGAGGTACAAAAACTTCTGGCAGAAACGAGCAATTAAATCCATCAAGACCAAACTGAGTAGGCTGGCGAACCAGTGAGAATGTTACAGAACATGTTGGGGGCTTCCCCCAACATGTGATGGCTTCCCATCCTGTGTTTGTTCCCTGGATAGGATAAGACAACGCAATTAATGAAGAGAAATTATTTACATGCATAATTACTTTGTGTTTGTTGGGGTGAATCATCACTTAGCATCGAGTCAGATTGGATTTGTGTGGCCAAGAATTGTTTGCCTCAAATGACAAAAAAATAAAAAATAAAAAATAAAAAGAGCCTGGAAATGAAGCAGGTTGAAAAATTAACTTATGTGTTGTAGATTGATTTAGTGTGTGTTCTAAATCAGAGAAAGGGGGAGTGTTAAATTAGGCCCAAGAAAGCAGTAACTAAGGGGTCAGTGGTGCCATCTTTTGGTAAAGATCAGTAAAGCTACAATCTAATCCAAAGGTAATTTTTTAAAAAAATTATTATTATTAATTTTTTTTTTTTTACCACAGGTATCCAATTATTGTTTGTTTGTTCGTTTTTAAAGTCAGGACAACAATTTCTGAACAAACTCCATATATGCACTTTTAACTGTTTGTTCTCTTTTTCAGATGTCACTGAAATGTAACCGTGGCATTCACACAACCAATCTGGAAGCCATTCTGGTTTATGAGATGTGCTTTCAAGTTGTAGTGACCCTGTTGAGGAACACAAGGAGAGAAAATCAGGGCAATAAATAACATATGAGAGCGAGGAAGAGAGAGAGGGAGGCTTTGCACAATAGCTTATGCAAATTAAACCAAACAAACCTTTAGTGCAATTTCCAGGTCTGGCAAAAATGTCTGAATGTCAATCATTTCTGAAATATATAAATATAAAAAGTCACAAAAGCCATTGGTAACGAAATAAAGTACTTACTGTATTGTTTACACTTTTTTTTTTTTACTACAAATCCCAAATCTGTCATCATGATACTGAGGTCCAAGACACTTTAATTACAAATGTGTGGGATTGTGAGTAAAGAAATGAAGTTTAAAAAAAATACTGGACAAATTTCAAAGTCTTTTTAAAAAAAGACTTCGCTTCTAGTTTATAACCTACATTATGTTTTTACGGCAAGCCCAAATAAGCATGAATGTAAATTCAAGCACTAGCTGCAGCCTCATAAAATAGATATTTAAATAATAACTTTAGCTGGTACAAAGCCTTATATTTACATATGGCACAATCTTATGATCATTAGAGCTGTCTATAAATGAACACATATCTAGATTGTGGTCGTCAACCAGAAAGTTTCTCAAAAGTAGCAGAGGGAAAGATTTATTACAAATTTTTTTATACAGAAATAATACACATCTGGGGTAAATTGGGCAGTACTGTTCTCAGAAAATAAGTCTGTGAATTACACCACTGTTGTCACTGTGCTGGTACTCTAGGTTCCTCTCTACCTTTAGTATTTATCTTTAACGTGAAACAATCAACACAGAGCACCTTAAAGATTTCAAGTGGTTGTAAAGATTTACAATTATATAATTATATAATTATAAATAAATTCTTTTAGAGGTAGAAAGAGTGAAAAAACATTCTCCTGAGCATACACCCAAATCAGCATCACCATCTTTTTTGTCATTAAAGGTGAGTTATTATGCTTTTCCCACTTTTTTAACCCATAAATGTCGTTATAGTTTGGATTGGGTGTGTTAGACGAAGCCAGGGTATCAATTAACAAAGTGTTACTCATTTTTATTTTTATTTTTTTTGTTCTTGGGGCACACCAGTGCATCATTGGCCTTCTGATTAGCTGGTTGTGCCCCACTGCAACCCCATGCACAATGGTATCTCCACCCATCCTCCCTGTCTGCCTCCCAGTGCACTGAAAGAAATGGCGATCCACTTCAGAAAGGTGACCAATCAGAGAAGAGTGGGGACACTTCTATGGAGGAGAAAGCCATTTCAGGGGGGGGGGGGGGGGTGGGGGTAGAACTGTAGAATTGTTTTTTTATTTAAAATTTTTTTTGGATTATGAAATGTACTTTGGTGTTCCACTGGTGTCCAAAATAAAGGTCTGAAAATGGGTATCATATCTCACCTTTAAAAGCATGTGTAAAGGTCTTCATCTATAGATTCATCACAAGAAACTGATTCTTACCTCCTTTTCTGCTGCCACAGAAGTTGAAACGTGGGAAATTGGGTAAGCAGATGGACTCATCATAGTGGACCACGAAATTGCCGTTGTGGAACATATCCAGAGATAGATAGAGTGCATCGATGGATTGTCCTGTAGATGACACATGATCACCTTTTAGCTTCTCACAATGAGAACATCGTCTGGAATTTTGAATGAAAGAATGTGGGTGAGCTCACTCAGGAGAATGGATGCTTTGACATATGGCTGCGACTGAATATCTGTACAGGAACTGAGTGTGAAGCCTACATCCTGTATAGGGTCTGGAGGAGCAAAGACAAAATGACACCTAAGTTTTTAAAGCAAATGGGTCAGTCAACAGTGTTGTTTTGAACAGTTTGGCTTTTCTCTGTTAATTTAGGACATTGGGTAATCGTTACATTGTAAAAGTAAAAAAAAATACATACTGTGGTGGTCCTTTGAGATTTTTATATTTGTTCTTAAGCATGCCATTCTATTAATAAATAAGCAGTGGGGCTGAGTTACTGAACAAAAGGGATACAAATCAGTGTCCATCTATCCATCTTCAATATTTCCTATCCATTGCTGGCCGCAGGTGAGCTGGAGCCAATCCCAGATGACTTTGACCAAGAGGTACTATGGGTACACCCGAATCCGATCTGCAGTGCATCACAGAGCTATCAAGGGGATGCAGACAGCCATTCGCACCCAGATTCACACCTCTGGGCAATTAAGATTTCTAATTTTTTTTTATTTTGATATTAATCCCACAAGGGAAATGATTATATTATCAATTATATCATCTGCATTTAACACATTCAAAGGGAGCACACACACACACACACACACACACACACACACACACACACACACACACACACACACACACACACTTGAAGCAGTGGGCTGCCACACACTGGGGCACCCGGAGAGCAGTTAGGGGTTTGGTGCTTTGCTCAAGGGCACTTCAGCCATGAAGGTGTAAGAATTGAAGGTGCAGCTCACTCCCCATCCACCACACATTTTTCCTGCTGGTTCGGGAATCGAACCAGTGACTGTTCGGTTCATAAGCCGGTTCTCTTACCATTAGGCAACAGCTGGGAGGAAACCGGAGTACCCGGAGGAATCCCATGTAAGCACAGGAAGAACATGCAAAATCCACACAGAAACACCCGAGTCCGGGACTCAATCCCAGGACCTTCTTGCTGTGAGACGGACTTGCTAACCACTACGCCACCATGCTGCCTTGTATAGTTACACTGGTATATTATTGTTTTTGATGAAAGTGATGGAAAGTGAGATTAAAAAAAAAAATCTCTTGCTAATTAAACTTCCATAAAAAATGTGCATGGGTTAAGTTATATCTTTGGTAATTCTTGGTTGGATTAATGAAGTATATAAGACTGGACTGAGCCAGTTTAGGTTCATATATAAACTTATACCTGTTTTTCTGATGAACATCATGGTCTATCATGGCTTGCTAATTATTTCAGGACTTTCATTTTATGCTTAAATCAACTGAAACATTTTTAATTACTGAAAACACACACACACACACACACACACACACACACACACACACACACACACACACACACACACTATGTGCAATTTGATCAGTACAGATTCAATCTCACCACAGCTTCTGTATATCACTTGGATCTTGTCCGAGTTGCACGCAGTGTGTACAGGCCAGTAGTCTTCCTGTTGGTCTGCTGTAGATAGATGTAACAGGCTCAGGATCATTACAACAGTGTATAATTTCATATTAAAATATATACTTTTTCATGGTGACTGTAAACTGATTCTTTGCCTAAGTCTAAACTGACTTCACTTAATATTGAACAGGAAATAGTACAAAATGTACAGGGATGCAAAGCTTCCTATTTTGGTTTAGTTTCTATAATAATGTGAAGTATGGTCAGGTTCCACTTCCTTAAAACTAAAACCAGTTTAATTTACTGCACAGTTGACTCTTCTTCTTTTTCACCAGGGCAAACTGCCCTTAGGTCTTTTTTTGATTGTTTGATTATTTTGCAATATGCATTTTTTCACTTGTTTTTTTATGAATACAGTAAAGGTTTCTGGGCAGCAGCATGGCGTAGTGGTTAGCACATCTTTCTCACTGCAAGAGGGTCCTGGGTTCGAGTTCTGGGCTTGGGCATTTCTGTGTGGAGTTTGCATGTTCTCCAAATGCTTGCGTGGGTTTCCAAATACATGGACATTAGGCTAATTGGCTGTTCCAAATTGACCCTATGTGAATGTGGTTGGGGGTGTGTGTTGCCCTGTGATGGTCTAGCAAGCAGTTTATGGTGCCCATTGTTGACTGAGATAGGCTCCAGCCACTCCGTGACCCTAGTCAGACTAAAGGGAGCAATGAGATCAATGCAAAGCTATTATGTAGCTAAAAAAGACAGTCATATAATATGACTCATTCATTCATTCATTCATTCACTTTCTAAGCCACCTAATCCTAATTAGGGTTGCGGGGAGGCTGGCGACCATCTCGGCCAACTCTGGGTGAGGGCGGGATACACTCTTGACAGCTCGCTAGGCTATCGTAGAGCCAACACACACAACCATTCACACTTACACTCTCACCTAGGGGTGATTTGTAATAGCCAAATAGCCAACTGTGCATGTTTTTGGACTGTGGGAGGAAACCAGAGTACCTGGACGAAACACACGCAAGCACAGGGAGAGCATGCAAACTCCACACAGAAACACCCTGAGCCCAGGACTCGACCCCATGCCTTCTGGTTGTGAGGCTGGAAGCCACCATGCCGCCTAATATGATTCATGTTAATAAAAATGAGTACAGTTTCCATCTTTGAACATCAGTTTTATCTGTTTTAGCATATTTTAAGACACATGATCTGATAAATCAGGAACTTTACAGGATGTTTTTGATGAGGAAGAAGTGTGTAAGAGCCATTTTATTATCAAGGAGCCATTTTATTATCAAATATTATGCAAGGCTTTGATATCTTAGACCTGTTTAAGCCATTCATCCAGCCGGCTAACTGTCAAGCTACCTACTCCTCCTAGGGATCTTACTCTGGGCAAAGGCAGGGTACTCCCTAAACATCTCACCAGTCCAACACAGGGCCAACACACACACTATTTACACTCACACTTACAGGCAATTTGGATGTCTTTGGACTGGGGGAGGAAAACAAGGTACCCAGAGGAAACCCATGCAAGCATAGGGAGAACATGCAAACTCCACTCAGAAACGCCTTTGCAGAGCCCAGGACTCGAACCTAGGACCGTCTGGCTGTGAGGCGGACGTGCTAAAAAATACTCTGTGCCACCCTCCATCCAGCCGCTCGATCCTAATTAGGGTCGCGGAGAGGCTGGTGCCCATCTCAGCCAACTCTGTGCGAGGGCAGAGTACACCCTGGACAGCTTGCCAGGCCATCACAGGGCAGAAAATTATAACTGTTACAATTAATTTTAATTTACAGGACCTCCAGGCCTGTTGTTCAGCCACAAACACAAAAGGGTAGGAAAGGGTTCAGTGGTTATTTAAGAGTTTGTGCCCTCTAGTGGCCTGTATAAGTAAGTATTCCTAAGTACAGTTGTGTGAGGTGACACTTTGGTAAGGATGTTCTTTGTCATCATGCAGTGGACCTCAAGGCTATCCACAGAACAGTGGGCTTGAGGTGAGAAAACATGCACAAAATAATTCAAACACTCATATATGGTGACATATGTGGTGACAATTTGGGATAGACAACCGTCTACCTCACAGCAAGGAAATCCTGGGTTGAAGTCCTGGGCTCGAGCGTTTTTGTGTTGAGTGTACATGTTCTCCCCATGCTTGCGTGGGTTTTCTCTAGGTACTCCAGTTAACTCCCACAGTCCAAAGGCATACACATTAGGCTAACTGGCTGTTTCAATCTGACTGTAGGTGTGAGTGTGAATCATTGTGTTTGTCTATGTTCTGCAGTAGTCTGATGAGCTGTTCAGGGTGTACCCTGCCTTCGCCAAGTGTCAGCATAGATGGGCTCTAGCCTCCCAATGACCCTAATAGATTAAGCAGTTTGGCAAATAAGTAAGTGAGTGAGCAAGTGAATAAGTATGTACTACATGAGAATGACGCAATCTGATTGGTCCACTGTCAGGGGATTTAAAAACATTATTCCAAATGGATATGCTTAAATCAAAACTAAGTACTCTCACAGTTGGTCACTTGGACCAGGTGCTGTAATTACTGTGCATTTTTAAAAATGGAAAAATAAATTCTATAAATTCATAATTTTAGCTTGCTTTTTTTTAACATCTCACAGCAAAAAGGTCTAGGATTCGAGCCCTATGACCAACGAGGGTGGAGTTGCATGTTCTCTCAGTGCTTGTATGGGTTCCCTCTGGGTGCTCTGATTTCCTCCCAGTCCAAAGACATACACATTAGGCTATGTGGATATTCTCGATTGGCCTGAGAAGTGAATGTGGGTGTGAATGATTGTCCCCATCTTCATCCAGAGTTGGCTGGTCGGCTGATCCTACACAGCTCCTAGCTCTGCTCAGAGCATCACCGGAGCTCACTTGACCTGCCGCAGTAATATTATTATTAGTTTTAATAAAATAGAAAAATCTTGTTTTAATTTGAATTTTATATTTGACTGTTTTAATACTGAGACCTTGTCGAAACTGTGGTTTTGTAGATAATAGATATGTTTTGTTCCTGGAATGATTTTGCTGACACTTAATTCAGTGACATGGCTATATGACATTTCTAAAGGGAAGTCATATTTCCAGCACTGCTTCTTATGACAGCACATGTCACAGTGACCCAGAAAGACAGACAGAGAGAGAGAGAGAGAGAGAGAGAGAGAGAGAGAAAGAGAAAGAGAGAGAGAGAAAGAGAGAGAGACAGCGGCAATAAGGATGTATATATGTGTGTATATATATATATATATATA
>JAOUQZ010000044.1:9693212-9706831 GCA_028564935.1 Neosilurus hyrtlii
TTACCTAATAAAAGCCTGTTAACAAAATGCTTGACTAAACAAGTAGGTTTTCAGCCTAGTCTTAAAAACAGAGACTGAGTGTGTCTGAGTCCCGAACATTAAGTTGGGACATGGAACATGGAAGTTTATCCCATAATTGTGGGGCTTTGTAAGAGAAAGCTCTGCCCCCTGCAGTAGTCCTCAGTATAATATTCATAAATGTTTTCATGTTTAGTGAATAATTACCTTTAACTATAATTTGTAATGTTTTTGTAAACTATATATATATATATATATATATCTACATTAGAAATATTGGGAAGTGGGAAACACACGAAAGGGTTACCTAGGCAACCAGAGCTTACCACAAGTGAGATTCGCTTGTGACACGAGGCAACTCACTGTATCACTCAAATGTTACTCTTGTCACTCATTGCTTCCTGTGTGGACGCTGCTTTAGACTTGCTTAGAAATGGAGGGGTTAACAAGGTTGTTATTTTTTTTTTTTTTAGAATACTTCAAATAAAACCACTTGTTTATTTTATTTTGTCAGTTAGTTGACACATAGGTCCCATCCGGGGATACACAACACACCCAATATATTAAGATATACTGACTCACTATGGTAAATGTACAAATGTGCATCTGTAAGAGAGCGAGAAAAAGAGTTTGGACTTGCAAACTGTTTTGTTTACCTGTAGTGAACAACACACTAAGCAAATTAAGCACAAACATAATTATGATGTTATTATACTGTATAATTACAAGGGAGATGAGAGCTCCAGAAATATGCTTCAATTTGAAAACTTTCGAAGACACTGGGATCAGCAACTCCTACACTGTTAGAAAAGAGGGAACCTACAGGGTACTGTGCTTTAACAGCCTACAGGGGTAACTTCCAGAAGGAAATGCCTCTGTTGTAGATTTAGATATAAAACCTTCAAGTGTTTAGCCTGAGGGACAAAATAGGGAATGCTTTAGGGTGATCGATGGAGCTTGTAAACTGGGTCTGGAATAAAGAGAAGGGACAGTGCCATGACAGAGCTTTCTGATTTTCTCCTGTTACATATTCAAGATGTCAGTAAAAAATTAACCCAACAAAAATGTTGCGATGTTGCTTAAGTTTGTCGAAACAACACCATGGTGATTGTAATATGGGTGGTCAAACAAAATATTGGAGTGCTGGATATTTTTTTCTTTTTGGCCAGGCAGTGTACATTATTTTGGAAAGGGTTAGAAATTAATCTTTCCACCACTTGGAATTCCAGCAAACCACAGTGAGAGCCATCATCGCCAAATGGAAAAAAACATGGAACAGTAATAAATCTGTACAGGAGTGCCCAGCCTAGCAAAATTACTGAAAAAGAAGACTCATAAAAACATGTAGGAAACTGCAGACCCGTCTCAGTTCAGTTAATGTCAAGTAGTAAGAACCCAAATAGCCTTTAATATTTCATCCACAAACATCACTTTTGTGTCACTTTTTCCACTACAGTGGCATCTGACATGGGGGTGGGGTATAGTGTGCAGCCAGTGAACTGTCAGCTCACAAAGCTGATATGTAGGAAGCAAGACAAATGGCAAGCAGATCATCTCCAAAGCCACAGGTCTTGTGAGGTGTTCCTGATATCCAGTGGTTAGGACCTACCAATTGATACAAGAAAGGACTAATGGTGGGCACGTAGGGCTCTCTGATATGTATGGGGCGGGAAGGCTAGCCAGATTGCCGCATGTGAGACTGCACATGCTTGACACCTCCCAACCACTCAAAGTGAATCACATTTTTACATCATGTTGACAGCTGGATGCACGTGCATCACTTTCATGTAAGTGAGATGGCAAAAGGATAGACTATGTGAACAAGGCAAGCCATCAGAAGCAGCATGATGTTTGGGGCATGCTCTGATGGGTAACCTTGGACCTTGGAATTCAAGAAGTTTACCAAAATATCGTTGCAGACTAAGTCCACCCCATTACGGCAGTGGTGTTCCCTAAAGGAAGTATCTCAGTTCAGCACAATAATGCACTCTCTCATTCTGCAAAAAAAACTGTTCAAAATGTTTGAAGAAAAATCATCCTTCAATTTACCCATCTCTGGAATGTGCTGGACAAAACAAGTCCAAACCATGAAGGACCCACCTGGCAACTTACAGAAATTAAATGCAATGATGTGCTGCAAACTGCTTGGTGCCAGACACCAAGATGCATCAGTTTTCACCTCTTTGACAGCAAACAGATGCAGTATTTATTTATATATTTTGGGTCTATTTAATTTAAAGAAATCCAATTTGTTTAACAATTAATTTTCTGATTCCCATCTGCTAGATGAGTGACCTCTACCAATCTAGGAGGATGAACGCCAAAACATACTTGCATGCAGCCCTGTACATTTTTAAACTGCTGGTCATGTAATGTGCAATATATAAACATGGTTGGAAGAGATGCTAACTAGCCTGTTTTATACATTCAAGCACACAGAATTGTGTGATTGTGGTAGTGTTTCTATAATCAATAGAGAGAACAAAAACATCATCCATCCCACACAGACAGCAGGCACAGTTATGTTCTCTGTGACAACAGGACACAAATGGCTGTGGCATCATCAGGAATCCCACCAGCTAGAGTACAGCAACTGCTGTGCCACCTGGGAGCAACAGATTAACAGTTTTATTAAAATGATGAACCAAGTTTTTTTTTTTTTTACAAAGTGATTGAACTTTCATAGGAATTATTAAAAGAATCCAACATGTCTGACTTGCCAGAGATCTCCATCTAATAAAAATGAAGTATCTGCACATCTGTAAAATAAGTCCCCGTTGTTAAATTACAGTTGCTTGCAAAAGTATTCATGTTTTATAATATCTAATTTTATAATATATGTAATTATAATAGATATTTGGGTGGTATTAATCAGTTGATTTAGATAACATGCCTGCAATCTTGAAGATGCAAAATATTTGGTAATATTGTAAGATATAGTTAAGAATGTATAACCATTCAAGCCCCCAAACAGTTTGTATAGCCACCTTTTGCTATGTTTATGTTTGTATTTTAGTCTCATCTGACCAGAGGATCTTCATTCATATGTTTAGATAGACTCCCACGTACCTTTTTGTAAACTCTGAACATACTTCTTTTTCAGGCCACTCTTCTGTAAAGCCTTGCTCTGTGGAGTGTACAGTTTAGACTGGTCATATGGACAGATATACCTCCTTCAGAGTTACCTTTGGTCTCTGTTACTTTTTTGATTACTGGACGGCCCTCTCTAGGCAGGTTTTTTTTGGCATATTCTTTCCATTTTGTGATGACGGATTCAATGTTGGTCTGTGGGATTTTTAAAAAGTTGGATGTTTTGTAACTCAACTTCTCCACAAGTTTGACCCTGACCTGTTTGGAGATCTTAGTTTTCAGGGTGTCTCTTGCTTGGAGGTGCATCTCGATTGGTGGTGATGCAGATTCTGGGGCCTAAGTATATATACTGAGATCATGAAATGCTTAAACTGCACATAGGTGGACCTCATTTACCTAATTATGTGACTTCTGAAGGTAACTGGTAGCATTAAATCTTATTTAGGGGCTTCATGGCAAAGTGAGTAAATATATATGCATGCACCACTTTTTGGTTTAAATTTTTTTTAGAATTTTTTTTTTTCATGTTACCAATTTGGACTATTTTGTGTAGGTGCATTACATAAATCCATTTATATTACAGGTTGTTAGGCATGAAAATAGTGAAAATCCCAAGAGGGTTAGTACTTTTGCAGGACACTGTAACCTTTAGACTGTTAAATTAACTCTTTTGGTGTTCATTTGAGCACTATTGGGAAATTTTTTACTGTATATCACATTATATATATTTTTTGTTTTGCTTTATTATCTTCTTTTGTATTTAATTCTCTTCTCCTCTATCCTATTGCATTCTATTCAGTTTTATTCTACTGTGCTCTCTCCTACTCTTTTCTATGCTCGAATTCTATACAGTGACCTGAGTATAAGAGAGAATGCATAACACAGCTCCAATCCAATCCACAAGCAGTCAAGCAAGACTAATTGTTCACTACACACTAATTAAACAGAAAAGCATCTGAGGACAGCTGGGAGCAAATGTTTTTACACCCTTACACCAAAAAAAATATGTGTATAATTATTTTCTGTAGTAAAATTAGAGTCCAAATTAATAACTTTATTGTGTCAATACGATTGCCAATTAAGCAAATTTACAGGTTTTGTAATGGATGTTGAATGAACATGACAAGAAGCAACAAGACATTTACTTTTTATATTTACTTTTCCATAATTTTTTCCATAATCAAGTAACAAAAATTGTGTACAATCTGTTTGTGGAAGGTGGCACAGTCGTTAGTATGTCACAGCAAGAAGGCCTGGGTTGGAGTTGGGTTCCCGGGCTCAGGGCGTTTGTGGATTTTGCATGTTCTCCCCGTGCTTGTGTGGGTTTCCTCCTTGTACTCCCATCTAAAAACATGAAGAATAGGTTAATTGGCTTTTCCAAATCACCCCTAGGTGTGAGTGTGACTGTGAATGATTGTGTGTGTGTTGGCCCTGTAATGGTCTGGCGAGCTGTTCAGGGTGCACCCTGCCTACACCCAGAGTTGGTGGATATGGGTGCCATCCTCCATGTGACCATAATTAGGATTAAGTGGCTTAGAAAATGAATTAAAGAATATTAGTGGAAAATAATCAAATTATATCAATATTCCTCTTCCAGGAAATGATGAAAATATCCTCTAATGACTTGTATATAACTTATATGCCCCACCTTTACGTTTATAAC
Source organism: Neosilurus hyrtlii (assembly GCA_028564935.1). Classification (NCBI taxonomy): domain Eukaryota; kingdom Metazoa; phylum Chordata; class Actinopteri; order Siluriformes; family Plotosidae; genus Neosilurus; species Neosilurus hyrtlii. The sequence goes on from JAOUQZ010000044.1 coordinate 9,697,984, forward strand.
TGCCACTTTTTAATGTCTTTTGTCTTCTCTAATAACATTTGGATCATCTCAGTTGTAATATTTGGCTCCCAGCTTTACTGCAAAATAAAAACAACACAAACATTAGTCTCAGTGACAAACGTAAGTCTTGTGAAAGCCTGTTTTTCTATTTGTGAGTTATAATTCATCACGCTGCTTGTTATGAAAAGGAAGCTCTCTGAACCGATCACTTTGACATTGTCTTTTAAGTGAAGGATTCGTAATGATTGCTGACATTGTAGGAAGGTGCAGGCATGAGGTCAGGTTGGATTTCACTCTTCTTTTCCCCTCGTTCCCATTTTCTTTGTAGCACATGAAGACAGTCTGGAAGAAGAATATTTCATCAAACTGTAATTTGCTCAAGACTGGTCTCATTAAAGTCATCTATCTCACAGTATACTGCTGATACCTGATACCTACGCAGCTACAGTATGTCCTGCAGCTCACCACAGTAAAAATAACTAGGCCGGTAGCTGTGACCTATTGGATATCAGTGGGACGCAAGCTCATAATGAAATGTGCTCTGCAATGTGTTTCATTAATAAGATGTTTTCTCCACTCCCTTTCACTCTCGAGCATTTGCACAATCACAGCAAATACGGAAAGCAAATGTATCTTATCATCATTATTACCTCTCCTTCCTCTTATGTGAAGCTAATTTACACGTCACCTTAATGGATGTAAAGTGAGTCTGGCACAGTGCCCTTTACTCCTCACATCTAAGAAATAGCCTCTGTGACCCAAAGATGCAATTATATCAAAAGAAATTACACCCATCTTGCCAGTTTATTAAGTATGCACAAGGAGTTGGACTGTTCTCAGCATAACAGTGACACTGATAAGACAATGTAGCAGTAGCAATTCAGTAGCAGTCGTACGCAGTACAACGCAGTGTGCTTTCCTGTATATATATGAACGTTAAGACATGTTGACGATAGCAGAGTCAAACGATTCTGTAAAGTCTGCTCAAGAACATCCTAAATATTTTCAATAGGTTTAAAGTCAGGACTCTGAGATGCCAATTCATGTGGGATTCCGCACGCTCCCTGAACCACTCTTTCACAACTTGAGCCCCTATTTTATATTTGTGCCATCAGGAAAGGAAAACTCCAATAATGGGATAACCTGTTCATTCAGTACATTCAGGTCATCAGCTGACTTCCTTTTGTTGCCACATTAATGCTGCCGAGCCTCAACCGGACCAACTGAAGCAACCCCAGATCATAAGACTATTCATGAAGGTTGCATCATTTACTCCCTTACAACCATAATGCATCCATCACTCTAGAATAAGGTAAACCTGGACTCATCAGACCACATGACCTTTTTTCATTGCTCAGTAGTGCAATCTTTATGCTCTCTAGCAATTTGAAGCTTTTTATTACAATGATTCTCACACACTAACAGTTTTGTTATGGCTACCTGTGATCCTGTAAACTCTCAATGCATCGCTGAGTTTTTAACCTAGTTCCTCTCATTTAGTTTATTTATGTATTCATTTATATATTTTATTGATGTAAGCCAATATTTTACCACTTTAAAAATGTTCCTATATTTTCCAAGACCATGGCATACTTCGTTCATTGTTTGTTAAAAGGATTGATCAAACTGAAAAATAATATATAGCTTTAGGCAAAGTGGAGCTACCGATGTCTCTATTGATAGGTGTCCAAGCCCAGGTTTGCTTTTTAGCACCTTCAGTAGCTGATTCCTGCTTTCATTTACATCTGTCTTGTTAGTTTAGTTATCCATTTAACAAATTTATATTCTGTTACCGGCAAGTTTGCCTGCCTAACTGAGTTAGATCGCATGATTTCTTTCCGTGCAAGTCTGTACAGCTGAACAGTATGAGCCTCTATTTTTTGGGTTCCAGTGTTTTTGTTTTGTTTTGTCGTTATTTGTATGTTTGTTTATTTTCTTGCTGGCCATCATCATGCAAATCAGTGATACATAACAGCCAATCTGCATTCACTCAGCGACTCAGCAGCCTTTTTTGGGTTTTTTTGAGGGGTGGGCACTCGCAGGCAGCAGACGGGTATGGGACAACCATTTAAGCTATATTCTATGATTATGGTGCCCCAATAAAGAGCTCTGCAATTCATCAATGCAATAATTATCTAATCAAAATATTTGTTTATTTCAATTCAGATTACAGGTACTGGTACAGGTCAAATACCACTATTTTTTTGTGGGGAAATAGAGGAGCCAGGGTCTATCATGGCATGGATGGTATGGGGTTGTGTCAGTGCCCTTGGCAAAGGTAACTTGCACTTCTGTGCTGCAGCATTAATGCAAAAAAGTACATTTTGTTTTTGGAAAACTTTTTTTTTTCAGTGACACCCATACATATTTCAACAAGACAATGCAAAAACACATTCAGCACACATTACAAAGGCGTGGCTGCAGAAGAGGTTGTGGGCGCTGGGCTGTAGTCCTACCAGGCCTGCCTGTAGTCCTGACGTGTCCCCAATTAAGAAAGTTTTACAAATTTGAAAAGAAAATGCAACAATGATGACAATGTGCTGTTACATATGCAGTATATTTGTGGCAATAATGGGACAAAATCAGAAGGAATGGCACTTTACTGTCCCAACTTTTTATTAAATGTGTTGCAGGAATGAAAATTTTAATTTCGTGGGGATTTTTTTGGGGGAAAAACCTAATAAAGTCCTGTTGAATTGTTTTGAGTGCAGTACAGGTCAACAATTACTTCCAAAATTAATGAAATTGTTTTCAGCATGTCCCAACTGTTTTCAGATTAGTGCTTGTATATCATGGTGCAAATATGTGTAACATTATCCATCCATCCATTTTCTGAACCGTTTAATCCTAATTAGGGTTGCAGGGAGGCTGGCGCCCATCTCAGCTGACTCTGGGCGAGGGCAGAGTACACCCTGGACAGCTCGCCGGGCCATTGCAGGGCAGAAACATGCTGACAGCAATGCAGCCTACTACTGACGAAAATCAGCAATGGTTCTTTTACATGCTTCTCACCACAGACAGTGAGGGACATTGCTGGCATTTGATAACCCAGTTAGCTGCACTGGGGGTGTGTAACATTAGACAACTTAAAATAAAAGACTGTTATTGCAATATAATACTCCTAAACAGTGATCTTTTCACTGTAATTATAACTTAGTGCTGGTAGGTACTCCTATTAGCACATCTGCTTTATGTTGCCTAACATTATGTTATATTGCACTTCAGGCAATTCTTGCTGTACCTTAATGGTATAAAAATGCTAAGCTTGGCAACATCTGGAAGCGCACATTGGAGAAAAGTGTGCTTGGGTTGACAGCTTGAGGTGAGAGAATATCACTTACTTATGGTTAATTATTTTGAACTGATAGTTCACTGGAAAAGAAAAAAAGACTGACAAACCCTTAAAATAAAGTCTTACATACAACATTTTGACAACGATAATGATCATTAAGTAAAGAGACACTTTGGCTTTACTAGATTTTATGTCAGAGTGGCATGCTGGCGTAGTAGTTAGCACGTCCACCTCACTGAAAAGTCCTGGGTTTGTGTCCTGTGCTTGGGAAAGACATTTCTGTGTGGAGTTTGCATGTTCTCCCTGTGCAAGCGGAGGTTACTCTGGGTACTCTGTTTTCCTCCCACAGTAAAAAGACATGCACATTAGGCTAACTGGCTGTTCCAAGTTGCCCCTAGGTGTGAATGTTATTGTGAATGGTTATGTGTGCGTGTTGCCTCTGCTACGGACGGGCAAGCCGTTCAGGGTGTACCCTGCATTCTCCCAGAGTCGTCTAAGGTAGGCTCCAGCCTCCCTATGACACTAGTAGGATTAAGTAGTTTGGCAAATGAATGATTGGATGAATTAATAGATTTTATGGCTGCACCAATCTTGTTTCCAAAGGTCTCTCTAAAATAAGCCATGGTCTCTTGTCCAAATTAGCTTTCTCCCTTTTGGAAGACAAACATGCTCCTTTTTTTTTTTTTTTATCCCTCCAGGTCTGCTAGAAACAGTGAATGTCTAATACTGCTTCAGCTGGATTTCATATAGTAAAGAAAAACATTACTCTAGTGGGGATTCAGTTAACTTCCCAATAATATAATTTTCAGCAGCGTGTTCCCTTACTGAGACCCGAACAGAAAGAGAAATAATGTCTTTTGATATTGTATTTCAGGTGAAAAAGAGAGTCTGAGTAGTATGGGTGGGGTGGGGTGGGGAAGCAGGGGTGGGGGATTGGGGGTGTTCAGTAGAAGGCCTGGATGAAATGGAAGAGTGTGAGAAAGACAGAAGGAGAGAGACAGGAGGCTGAGAGACAGCACAGCAGTGAGGTGAAGATGAGGAATCAGAGTCCTGGGAAAGAGAATGTGTAAGTTTGCTTAAAAAAAAATAAAAAAAAGTAAGAGAGGAAACTGGACCAATTGACAGAGTTTTGGGTTCTCGGGCCATTAGAAGCTGTGCGGTACCATAAAATTGATTTTTTTTTGTGTGTGTGCAGTCGCCACGGATCATTTGTGTGGTGAGTGTGTGTGTACGAGAGAGAGAGAGAGAGAGAGAGAGAGAGAGAGAGAGAGAGAGAACAAGTCTCACCTACATAGCTTCATGTATGGTTGAGTAAAAAGTAAAAGAAAAAAAAAATCATATAAAGAACGGAGTCTCGAGCCTGTCTTTACACCCTCATTCTACACACAGCTATTCTCTGTAAAGCCTCTATTACAACAGACCTTCACAAATAATAATAAATAACTGGATTTCATTTCAGCTTTTTTCGCACTGCTTGATTTAGAATTCTAGCGATGACATCATCGTTCTTTCAGGGATACACCTACATGTCTCACCCCTCCACTCTGTCTCTTTTCTCTTCTACACACTTTTTGTAGGGATAACAAGGAGCGGGAAAGGTTTTCCTCACTAGGGTTCAATCTCATTAAGCATTCCACAGCTGTGCAAAGGAAAATGTCTTCATCAGTTTCTGTCAGATGTGAGATTTTCTGCACAGCAGAGGCGTGATACCGACAATGGAGACGATTTCAGGCAAACTCAACTGCCTCTGCAAACTGCCATAGGCCACTTTCTAAAAATACCTGCCCTAAATGCACAAAACTAACATGGAGAAAGAATATGGGCTTGTTTTGCACTCTAACTAATAAAAAAAATAATAACCCAGTGGAATTCTTGTCTATGGAGCTTTTTCAATAGTATGACACAGGGAAATTACTGTACAACTGTTAACTCAGGGACTAAATACATAAAAACACAGGATAAGTCATACATGTAGTCACCTGTGGGGGTCATTTTTCTAGTATGGTCTAGCATGGCAGAGATTACTTGTCACTGCAAAAAAAAAAAAAAAAGTGGAGTGGTAGTGGTCTCTTCCAGGATGCTGCTGCTCCATCCACAGGCTTCAATGGCTCACTGAATGGTGTGATGAAACAAATGATGCAAGACCTTTGCACTCACCAGATCACACACCAGTTGTCTGTACATCCATCCATCCATCCATCCATCCATCATGCAGTGGAAGCTGGAGCCAATCCCAGCTGATTTCACTGTACTCCACCTGTAGCCCATGTACCAAAAGATTCTACTGAATGAGGGGCTTTTTTGCTCCCCATAGATGTAAATCGTGGCTATTTTCCTTTCAGCTGCTGGCTTTGGTTTTCAGCACCATTCTGTGGAAACTTGAGAGACCATTGTGTGGGAAAATCCCAGGAGATCAGCAGTTACTGAAATACTCAAATAACCACTGAGATCCCTTTTCTTCATTCGGATGTATATGCATATATACTGTATATAGTGCTGTGCAAAAATCTTAGGCACTGTAAAGTAAAGGTACCCTAAATAAACATCACACACACACACACACACACACACACACACACACACACACACACACACACACACACACACACACACACACAAAAATCCAAATCTGTCATGAAAATCCACCCAACCAATCCAGTCCCATCTTTCTTCATGTGAGAGGTTAGGGAAACCCTACGCAAGCCTCCAGTCAATCACAGGGTTAACACAGACACAAACAACCATTCACACTCCCACATACGGGCAATTTACAGTAGCCAATTGAAATAAACTGCATGTCTTTGGACTGTTGAAGAAAACTGGGACACCCAGAGGAAACCCACATGAGCACAGGGACAACATGCAAACTTAACACAGAGATATCAGAGATTTCAGCCATGAGACTCAAACCCAGAGCCTTCTTGCAGTGAGGCTACTGTGCTAAACACTGCACCATTACGCCAGCATGAAAAGCATTTATCTTTAAAAATATATCAGTAATCTTAGATACACGTTGTGCAGTTTTAGAAAGAAGTTTGCAGGTAGATTTTTCTAAGCATCATAATGGAGGAGTGGAAGGTAAATGATACATGGTTTTCAATTTTTTTTAATAAATAAAAATCTGAAAAAATGTGGTGTGCATTTGTATTCAGCCACTGCATTTACAGCTATAAGACTTGTGGGGTTTGTCTCTATCAGCTTTGCAAAAAGTGAAATTTTTGCCCAGTCTTTTTTTTGCAAATAGCTCAGGCTCAGTCAGTCTGGACGGACAGGGTCTGCAAACAGCAATTTTCAAATGTTGCCACAGATTCTCAGTTGGATTTGGGTCTGGACTTTGACTGGGTCATTATAACACATGAAGATGCTTTGACCTAAACCATTTCATTGTAGCTCTGTCTTGTTGTCCTGCTGGAAGGTGAACCTCTGCCACAAACTCAAGTCTTCACAGACTTTAACAGGTTTCCCCTAAAATTGCCCTGTATTTTGATCCATCTATCTTCCCATCAACTCTGACCAGCTTCACTGTCCCTGCTGAAGAAGAGCATCCCCACAGCACGACGCTGCCACCACCATGCTTCGTAGAGGGGAAGGTGTGCTCAGGGTGATGCACAGTGTTATTTTTCCACCACACATTGTACTTTGCATTTAGGCCAAAAAGACACCTTTTCCCACATGTTTACTGTGCAAACAAGACTTCTTATGGCTTTCGTCTTGCCACTCTTCCATAAAGACCAGATTTGTGGAGTGTACATTTAATATTTGTTGAAATAGTAGAAAGTGAAACCAGATGAGATGTAGACGTACTACAAACTACAACTCCATATAGAGAGTTCTGAGTGCTTAGGCTGGAGGTATTAATGTCTTCTGCTGGTCACTAAATATTCAAAATGAACCTACGTTCAATTATTTCAATCCTGTAGTGATGAATGAGAAGGGTGTGGAGATGTAGCAAAGAACCACTGACCTGAAAATGAAGTGCATGTGGATGAAGAGCAAGAAGTGCATTTAAATAAAATCATGCAATCAAAATCCATGATTCATGATGTTATCCAGGATTAATTCTCTCCTCTGGCAGACTTCGAAACACTTGAATGGAATGAAGTATGTGCTTTATGATTCATGCATGCTCACCTCACCTCGCCTCGCCTCAGGTAACAATATGGCCTGCTTCACCTTGTGTTAATGTGAGACGACTGATTGTAAGCGGCTCGCTGTAGAGCTGACAGTAAAGCTGTTATCACTTTCACTGACAGGACTCCTAATTAGATCGAGCACTCCTGACAGATCCTATGCTAGGCTAAAGTGATGAATATTACAATCAACAGATATCATCCAACTTAAAGTAGGTGACTTTGGACATGAATGAGTCGACAAGAAAGAGGTACCAGTGGTGGTCCACAAATGTTCAAAGAAACAGCAGAGAAAGCAGGGATTTCATGTTGAACAAGCTGAGACAGATTTGTAACAGCTGTTTGTAAACTGAGCTTCTTTCTGGAAACCTGATCGGATTGGAAACGAGCTAAATTTCCATGGCAACCAGTTCTCGCTGCTTCGTGTCTCATATCTGGCTGAATTCCATGCCTGCCTTCTGAGCCTGTGTCTTGTCCTTGTGTGCTCTAAACAGTCAATTTTTAAGACATCACTTGTTAGTTTACACTGGAGGAACACGCGCTGAGAGTGTCGGTACATGTTGCTTTACTCTCTTTGAACCACAGCTTGATTTCAGTTAGAGAAATACGGCATTGGTTTGCTCCATCCTTTAAAAAGAGCCTGAAGTCTGGTTGCTCAGCAGTTTTATATGTACTGCATTCAAATTGGAAACAGTAGCTGTCAGGGCTAACAGACAGTGCTTCATCCTCTCTACAATACAAGTTTCTTTTCATCACCTACAAAATATTGTTAAGCAATTCTAACTACATTGCATGTCTCTTCTGACAAAATGAGCATTTGCGTTTCAGTCTAGAGGCATTAATATCACTGTTTAATTTGCAATCATTTGCACTGTCATCACACTTTCAGCTCTTTCAATCATTATAATCCATCTCTCCATTTTCTGAGCTCCAGGAGTTCTTTAAACACTGATAATCAGCCTAGAAAGGGAAAAGCCACAGTCTCACCTAACACAGAATGCAGTTAAGCCTAATTTAAGAGCTGTATGCTCAAGAATTTGGAAAGAAAATGTCTTATTGGCAGAAAATGTTTCCTAGACCAGAGCTGGATACCATACCATAACATACCACTATCTTTATAAAGCACTTTGAAAAACAACAACATTGCTGACCAAAGTGCTGCACAGTAAATCATAAAATTAAAGGAAGATAGGCCATAATAAAAAGTCCAAGAAATAAAACAATTATGAATAGATTTCTAAAATATGGTTCAGGGAAATCTGGGACGATGTTTGATTAAAAAAAAAAAAAAAAAAAAAAAAGCAAAATAATATCCTTTTCTTTCCATTCATTCATTCATTTTCTGAACTGCTTATTCCTAATAAGGGTCGCGGGGAGGCTGGCGCCCATCTCAGCCGACTCTGGGCGAGGGCGGGGTACACCCTGG
>JAOUQZ010000044.1:9713507-9727781 GCA_028564935.1 Neosilurus hyrtlii
CACATCCCGAAAACTTTCAATAGGGTTAAGGTCAGGACTCTGGGGTGCCAATACATATGTGAAAATGACTCCTCATGCTCCCTGAACCATTCTTTCATTATGTCACCATTTTATATCAGTGCCATCAGGGAAGAAAAAGTCCATTGATGTGATAACCTTCTCATTGAGTACATTCAGCTCATCAGCGAACTCCATTTTACTGTTACATTAATGTTGCTGAGCCTCGACCGGATCAACTGGAGCAACAATGCCATGGAGATTCATGCTGTGATTAAGGATAAATGCTCTCCATTAAAATATTATGGCGTACAACATTTTTTGGCCGGGCAGTGTATTTAGACAGCAGCTCTAATCAGTCACTCTTTCACTATTCTTTCATTGTTGAGGACATTCAGACAAAAAAAAATAAATCTATATTGTCATGCAAATGAGAATTCATAATGTCTTCTGCTGTGAAGATATTCCTTTGTCAGAAAACTCACTGACCACAAGAGATACCTTACATAAAAGTTAAATAAATAATGGAACACTTCATTATATCAACGATTATACATTTTCCTTTGTTAAATATCACTTTTTGTATATTTATAAGCTTTAGATTGCATAGAACATTCATCATGCAGGTCCCTAGGGAATTATTGGTTACTATAGAAACAGTAAAACATTAGAACAAGTTCATTACTATGTATGAGCCTGTGATTTGAATTACAGCCAGCACCACTGTCCAAGCTGCTGCCATAAAAATTAATTTATCTTCTGACCAGCCACATCGCACTTTTTATTTTATTTTTTTTGCATACTACAAATGTGAGGTGCACATAAAAGACTTTCGTGTTTTTTATTATTATATATAAATACTTTATATTTAACATGGGGCGGCATGGTGGTAGTGGTTAGCATGTCCACCTTACAGCAAAAAGGTCCTGGGTTCGAGTCCTGGACTCAGCTCGGGTGTTTCTGTGTGGAGTTGGCATGTTCTCCCCAATGCTTACATGGGTTTCCTCAGGGCACTCTGGTTTTCTCCAACAGTCCAAAGACATGCGCATTAGGCTTAATGGCTGTTCCAGATTGACCCCAGGTTTGGATTTGAATGTGAATGGTTATGTGAGTTGGCCCTGGCGAGCTGTTCAGGGTGTATGTCACCTTCACCCAGTGTCAGCTGAGATAGGCTCCTCACAACCCTAAGGGGATCACTAAGCTCAGCAAATGAGTGAGTGAGAATATTTAACAGTTATTTCGCAACTTCAGGTCAGATATGATTTCTTAGGCTTTAGCTGAGTTGGCTATTGGTTATATCCAAGGAGATGGAGTGGAATAGCTGCTTTATTCTATCTACCGGATTGTAAGAAATACAACATATTTATTATTTTATTCGAATTTTTTAAAAATTAAAAGAAATAAACCTTCTTACCATGTAAGACTTTACAGGAGAGCTGGTTAGCGCAGAGCAAGCTGGTGAGCTAGAAGCCTGGTCCTCGTAGCAGTCCAATAAAGTTGCATTCGGTGATTATATATAATACTTTAAGATAAAATATATATACAAGTTCACACCATCAAATACTTAGAACTATTTTTGTTGCTTTTCCTTTATATTAGTCTAAACTGGAGTTAGCGAACACGATACACTCTTGTCCAAGATTAGGGTTCAAATCTCTTATTTTTATTTCATGTGTCAACTATCAATCAGTGCAAATGCATTTTGCTGCTCTGTGACATGGCAGGATATTTTAACACCATGATTCAGAGTTTTGTAACAAATCTGGAAACATTGCATTTGCATAAATTTGTATGAACTTAGATTTATGAAATAATATCGAATCAGTTAGTCACAGTGAAGAGTCAATATTCCATCAGATGAAACTATATCACCATAAATGTCTTTCTTAAGCCCCAGGGCATCAGCACTTCAACTCCTTTCCCTATTTCCTCCCTACAGAGGTTGACCGATGCTTCATTTGCTTTTTCTTCGGGTGTAATTTCCACCGATTGATCCACACCATTCTCTGTGGTGCTTGCATGCCTCTGGTCATGGTATTGACCCACGCTCTGCTCCATTGCTGCCAGACAAGCCGGTATCCGACCCTCCAAAATCAACTCTCTCATTCTCAGGGAAGTGGAAGACTGAACATTGTCCAATTTCCCACACACTCCACGGTACCCTGATTTGAAGTTATATCACAAAGAACTTTAAATTAACTTCAACCTTCAGTCCACCTCCCAAGGGCAAGGTGTTAAGTTCCTCTCTTTTTTTTTTAATTTGTAAAAGTAACAAAGTGGTTTTAATTTAGATTTTTTTTCCTCGAAAACCTCACTTTACAAAGCTCTTTGTCTACTTTCTTACACGTTTGCTTTAATGCAGTGTTTTTTTTCCTTCTAATACAAACCCATACTGGACTGGAATTAAAAGTGACAGGACAATATATATATATTTTCCTTCTGTTTTTATATAACAGTGTTTCAATTTGCACACAGTCATGTTTCTAGAAAAATCGATCCAACCTTGAACTATCACATCCACAAAACTAGAGCATGTGATACAAGAGAATTCAATAGAAGAAGAAAACATTTTTGCCATCCAATCATTTGTTGACTAGGTATATAAAAAGACATGAAATTAATTTATTTTTTGCATTTCCACAGTGGGCAAAAGTAACACATTAACACAAAAGGCTAAGGCCCCAGTGGACTGGCTCAGCACTCAGCAATCCGTGCCGCATACATTCAGATTTTGATTGCAAAACATCATGCATTCATTACTGGGACTGCAATTGAACTTGCTCCCTGAAGAGGCTATCCTTCTTTCTATTGTTGCCCATCATAAACATGGGAAGGAGGAACGGGGGAGAAAACACACACTCGCGCACACACACACACACACACACAATGCAGGAACATTTTGGATGCAGAGCAATCTTTTTTTTTTGGCACGATCCATCAAGTGCCATATTGGTGGCTGTGTGTTTTCCCCTAACCTGTCCCAATGTACACATACAACAGAACGAAGCTTCCACTGTTTACTCCAACACACAATAGTGGAACTGTAGGAGTTTTTATCTTTTTAATGCCTGCTTAATAAACAAGAAAAGAAAGTATTTGTATGAAGTGAGAACACTTGCTGTCTCTTGCAAATTCCCTGACTTACTCGAAATTTTTAATTAAGGATACAACATGCCTTGTCTAGTCTTATCCTAAGCTTGTGAATTAAAAAGCCCTAAATAAATAAATAAAAATAATTAAAAATACAATAAAAATACAACTGAAGTGCCCTTTAATAGCTCCTGTAATATTCTTTGGCGAATATGTCCCACAGTTAATTTTAAAGTAAAAAAAAAAAAAAAAAACAAGCATTACAAATCTCATTAGAAAGAAATCCAATTAAAGCATGCTATGTGCTATCGACCAGCACTGACAACACTTCTGCCAAGTCCAAAGTCTTCCAAAAGTATCACATGATTATAAACTTACAGGAATTTGAACCAATATAATTGTAAGAAAAGTTACAAATAATTGCCTAAAAAATATTTTAGTACTGGTCTATTTTAATTATTTAAAAATTTAAAACTCTTGTTTCTGTACTGTCAGATACAGGGGGTGTGTGACCGACAGTGTTCACTTTGGCTATTTTGGTACCTACTTGCTCTGCCAGTGGTTGGGGGATAATGGGTGGACATGCTGTTTAGCTAGTTATCACAATATGACATTATTTATTCAGTGTTTCAGCATTATTATTATTTATTTTCCCCTTTTGTTTTTAGTTACTTTTTCTTTAATTTTGTCTTGTCTTGTCTTTCATAAAAATCAAGTATTGACTATTAATCACTGAGTAGTGAAATAGGGTAGGATTAAACAATCTTTTGCTTCTTCCTACTCCTTTTTGGATATGTCAAGTTAGTATTCATTTTGCTTTTTATTGTATTATTTAAATAAAATCTTCATTCATTTAAAATACAAAATAAAGAAATAAAAAAAATTTAGTCAGAGGCACGGTGGTGTAGTGCTTAGCCTGTCCACCTCACAGCAAGAAAGTCTTGGGTTCGGATTCCAGGCCAGGGCCCTTCTGTGTGGAGTTTGCATGTTCTCCATGTGCTTGTGTGGGTTTCCCCTAAGTGTGAGTCTGAATGTTGGTCTTGAAATGGTCTGGTGAGCTGGTCAGGGTGTACCCCGCCCTCACCCAATGTTGGCTGAGATAGACACCAGCCTCCCCATGACCCTAGAAGAATTAAGCAGTGTGGCCAATGAGTGAGTGAGTACAATGTAAGCATGGCCCTGTTTCACAGGAAAAGATTCAACAAAATTTAAATTAATGTAACCAACCCTTACAATAATCAGGTCTGCCTTTATTTCTTGAGTGGTGAGGGAAGATAATCACTTCACTGGGGTCATCAGGAGAACAGCCTACTCTTTGGTGCTTAGTTGATGATCCCACAACACCTGTAGAGGGCTAAACAATGTCAGCACATGTCCTAGATGCGCCTCTCTGCTTTATACCCCTTCCTAAAGATTGCAGCCCAGACAGTGTCCCTGCAGCATGTTCAGGGTCGACCCCAGGGTCTCTTCCGGGCTGGACATTCCCAATACACCACACAAAAGAGGCGTTCGGGAGGAATTCTAATCAGATGCCCGAGCCACCTCAACTGGCTCCTCTCAACGTGGAGGAGCAGCGGTTCTACTCCGAGCTTCTCCCGGATGACTGAACTTCTCACCCTATCTCTAAGGGAGAGCCCCGCCACCCTGCAAAGGAAGCTCCTTTCAGCCGCCTGTATCTTGTTCTTTCTAGTCTATCGAAGGTTACCTACCCAGTATTTTTACTGGTACCTATTTTACCCATCCACTGCTGGGTGGTTGAGAGCTTGCCCAGGAATTTTAGCACAGTTCTAACACAGGTCTAACAGGGAATTGAACCCACGACCTCTCCATCATGAGCACAGCACCATTACCACTACACCAACAGCCCCACCATATATCCACTAGCATATACAGATCATGTTAGTGGATATATGGTGTATAACATGTTCAGGGTTGGCTCGGGATGCATAGAGACCTTAAACAGGACCAAATTGCTATTGAGGATGGATGAAGAATTCTGTGCTGCATTTCTAGTGGCCGTTTATGGAAATCTTCATAGAAATATAAAATGAAACCTTTACTAAATATTATCAGTGACTATTGAATAACATGATGGAATCTATGAAAATGAAGATGATAATCAGCTTTTATGTGCCCAGATTGCAAAAATTTTAGTACATCCATTCAGTTTCATTTAATTATTCCTGTCCAGCTGTTAGGGTATTGTGCTTATTTTTGTTGGTGACTGCAAAATGTTTGAGAATTCCTGGTCTAAGCATCATTGGTTTTGAGCAAATGACCACAAATAGCAAAAATGCATGAATGCAACAGTGTCAGCCCTGCTGGACTGATTAAGCTATGCTATATATTTTTGTAACTGGATGTCAGAAAAGTGCTGCTACAAATATGATTAATCGGAAAGTGTTGATTAATTTTCTATAACAGCACCTGTGAAAACAGTGGCAGCTGAATCGGCAAATCAGGTATACTCTCCAGGGATAAACCCCAAATAATAATTATAATAATAATAATAGTAAGAATAACAATAATAATAAACTTTTAATGGAGATAACAACAAATCACTGGTGTTATCTCCATTAAAAGTTTATTATTATTGTTATTCTTACTATTATTATTATTATAATTATTATTTGGGGTTTATCCCTGGAGTGTATACCTGATTTGCCGATTCAGCTGCAAAGTGTTGGGGGAAATTCATGTACTCTAGATAGTCTTCTTGTAGGGCGTCACAGTGGCGTAGTGAATGGCACGTCCACCTCACAGCAAAAACTTCCTGGGTTCGAGTCCCAAGCTCAGGCGTTTCTGTGTGAAGTTTGAATGTTCTCCTGATGCTTGCCTGGGTTTCCTTTGGGTACTCTGGCTTCCTCCCACAGTCCAAAGACATGCACTTTAGATTAACTGGCTGTTCCAAATTACCCCTAAGTGTGAGTGTGAATGGTTGTTGGAATTGTGGAATTGGAGGATTGTGTGTGTGTGTGTGTTTCCCTGCAATGGTCTGGCGAGCTGTTCAGGCTGCACCCATTGTCAGCTGAGATAGGTGCCAGCCTTCCCGCGACCCTAACTTTTCAAACTTGGTATGCCGGCTCACTACTATGAGTGCTAGGATGAGTTTGTGTGGGAGTGGCCTTGACCTACTTTTCAAGGTCACAGAGGCAAAACTGTATATTAGGTGTCAGGGTGCTGAACCTGGGGCTGCAAACTTGCTATACAATGCTCTTTTTGGCATGAGCATTTGGACCCCTGTGGTCTATTTTATTTTATATATATATATATATATATATATAAAAATTTATTTATCTATTTTAAATTAAAAATAGTAATTATTTGGTAATCTTGCACACCTGATGCAATCCATCAGAAACCTGAAAACAAGCTTCTAAATAGAACCAGATGTGACAGACATCTAGAGGTACAATAAAGTATACAGTTGTGCAAGTCCCAAGGTAAACAAATGAGAAAATCTGCTCCATAATGCATGTTTCCCTTTTGTTTTTTTCCCAGGTGTGTATATTAATGCATTTCGTCAACATATTACTTATTCATTATCATTTATACCTTAAAGATACACATCCAGTAACATTTATCTCTGTATAAACAATGCAGGAATGCTGACCAAACCAATCTTTACAACAGATTAGACAAACACACCACTTGGTCTAATGTTTAGTTTATTATAATCCACCCACCTCTCTTAACAAACTAAACACTACATTACGGGACCTATTAGTTGTTGGATTATTTCCTAGAGTATTTAACTGCTGAACTAATTTCCTAAAGAAGGAAAAAAAAGAACCAGAAAAAAACAACATTTGAAATGGTCATTAAAAGAAATGCAAAGTTAGAAATAATTGCAACGCAAGTCCTTCCTGACTCTTTTCTTTTGTCTTCCCTGCTGGTAGGAATCCATCGGAGTAAACGGTCTACAGAAAGTCTGCATTAAATCAAAGGCCTTTCCCTCCAGGCGACACGCTGCTGTGATGGAGGTATTTAAGATCAGCCTCTCAGAGCTTCAGACGCAAGGTTACTGCAGGCGGCAAGAGAAAAGGGATTTAAGAACACTGCATGTGTTCAGTATACGAGCGATGAGACTGAGAGATCAAGGTCAACAGTTCATGTGGAAGCACAAGATTTTTGTTTATAATAGCAAATACTGCGGGCTGAAGTGAGTTAATGGCTAAGTATAAAAGGATCAAAGCTAGAGTCAGTGCAATCTGTCTCTTTAAAACAATGACCTCCTGCCTTGTCCAAGTTTTCGAAGGAATGCGTCCAACAACAGTGTGTTTTGTGAGATATTACATTCTTCATGTTGTCTTAAAGTGGATACAGGCTGAGGAGGAATCAAAATCTGCCCTGTACACCCAGCTCGCGCTCTGCTGCCTGTTCGATGGCTTGGTGAATCAGCCGTACTTCTTCTTGGCTCAAAGTTCTCTCCATGTGACGGTAGGCGATGCGGTAACAGTGGCTCACCTTCTTGGTCCTGCGGGAAAACACACAGCGGAGAGTAATCAAGTGAGATAGAGAATACAGGAAGACTGAGAATTGGATTTTTCTCCCTAGAAATGGTAAAAGTAGTCCAATTGAAATACCCCACCCCCCAAATGCTTTTCCACTGTTAGTTTAAATGCAGTATAGATCCGAATTTACATTGATTACAGTACATTAATCATATATAGTGTCACCTGCAAAGGAGTGGGATACATTATTCAAAAAGTGAATCGTCAGTTCTCAAAGTATTGCACAATGAGCAAGCATAAGGATCTGAGTGACTCTAACAAGGCTCACACTGTGAAGGCTAAACAGCTGGGTCTGTTCATCTTTAAAACAACAGGTCTTGTGGAGTGTTCGGAGTATGCACTGGTAAGACCACAATAGCTGATTGATGTATGAGGAAGGTCACCGTTCAGTGATTTGTCGAACCGCTTAATCCTACTAGGGTTGTGTGGAGACTGGAGCCTATTTCAGCCAACTATGAACAGCGCACTCGTCCATTGTAGAGCCAACACACGTACAACTATTCACACTCACACTCAGCACACGGCCAATCAGACAGATGGATCTATAAACACTGGCGGTTAGAATACCTCCGCCAGAATTCTGTTATGGATGGAAGTAACAAACTGGCTATCAGGTGATGACTGCAGAAGCATCCACTGGGATTCCAACGCAAACACATGGAGTGTTGGGTGCAAGGCTTAGTCAGAATCATTTTGCCAGTACCAGATTTCCTGTCAGGAAGACCAGGCTGGTGCGTGTCGTAGTCCAAACTCATGCAACCATACATGGAAAGCAAACGGACGGAGAGAAATTGGGTATAAATCCTATAAACGATTGACATTAAGCAATCCTTTAACTAAATATTGCATCTCAAAGTTGTATAATAAAGGGATGTTTAAATAAAATAAAATAAAATGAAATAGATTAAGGGTTGTACTTATTGATCCCTGAGCAGAACTCTAGGTGCTACAGCAGCAAAAGATATTAATATGATAGAAACTCAGTGTGTACAAATAATAGGCACAGCTAGACATTCAGCAAATATTAACCAATCAAACAAACAGACAGCTAAAACATATAAACAAATGACAAAGACAGGGTTTGACATTCAATACATTAAGCAATCACATAGACACACATTTTATTTTTTATAAACCACCCCCCTCCCACACACACACACACACACACATTTTCAAGAATCGATTTTTAAGATCATGAGTTTTCGAGAATTTTCAACCTTACTCACAACGCGTACCGTTTGTCCACACACGGCCTTCGTCATGAATTGTTCCAGTGAGCGGAGGGTTTAGAACTAGCGTGTTTCCCCGATAATAAGACCTACCCTTTCTTCTGCAGAACGGTCCAAAATAAGCCCTACCCCAAAAATAAGACCTAGCTAAATACATATTTTGTTCACACCCTCCACCCATTTTCTGTGAATGCACGCGCGCCAGCACCATTTACAGCAGCTCCGCGGAGGAGAGACAGGAAAAGAGGAAGAAAAAATCCCCGGTAAGTAAAGTACTGTAAAGCAGGACTGAGGGGCATGATGGGGATAAAAGCAGGACTGGGGGAGCAGAACGCTCATCATTTTATTTACTGGTATTATCTTCTATCTTCTGCCTATTATCTAGGCAAAGTTTTGTGTTCACACTCACCTGTTTATTAAAATTGCTGTTTATGTTATTTAAAAAAAGACCTACCCCCCAAATAAGCCCAATGTTGTTTCTTGAACTGAAATAAAAAAATAATAAGACAGTGTCTTATTATCGGGAAAACACGGTAGCTTTTAGCCGAACTTTGACATGGATGAGGACAAAGAAACACAGCCAGTGCCCACTTCACTGAAGGAAAATGCTTGCATTTCGGATTGTCCGGGTAAGAAGGAGCTTGACATGACACGCCGTGTGCAAAATGTGCAAAATAAAAGTCAAGTATTTCGGGAACACTTCAAATCCCCAAACCCACATCTTACACCATCACCCGAAGCTAAAAGAACCGGAGCAGCAGCACGACCAACTCCTGACCAATGCACATTCCATCACCTCACTAAACTCCCAACCGACTCTGAACGAGCAAAGCGGATCAGTACAACTACAAAACCAGCTGTGTAGTAATATCATTTCTTTCTTTCTTATAGAAGAGTTGTTCCTAGCTTATAGAAGAATGTAGTTACTCGTGAAATTGGCTCCCTTTGTTTGTAATGGTTATGAATCAAACATCTGTTTGAATCAAGAATGAATTCTGAATCAATTCGTCACCCCAAGAATTGGAATCAAATTGAATCGTGAGTTGTTGTTCGATTCACATCCCTAGTAACCTTCCTCAGGTGGTCTTCAACAATATATATATTTTTTCATTTTATGACAATTAAAGCAACTTCTGATAATTATACTTTTTCCTCACTTCGCTGCAGCTGAAACAACAACTTTCTTCAGCAAAAAGGAAACACATGTGTGCATAAATTAGTTCCTGGTTTAGTGTATGATCAATGGGGAATCTCATCTGTAAATGACTGACATGTTGGGGAAGATCATATTCCTGTGTGCTGCAATAATAGATAATTACTCAAACTACAGCCCTAAAAAAAGAAAACTAAAAAAAGAGGAACATAGGATATGCGATCGCAATTAACATACCAAAAATAAGCAGAAACTTGCAATATCCCAGTTCTGTGAAAATAGGCACTTACAAAAATAGCTGGCAAATGTTGTGGTGGTGGAACACAAACCTAGATACTTGTGGAAGAAGATTCTGCGATGTGTCATAGCCAGATATTCACTGTGTGAGCCGTGCAAACGAGAACGCCTGACAAATCTGGGCCACCAGTGATTGCCACTGGGACATGCTATTTTACTCATGGATCCCACAGCCATAAAGGCTAATTGGATAAAAGTATTTTCTAGAACTCTGCATTGCATTTACATTTTAAATAAAAGTGACTCAACAAAATAAAAAGAATGTATGCCACTTTTTTTTTTTGCTTCATTCAGAATACCCACTAACTCAATCAAACAATAAATCAATCAACAGCTTAATCCTCTTCGAGTTGAAAGGAGGCTGAATCCTGTCTCAGCCAACTCCAGGCAGAGGCAGGAAACACCCTGAACAGCTCGCCAGTCCATCACAGGGCTAACACGCACAAAAGCATTCACACGCACACCTTGGGGAAAGGATCTTCATGAACCCAGGACCCTCAGGCTGTGAGGTGGATGTGCTAACAACTACACTACTGTGCTGCCTTCAGAATATTCAATCATTAAAAATATATATATATATATATATATATATATAAAACAAAAACATTTCTACTCTAACAGACAATCTCACACTTTTATTGATGTTTATAGATTATGCATAGCTTCCTAAACATCCTGTCCTTCATTCACCACCACGAAAACAGATCTGATATCTGAGTGAGTGCACAGGTGTTCAATAATTCACCTATGATGGGAAGGTGAACGGTGATCCAAACACACTTAATACCTTTCACTGGAACCGTCTCCATTTTATTGTGTGGTTGAAGTTGGTTCGGGAGACAGCAGATGCACTCTACAGTATATGGCACCTTTTTTCTTTTTCTTTTTTTGTACATAAAAAGCAACAGATCCAAACAGACAGATGAAGCACAAGTCTGCCTGATAGGTAGGAGGACATATTGGTGTATATTTAGGGTGAAGATTGGATGTTTCAAATATCACTGATTCACAGGGGTGCTGATATTTATGATACAGATCTGGTATCAACATCATTCTACAGAACGTTGCAATAAGTAGTTTTTCACTGAGTGGTGGAACCAACCTGTTTAAATAGGCTTTTTTTGCACAATGTTTTCTGAATGTTAAAGGTTTAGAAATATTTGGTCTTAGAAATGTTTACACCATCGAAATCTTGAGTTGTTACTAGAATTGTCAAATGATTAACTGCTGCTGTGGGCTTGCTCATTGGGGACGTGCAGGGGTTGTTGAAAGATGTTTAAATTGTTTTTAAATTACTTTTACTATGTAAAGCTGCTTTGTGACAATGTCAGTTGTAAAAAGCGCTATACAAATAAAACTGAATTGCACTGAATTACAAAGTTAAGTTAAAAAACATGTTCTGTGTTTAATGAATCTAAATGAATCATATACATACATTTTTGCTTTGACTATATTTTATATATTACAGAGTTTAAAATAAGCAGGTGTCCGTTTGTACAAGACAACCAGCAAGCGTGGCGGACAACCTGATATGCATAAAGTGTGTGTGTGTGTGAGTGTGGGTGTGTGTGTGGGCCGTCACTGGCTGTCCGTAATAGGCAAAGTGCATGATAAAAGGAGGAGGAGGAATATGGAAAGAAAACACATGGTAGTACTTTTTTTTTTGGTAATACTTTTTTACCAACCCAACCTCCAAACCATTGCAAAGACAAATACCCAGTACAAATCAGTAGGAATTATAAGAAGAGCATTTTTTTGGCAAACAAGAACTTTTCCAAAACATCAGTGCAATAATTAGGAAACACAACTAACAAAGACTTTACAGGGAGCTCTGGTTTTAGGCAATGTGCTAGATAACAGCTGCCATTATTTCGTACTTTATGTAGTGTGTTTGTATGCGGAGCAAGGAGTCAATTTGGGTATGACCAAAACCTAAATGTTTTTTTCATTGGGCCAAGCTGTGTGTGCTTTACATTTACATCATTTAGCAGACGCTTTTATCTAGAGCGACTTACAGAAGTGCTTATTGCTTATTATTGCATTATCAGGGAATATATTCTTATACTGATTTGTCAGGACACAGACTAAATATACCATCAGTCAAAAACTCAGTGGATAGGTGTTGTGTGCAGGTTTTTTTTTGCCGTGTGTGTGTGTGTGTGGGTGTAAAAAACACAAGTCTGCCGAAAAAGGTAGGTTTTCAGCTGTCGTTTAAAAATACCCAGTGACTCAGCTGTCCGAACATACAGACGAAGTTCATTCCACCACCTTGGAGCCAGAACAGAGAAGAGTTTAGATGCATTTTTCCCTTAACCATTGGTAGAAGGAGGGACCAGTCTACCAGTGCTGAAGGTTCTGAGAGAACCAACATATTATTTTCATAGATTAGTTCTTACATAACACTTATGAACACTTGCACACATTTATGAACACGGCATGCACGCAGTAACTGCAGCAATGCTCTTACTAATCCTAACTAGTATCGGCTAAATAATTAGCCTTGACAGTAGCCTTTTCATTAAGATACACTTCAGTGTAAGCTGTTTAAGGGTTAAGGAATAAAGCAGGAGGACTAAACATTTGCAGTCTGGTGGTGCTTGAATTTGAAGATCATATCATTTTAAGATTTTACTTACAACCCCTGTAGAGGGATACAATCACCAGCAGGAAGTCAAAGCTGGTTCATGAGAATGGAAATACAGCATGATACTTTTACTGCCACTATATTTTGCTTTACATCTACAAAAGATTAGAGTAGTGCTTTTATTCTTGGAACTGTAACAGAAACCAACAGAAAAGGTTATGGCATCGCGTTTGCACCTCTCTAGGTCACTGTGCTGTACTGCTCTCACTACACTTCACATCTCGGGTCGTATCTGTGATCAGATATACACACACAAGGTTTTTTTTTTCTGCTTGCACTTTTCTCTTCATCAATTCCATTTTCCATTCTGCTTCCTCTTGTTCATAAGTCCATAGTGGAATATGTAAAGAATTGCGAGTCCGATTTGCATGATCTGAAAAGGATTTTAACAAAAATGATGATGGTGGTTGCGTAACCCTTGGCAGAGTGACTTCCTTTTAAAATAAATTAAAAAATAAAAAAATTCCATGTATTGCTGTAGCTTACTGATTATTTTACTTCTGAGGATTACTCATTACCGTACTAATGTAATGCTGTTTGGAAAGATCTGGGGTGTTCTATTATCAAAACCTTGACTTAAATCTTGTCATTGGTACGATACAAAACATTCTGTACTCAGCATTTAATCTCCTTTTCTTAGTGTCTGTGTTTTAAGGATTAACATGACAGGACATGCTGTTATAGGAAAATAATCCTATAATCCGATGTAAAGCTGTTACTGTTACCATCTGACGAGGAGTCAAAAATATTTAGAAATAATCAATACCCTCTAGCCCTTTTTCATTTCAAGATAGAACTTAAGCATGCAGCAATCCTTGAGGAGATCGCTTTTAGAGGCTGTATGGTCTGATATATATCTAGACAAGTCAAACTCAAATGTCTAACTCTTGTTATTAACTTGAATGACTGAAATACCGGTCTGCACAGTGGCTCAGTGGTTAGCACTGTCACCATACAGCAAGGTTCTGGGTTCTAATCTTAGCTAAGGGTCTTTTATGTCAATGTTCTCCCAAGCATGTTCTCCTTGCGCTTGAATTCAGAAATGAATATTAGTTCAGCTGGCTACTTTAAATAGCCCTTAGGTATGTATATGTGCGTGAATGCCTGTTTGTGTCTTTGACAGCCCAGCAATAGATTGGCGACTTGTTGAAAGTATACCTGGCTTCTCTCATGTTAACTAAGATTGGCTCCAGCTTCCACGCCAGCCTTCATGGATAAGAAGGTCATATGTCTTTTGCCTGCGGCCTAAGATGGTCAGTCTGTTGGTGTTTCTGTCTGTCTATAATGAAAAATTTGATTAAATTCATCCCAACATAAAGATGAAGTGCCCCCCCCCCCCCCCCCCCCCCC
>JAOUQZ010000044.1:9742891-9760723 GCA_028564935.1 Neosilurus hyrtlii
ACACACACACACACACACACACACACACACACACACACACACACACACACACACACACACACACACACACATACTAGCACACACAGAGATAAATAATAGATAAATAATATCTTAATGCATGTGACGTTTGAAAATACAACTGAAGAGCAACAGGAGGTGCCCAGTAACTACTACCACTCGATTACTTTCTAAATTCAGCATGAGATAAATTTCATTCATCATTCTTAACATGCACATGAGTCCTTGACTGGTAGTTTTCAGACACAAGAATGTCACGATATGAATCACTTCAAGCACTGAAAATAATTTAGCAAACCAGCTTTCAATCAACACAGTTATATTTTCAATTTTGCATGACAAACTCCTTATTAAGGCAGCATGATTGCACAGTGGTTCAGCCTTTACCCGGAATCATCTGAGGTAGGTTCCAGCCTCCCCACGACCCTTATAGCACTAAGTGGCGAATGAATAAATGAATGAAATCCTTACTGAGCTAGCATGCACAGAGCATTAAGCTTGGTAACAGGTAGCAGGATTTAAAGCTTTATTGTGAAAATACTGTTCGTGTGTATCTATAATGATGAGTGTGGTAGGATAATAAAGGCACTGGAGATTATATGACATGGGCAACTGAATTGCGTAATCATTAAACATATACAGGAGAGTTTGAAGAACTGAAACAATTAAAGCAAGATGAAACTAATCTGCTACTAATGCTGAACAAAGACCTGGCAAATAATAAGAAAATAAATCTTTTTTTTTTCAATACACTTCAATTAGGACTTAATTTATTTCAGAACAAAGCATCTCCTTTTCAAAATATCTAGCTGCCGGTCCATGTGCTTGACAGCTGTGCTGCTCTAGCTGCCGTTGCTACGTGCTCAACAATTAATTGCTGATGCAAGGTGCAGCAGAGCGATCGTGACAGCTTTAATTTATTACATCCCAAGCCTCGCATGCTTTTGACTTGGTGGAGTATTCAAAGTGAAGTGAGGCAAGTATTTCTCATGTTGATCTCTCACCTCCAGAGCTGTCTCCGCGTACTAATGTTGAAATGTGATCTGAATAATATGTGAAGAGTAAAGCATGATGGGGAGTGCTGTTGTAGAAAAATAATTAATTACACAGTGTTGTGAAGTGGCATGACATTATGACTTTTTCCCCCCAATTTTCTTGCCAAGTTTGGTCACCTGCCAATTCCAACCCACTATTCTGCTCTGACATCAGAGGTTACTTTAAATCTGAAGCCAGGAAACTACACCTTCTCAATAACACATAGAAAGATGTGCTATCTATCCACTGCTATGCACATTAGCTCAGAGACACCCACTATTGGTTAGCATTGCTGTGACTGACAAAGGAAAAAGAGTATTCACCTCCTAACCAGAGTGTAGGGCCAAATTTGGCTCTCAATTATGCATGGCAGAGGAATTTTCAGGATTTAACCTCTGGATGTCCTATCAACAAGGCAAGCACTTCCAACTGTACCATTTAGGAGCCTTAATTTTAATAGTTTTCATATATCAATGTATTTTAACTATTTATATTTTCATTATTCTCAATCACCACTCTGCTGCTACACTCTCTCCACTGGCTTCCTGTAGCTGTTCGCATCAGATTTAAAAAAAACAAATGCTTGCCCACAAAGCCAAAAATGGACTCGCAACCTTCAACCTCAAGGCACTTATCACACCTCACACTGCACCACACTCTCTACAATCCTCCAGCTTTGCTCAAATAGTCCCTCCTTCTATCAGGGGGCAAGGAAAGCATACATCTATACTCTTGTTTCTTCTGGCACCAAGTTGGTGGAATGAACCAACTTGATGTACGGACAGCTTAGCCACTGGGTGTCTTCAAATGATGACTGAAAACCTACCTTTTTTGAAAGCAACTGGATTAGCACTAGTATCGACTGTATACTTGTTTATACATGTATATATCTTTAAAAAACCCTACCCACCGAGGTTTGACTGATGGTATAGTTAGCCTGTGTCCTAGTGAACCAGAATGTATTCACTGACAGTGACTTCAAAGTACTTATGTAAGTCAATCTGGATAAGGGTGCCTGCCAAATGTAAAAAAACACATGATTATGCTGTGCAGCATCTACAGAGAAAGATAGGTCCTGATCTTGTTTACACGTAAGCAGGGACTTCAACCCAGAGCCTTTGTGCTGAGAAGCAGACATGCTACAATCTATTACACTGTGCCACCGTGGTAGGCTTTAAATCATAGAGTGTCCAAAACTGTGTCCAGACTTAAATCCCACCAAGTTGGTTTTTGATGAAGTAGACAGAAGGGTGAAGGCAAAGTGACCAACAAGCACAACACACTTGTGGGAATTTCTGTTTTTCAGTGTTGGGAAGAAATTCCAGAACAATATTTAATTTCCAAAACATTCCGAAAGAATGACATGAGTGTGTTAAGCTGTAATATCTACCCAGGGAAGTTTCTTTTGTTTTTTTGATGGGTAAAAAATTTTGATTTTTTTTAAACAGTTAATTTCCACAACGTATTTTAATGCAACTTTTTAAATGCTCTGTGCTTTAATTTTAGAGCACACTGACACATTAATCTACATAAGTTTCAGTTGTAGCAGCTAGAAACATGGAGGTGTTTGAAAACTTTTGGTTGGTGATATACCTGTTGCATTAAAGTCTTTGCATTAAACACTTTTATGTTAAATTGAGCATCAAAATGCTTTTAAATTACATATTATATTATTGTGGACAAGAATGTAACCTTCATTCTTCCATAAACAAAACCTAACCGCAGTGAACAAAAACAAAGAAATAAATCAAATAAACAATACTAAAAATGAACAAGCTACGAAACAAAAGGAAAACCTGAGAGAGAGAAAGGCGTGATGGATGATTGTCTTACAGTTCCACTTTACTCGATGTGCCGGGCCTCATGGGACATTGAGCTCTCAGCGGGAACCATCACACACATTACAGGAAAGGCCTTTCTGAGTAATGACTCTGACTGGAGAGACCAGTGAGAGGCAGGTCTCTGAATGAGCTTGACATTAGCTGAACGATCCACCATGAGATTACCGCCACTCGTTCCTGTTATTCTGCTTAATTATTTATGCCTATTTATTTTACTGCTGCCGATTGCCCAAATGGCATCCTTTCTTTTTAACCTATTGTTAAATGCTTCACTTGACCTTTTAGCAACAAATGTTATCAAGAGATGCTACTGTTGATTGTAATTTCCATATAAATGTCTTGCTGTATTTTATAATAGAATATTGCTAAAAATGTTTTCTTTTTTTAACTTATATAAATTAGGTGTAGGGGGAAAAAGTGTGCTTAATTGAACAATAGCCATTCTTGCACTTTTCTTTTTACACTTTGTGTCGGATTCATCCAGGTTCCTTTCACAGTCCAAAGACACGCACATTAAGCTATCAGTCTGTTCCAAATTGCCTGAGTGGTTGTGTGCATGTTGGACCTGTGATGGCCCGGTGAGAGTGTGTTCAGGGTGTACCCCGTCTTCGCTCAATGTTGGCTGAAATAGGCTCCAGACTCCCCACGATCCTAGTGGGATTAAGCAGGACAGCAATTAAGTGAGAGTGAGTAGGTGAGTATAAGTGGACACATTACTTTCTAATAATGGTAATAAACTTTTGATACAAATTAATTACCACGGAGAGAATCCTAGAGAAATTTTCAAAAGAAAGTAACATACAAAGTCATGCTAAATCACTTTCAAAATAAAACTTCATTACACAACAGATATAAAGCCTACTGTAACTGGAGTACTTTGTTCTTTGTTGATTCCACCCTTTTTTTTATGTTATTTTCTTCCAGTTTCTGCATTACTATACTATACTAATCCCCACCCAATATCTCTGTTCGATCATACAAATGCAGCCCTCCAGAGAGGGTAAAGCCTAACATGTTTCCTTTAAAGCCACTTTCACACAAGCAGCTGGAAAAAGTTGCCTCCGGAACAACCGTCACTCTTAAATCGGTGGCAAGCCAGAAGAGCGACAACACTCAGGCATCCATGCACACACCTGGGTGAGGACGTAAGGTGTGCTTTCACATTTTTCAGTAATTACAAAGGAGTAGGCAAAAACAATCATAAATATGAATGCAAATGCACAACGCTGTTTCAGAATGTGTCAGGAACGTCAATGATGGGAGAGAATTGATTGTTCTTTGTGTTGATGGCAGAAGTTCCTCAATTTGTCCAACCAGTACAATACTCAGAACCCCCCACCTGCCACGAAACCCTGCAAAATAACCGAATAACCAGGTTTGACTCTACTGCACAAGCATAAACCTTGGTTGTGTTCAGATGGAAAGCTGCACCCAGAATAGGATATTCTAAAACAAATTGCACCGCTTTAAAAAGTGGAGCAAGGTGAACCTAATGTCGAGTTGTTCCGGAATAAATCAGTCCCATTACAAGTTGTTCCAGTGCAAATGTCTGTGTAAAAGCAATTTAAAATACATAAATCTTTTCAAACGTAGGGCCAGAGTATATTTTAATGAATGCGGATTTGCACGATGAAGAGAGTTACTACTACCGTTCCCATCCATAAAGCACAGTCTATAACTCTCAGAGACCTGGCCATGGATGGCTGTGGTCAGCATCCCAACTCTTCCACGTCCTTTTAATCTTTTTAAAATTAGATAAATATGTAATTTTTACCCTGCAAATTGTCCAACCCCCCAAAAGCCAGCATGTTAAAATACCCTGCTTATACTTTATCACATCCATTCCCAGGGTTGTGAGGGAAAGCTGGAGCCAATCCCGGCTGACGTTAGAGAAGAAGTAGGGTGCACTTTGTACAGATTGCCAGTCCATTGCCGGGCTAACACAGACACAAACAAACACTCACACTCACATTCTAACCTGGGGCAATTTAGAATAGCCAGTTGACCTAATGTGTCTTGGACTGTCGGAGGAAACCCAGGCACTCAAGAGGAAACCTATGCAAGCACGAGGCCATGAGTTTCAAAGCCAGAACCTTCTTGCTGTGAGGTGACAGTGCTAACCACTGAGCCACCGTGCCTCCTACATTAATACATTTCGATTAATAATAGTTATTGCGTTGCATTGCAGTTCCTCGTATGGTTTAATTAGTTTAAATCATCAAAAGTGGAACTGGCACCAGTGTAATGTGATGCCTATTGCATGGTAGTGGAGACAACACACTAATGGCTGGTGCTGTCTTAACTGAAACTGCAATCAATTTCTTATCTCTGCAGCCTGCACTTATCACTTTTTATCCTTACAAATGCCTCAGGTTTCAACTCAACCGTCACTTTTACACCTCCCCAAGGTGTGAATGTTGATAGTCACAGACATAAATGTTTAATAGTGCTGTGGTGTTTGGCCCAGTCAATAATGACCAGTGAGCTAAGCATAGATTTACGGCTTTCTGTAGAGGCAGGCGGTTATTGAGGTCATGCTTTCACAGTGTGCAGCTTCTACAAATGGAGAGAGAAGAGAACGCTGGCATCTGATTGCTTTTTCCGAGTCATAAAGGGATAACACTGGACACATTTGCATAAACGGATGAGAGAGCAATCAGAGGAAAGTTTGTGGATGAGTTAATGTGCGTTCCTCAATTATGCGGCAGGTCTATCGAAGTCTCTAGGTAATGAAAGTGATCACTGCACTGAGGGAAAGCAGCAGAGGAGCATTCTTATGGCCAGTATAAACAATGATTTTCAATTTATGCAATCCTGAGAAACTGTCTTAAAAAACCTTTTAGGGTAGGTATACTGTTCCACCTGCACATAGACATGCACCGAAATACAAATACACGACACTATCAAGGCCAAAAATATATGTCAACAATGATAAAGCACAGTAAATAGTTTCCTAGAGAAAACTATTTACTCCAAGACTCAGAGGAGACCTAAGCAAACACATGCTACACTTCAGCTTTATGAAGCTTTTCTGTTATTTTAATGTCTCTATCTACCTGTCTCTAAATGCTGCAGTGGTGATTTTAGTATTTCGTAATGTTTAAAGAACAAAAGAGGTGTGCCAAAGACGATTCTGCTATTCGACCAATATTCAATCCCAGTTGACGCCACAGAAGCCTTTTAGCCGCTTTTCCACTATCGAGCCAAATCAAGGCGACCAAGTGTGAACCAAGGCCACTACCAATAACAAAACCTACTGGCACTTCTGGGGCCTGTGCTCACCTCTTCAGGAGCTACTTCAAGGCTAGAGTTCGACGTGACGATTATTGGCTAATCTGGACCAGACCAAGATGTGTCAAGGTGGAAGGTTGGTAGAACTATATCTCTTATAGTCTATTAGACACCAAGCATATAGCTTCACAGTATTTTTTGTAATTTGTGTCCAAATATGTATTCATAAAAAAAACTAATGCTGAAACTATGCTAAGTGCTAGCAAACTGCAGCTATATTTCAAAGAGATCAAGTTAAAAAAAAATCTATTTTCATGCACTCGAGGCGTTGATTCTCTCACCGCAAAGGCGCTGCAACTTCAACAGCATAACATATTAGACACATAATTCAGCACAAGGAGCTCATTGCTACCAGCACATGGCAGCTATCAACATAAAAAGAGGACAATAAATTGTGCCCCAGATTGATAGATATTAAGAAGGTTGCTCATTTTGGTATCAGTATCGGTATTAATGAGTATCAACAAACATGGATTCATATTTGATGCATCCCCAGGCTTGTATGCTTTCCAGAGCACTGCCTCAAAACCACAGTGAGACTCTTGAATATTGTGAGACAAGAGATGCCTCATGGCAAGAAAGTCAGCCAGGTGTCTCCTTGGCCTATCAAAGACCGGCCTCAACCCAACCTGTACACTCTGCTAAGAAGGAACTGATGCTCTACTTTTTTCTGCAAAGGTTTGTTGGGTTGAGATCCTGGCACCTGGGATCCAGTGTCTGACCCATTTAACTGTTCATTGTCTCTGGGCAATCAATAACAACCCCAGACACCTCACAGGGGAGACTAAGAACACTAGCAGAGGCAATAAACACATTTCAAAATGCCTTTAGACTAAATGTCTTTAGCGCTAAAGGACCAAATTTCCAAACGGCCTTAGCGCTAACATACAGTACGTCAATGTGTGATTATTTTTTCAGTATACAAGCAAATAAACAAAATAAAACATGGCAGAATAAGAAACTGAATTAATGTTTAGTCAATCTTCTTGTACGATAAAGCCATAGAACATCCGACTGATAGACACCTCAGAAAAGGACACAGTGGACCATTTCTAAAGCTTTTAGATGACACGCCACTATTTCCTGCAGCTGAAAAAGAGAGGAAGAGAAAGTGCAGACATTAAGGCACCAGTAATCCGCTGGTGTCCATTAATCCATACATCTCAGAGCTAATTACAGCTGCTGGGCAGCAGGAAAGGAGTGGTCCCATCTGTCCATATCCTGCTGTAGTAGCCCAAAAGAAATCCTTGCATCATGCTGACTTGTTTGGCATGAACTCTAGATATTGCCAGGCCTTGAAATGTAATATTGGCAAAACTCTGGCTCTGCACTTTCTTCATCACTATATATGATGGGCCCTGCCCTGGCAGTGTGAAGCTTCATTGATCAGTTCTGCTCTGGTAGGGTTGCAGACAGGGATCCAAGAGCAAAAAGCAAATGGGTTACTCTAATGTGTGCCAACATGGCCTGAAAATACCTTGGGTAAGGTGACCCAGACCAAAAGAGATGACAGTGTACTCTCAAACTGACATGAAAATGTATAAGGGTGGATGAACTTGTTAAAAATTCAGCAGGAGGTTAAAGTGATCTTCAGATTGTTGATATTTATTGTGCGCTTGAAGTTGCTGTACATCAGCAAAAGTCTAAGAAAGAACTGGGATAGAAGTGACAGAAGTAGTGGGATAGAATAGGGATAGAAGTTTTCAAAACAAAACAAAACAAACAAACAAACAAAAAAATATATATATATATGTCATGTCATGTCATTTTCTTAACCGCTTAATCCTAGTTAGGGTCGCGGGGAGGCTGGCGCCCATCTCAGCCTACTCCGGGCGAGGGCAGTGTACACCCCGGACAGCTCGCCAGGCCATCACAGATATATATATATATATATATATATATATATATATATATATATATATATATATATGTGTGTGTGGTAAATACCTTAGAAAGTGGCATGTTTGATGGCAGACTACTCAAACCTTCGGGTAAGATAAGGTATTGGAACAGTCTTCAAACAGACTAAAGTAAACCAGGCAGGTTCTTATAGAGTATAAGGAACCTGTGTCGTGCAGCATATATTAATGTAGCAAATATCCCCTGTAGCAAATGGGTGCTGGATGTAATTATCCACATGCTTGTCTTATTATATACACATTTTTATACATTTTCCTATTAGTGTTCCATGGTAATGGCATGACCATCAATTTAATTCAATTTTTAATTCAAATTTTATTTGTCACATACAAATTATACACAGTACAATATGTAGTGAAAGGCTTAGTATGACTGTCCAAAAATGTAAAGAATAAACTATCAAAGTAACAAAAAGAAAAGAACAATAACTAAAACTATTTAAATGATTTTAAAGGTCAGTATAAATATAAAATTTTTTGAAAAATTAGAAAATAAAGAAAAAAAATAGAAATTAAGTAAATATATAGAATAAAATAAAATATAATATATTATAAAATATAAGATTATATATATATATATGCATGTATATGGTTTCCTATCTGTCTCTCATTGCATCTAATTTGACTATGTCACTTTATTTCTGAAATGTTCATTTTAATTTCACATTGGTGATGTCTACCTGGGTCGGTATGGTAGCGTAGTGTTTAGCATGTCCGCCTTACTGCAACTGGTCCTGGTTTTTGTACCGGGCTCGGACGTTTTTGTGTGGAGTTTACATGTTCTCCCTGTGCTTGTGCGGGTTTTCTCTCGGTACTCCAGTTTCCTTCCACAGTCCAAAAAACATGCACATTAGATATATTTTAAATTGCCCTAGGCGTGGATGTGTGTGAATGGTTGTGCATGTATTGGCCCTTGCCCATGGTCTGGCGAGCTGTTCAGAGTGTATCCCACTTTTGTCCCAGGATTACGTGGTTCGGCAAATGGGCGAGTGAATGCTGAAAAGTTTTGTCAAAATTTTAGGAAGAGATATTAAAACTTAAGGGTAACCTCTGATTCCTCCTTTGGGCTGAAAGAAGTGGAACCTGATGTTGCCTTCTGCTGTTGTAGCCCATCAACTTCAATATGTTGCGCATTCTGAGATCCTTTTCTGCTCAACATAGTAGTAAACAGTGCTCATTTGAGTAAATGCAGATTTCCTGTCAGCTTAAACTCAGTTTGCACCTTACAGGTGAGCTTAGGAGTCCATCCATCCATCTACTGATCCATGCACCTACCCATCCATCCACCCTCTGGTACTTATCCAGGGCAGGGTCATGAAGGCAGCAGTTAAAGCTTGGATTCCAAGGCTGCCAGGTGACCTGCCTTTAGGTGTAAATGAGGGCAAGAATTCATGCGCACTGATGTGCCTTCTGGGGGACTGACAGGAATACACCCTGGATAGGATGTGAGTTCCTGTCTCATGCCAAGTGTTCCTGGGAATGGTTTTAAAATCATTACAGTCTTGCTAGGGATAAAGTGCTTGGTTAACTGCATCCCTTTTAAAACCCAACCATCTTACCCACAAAATGCACTGCAAAGGAAATGCATTTTAACATACGGATGTGCTGGTTCCTAATGGGTGGAGTCGTAACTCCTGACCAGATGGAATGGAGTTAAAGTGTGGCTAAATCAGACGTTTCCCAGATTGCTCAGGTAATATGAGACTGCCTTTTATCCTTCATCCCTTCCCTCTGACTGGTCTAATCAATATCTCTAATGCTGGGTTAAGTTAATCCACCCCATACTTTATGGTCTGTTGTAAAAATAGAAAGTGAAATGCAGAAAGTATGTCTGTTTAAGAAAGATGTAATTAACTTAACAATATAAAAGTCACATGAATGGAACTTCTTCATATAAAAGGTGAGCAGTGAAGGAAAAAAAAATCAATAATGGTTTTAAGGTTCGGTTACTAGTGCCAAGATTAATGTGATGATTTCTAACTTCCTCCTCTACAAGATCTGTCTTGGGGCAACTGTGAGCTCCTATGAACTCGGTGGCAGCTGGTGAGGGGTGGTGCATCTAATTTCATCAATTCATTGCAATCTCGCTTCTCAGACATATTAATATCCCGTTCCTGTTGCTACACCAGCTTTTGCCTGGTAATTGGGTAGCGCTCGCCTTTTAGTGGTCTGAATTCCACTCTTGGACTAATATGTGATGGAATAACTTATATGTGGTAACTGGGGCACTGGGTTGCCAGTGGTTGCAAAAACTGTTACAAACCGTCCCACTTTTTACTGTTGAAGTAATTACACCAAAAATCTATGTGTAACTACAGAAGCTGTACTGTTAAAGACGACAAGCATATTTAATTTAACTTTATGTGTAGATAAATAGGTAAATGTATTTTAACCCTTAAGATCTTTGGTTATTTCCAGTGCTTTCTATGTTTGTGTTTGTTTGTTTGCATGGAAATGCATGGTTAAAATACACATACAAGGAATAGCAAAGATACTGAAATATAGTTAACAAATGCCCTGTGGTACTTTGACAATTGAAAGAGATATAACAAAAATATAACACATCCGTCTCACAGCAAGAGGGCCTGGGTTCTTTTCCCAGCTTGGGCATTTCTGTGTGGAGTTTGCATGTTTTCTCTGTGCTTGTGTGGGCCTCCGGGTACTCCAGTTTCCTCCCGCAGTCCAAAAACATGCATAATAGGCTAAATGGCTGTTCCAAATTGCCCCTAGGTGTGAGTGTGAATGGTTGTACGGGTGTTGGCCCTGCGATGGTCTGGCAAGCTGTTCAGTGTGTACCCCGCCCAGAGCTGGCTGAGATGGGCGCCAGCCTCCCCGTGATCCTTATTGAATGAATGAATGAGAAAAATATTTAGATCAACTTTAAATGTAATATAAAACCATACTTATGGTTCAAGCCAGAACTTCCCACAGAAGGTTCCCATATTGTTTACACTGACTTTTTGTTCAGCAGTAATGGCACCAAACACAGCACTAATTATATGGAAGTGTTTGGAGACCTTCTGTGCCAGCATGTTAATAGCTTTAACTAATTCCTGTGTAAAAGAACAGTGATTATTTTTAAAATGAAATTTCTGACTGTACTAAAGCAATTGGTGTATACAGGGTGCACAGTATGCGTACTCCTGGTTTCTGACTTAATGCCAGCTCCAGACTCCTGACTCATTCTGAAGCTCTAATCTGCTTGGAGCTTCTTCTTTTCACTTCCTGCTCCTGTAGAATACCTTAAAGATTTTCACTTCCCAAAACCAGTAGACTTAAAACAGAAGACTTCTCATTGCTCCAGTGGATTATTTCACCAGGATACTGTAGTCCTGTATCCAAGAGCTGCTTCTCAAACTTAAACACTGTCTTGTGCTCATCCAGTCACAATCTAACCATTCAACACAACTAATAATTCATCTGGCGTCACCCAGGAGAGAGAATGCTTTGAGAATGCTTTTCTTTTTTGCGATTGGTTCCTTTCAAGATCTCTACTATAAACCTGTAGTAATATGTACATACACTTTAATTCTTACTTCATATAAACTACTTATCAACATCATTTGCTTGGTCTGTACAGAGAAATCTCAGCCTGAGGTCTTTAGTAAAGACCAAGCTAAAGGCGAGGTCTGTACACAAAGACTAAGGGCTAGGATTTCTCTTTACAGACCAAGCAAATGAGGTTAATAAGTAGTTTTTTATATGCCATTTTAAAATAGCAGCCTTATTTAATTTACTTCAGGTGCTGTTACTTATCCACTACTGAACAAGACGTCTTTATCCGTGTCTGTGAGGGCTTTGGTAGCTCTCAGCTTGCTTCCCTTCCCGTGACGAACAGGATGCTTCCGCTGAGCAGTGAGTACTTCTTAGAACTTTGTAAACTCCTTATCCCTTAGGATATTTCATGTATACCATTTCTCTTCAAGAAAACGCTGAATGCTTCTCTGGAAGCTGATAAACATCATAATGCTCTGCACTACCTAATGGGTAAGTCTGAAAAGTACTGGTTCATATATGATTTATTTCCCTCGCTTTGACCATTCAGACTGTGAGCAATTTACAAAAAAAAAAATAATAATAATTATTGCATTACAATACACGGTGTTTACTGTCATTGTCATACAACAAAAATGTTTATATAACCTTAAGAGACACATTGTAACTGTATGTTGAGCTTGTGTATAAGGGCGACACTGCGGCGTAGTGGTTAGCATGTTCGCTCACAAGAAGGTCCCGGGCTCAGGTGTTTCTGTGTGTTCTACACATGCACAGGCTGAGATAAGGTCCAGCCTCCCTGTGACCCTAATAGTGGGACTAAGCGGTACGCTTAAATGAGTGAGTGATGAGGGAGTTTGTGTATAAACACGTTTTAAAGAGTATATTTTATATAAAGTGGAGATAGACAGGTATGTTGGAAAGAATCAAAAGGTGTTACAGATATTTAGGGTTTAGTTATTTCTTATAGGAAAAAAATGCATACTTTACCTGAAAGGTACTTACTGTACGATACACTGTGCCTTTATAAGACATTTATAAGCACTGCATAGTACTGTAGTTTATATGAAGTTTAATAAATGCTGGAAAATTAATGAAATGGTGATGTTAAATCTTGTGATTAGGTGAGTTTGACTTTACAGGAAAGAGAGAACATTTAATTCATTAAGGGATGACTGATGGATACTAATGTCTTTTATTCACATCTTGTATGCAACTAATTTGTTTGACTGAAAGCACATCCATGACATTGGATAGCACATCCACATCCATTGGGAGAGCTGAAAAAGGCCACTTTAGTCTAAGGACTTTAAAAGCATTTATTTGCCTGCGATATAAAGGGCTGAGAACCAGAGGGATCTAACTAACAGAAAGCTGTTTTTGCAATAAAAAATAAATAAATAAATCGGATAATGCTCACAATATGATTCAAGGTCATAAGGAAGATGAAGGGACCATTCTGGCATGCATAGACCTTATCCACATCTGTCAAAATATGACCGTTTTTTTGGGGTTAGACCACTGTGGCTCTCAGCCCTTCATATGAGCTTTGTAAAAAAGTCATACTGTTGTACTCTAATATTTTGTTGGATCACCTTTAATCTTGATTACAGTGTGTTATCATCATGGCATCATTGCAAAAAACATAAGCAGCACCATTTAGTTCCATCCAGAGTTGGGTTCATTTTTCGCCGACATCTTAAACTGATAATGGAAAAATCAAACCACTTTATAAAGTCTTCTGCAGCACATCCCATAAACTTTCAATAGTCTTTAATGGGAAGTCAATAATGAGATAACCTGGTCATCCAGTACATTCCAGTCATTCATTTTGCTGTCATATAATGTTGCTGAGCCATGCCATGGCGATTATGTGCTGTAATCAAGGCTAAAGGTAGTCCAACAAAATATTAGACTGTGCAACATTTTTGGGCTTTTTATGGAAGGTTAAAAAGGATAAAACAAAATTACACTGGTTTCATGTAGCCTTCAGGGGCGATTTGGTGAAGCCAGTAGGCCTAATGTGCATGTCTTTGGACTGTAGGAGGAAACCGGAGTACCCAGAGGAAACACACGTGAGCATGGGGAGAACATGCATACTCCACAGACAAACACCCTCACCAAACCCGAGACTCGAACCCAGGATTTGTTTTGCTGCAAGGCTAATCACTATGCTACTATTCAATTACAGTGTTAGCAAAAATTATAAAAACATCTCCTGCGCTCTCTCTCTCTCTCAGCAATATCACTTGCTTCTATACACTGTGCTACTTTTTGTTCACATTTCCCACACCACAGTGGAAGGTTTAAAGCTATAATTATATCATCACAAGAAACTCATACATGTCTCATCCACTGATAACGTCCAGGCTCCTAAACGTCAATCCTACACATCTATGTGTCAGTATTTTTGCCCGTAGACCTTTACAGCGCCATAAACATCCAGTGGCTCAGGTGTGTTTTAGTGCCCACTAAGAGTAAAAAATAACACACCATGAAAAGGCCTATCTCCCAAGCCTGCCTTAAAGCAACAGATGGATACAGCGGATAAGTTAAATCACACACAGCATCACTGAGTACATCGTGCTGTTAGAGCATCAGGCCATCAGCAGCCATCGAGCTCATATTAATGAGAAATTAACTCATAAAGCAGCCCTGACCTTAGGGTGCACTTCACTTAATATCACACTCCTGCTTTTGATCAGCATAACAGCTGCAGTACAAGCAGAAAAGTGCTCCAATTTCGAGTTTTAGCAGGAATTCTTTCCAGTACAAAGAAAATCGGATGGCCTTCGAAAGGTCACTGAATAAACAAGCATCATTCTGAGCAGTACAAGATATGCAGCGACCTTGAACAGAAAGCAGCCTGGGAAAGCCTTGAGGAATTCAATAATTGTTTTTGCTTCTAATCAGCCTGTAATTGCTTTGTTTGATATCGCAGAGAAGTTGGGAACGACACTTGAGGCACTTTCTCAAATACAGTATTAGAATCAAACCCAAGAGTGGCACGGTGGGGTAGTGTTGAGCACGTCCGCCTCATAACACGAAGGTCCTGGGTTCGACTACTGGGCTCAGGCATTTGTCTGAGTAGTTTACATGTTCTCCCCATGCTCGCGTGGGTTTCCTCTGGTTTCCTCCCACAGTCCAAAGACATGCACATTAGGCTAACTGTCTGCTACAAATTGACCCTATGTGTAAGTGTTAGTGTGAATGGTTGTGTGTGTTGACCCTGTTACATGACTTCGCCCGGTGTTGGCTGAGATAGGCTCTGGCCTCCCAATGACCATAGTAGGACTTAAGGGGTTTGGCAAATGAATAGGCTACGTGACGTGAAGCGTGACAAGAATATGATTCTACACTGTCTGAACCCTGCGGCAGTGGTGGCCCGATGGTAGTGTGCTAGCTTACTGATCCGAAGTTGGGGGTTCAAGCCCCACAATTACAGAGTTGTCACTGCTGTTCCCCAGTTAGTGCAGCTAACTGGGTTATTAAAGGCTGGCCATGTCTCTCACAATCTGTAAAAGACTCAAATGCACTCATGTGTAGACGTGAACCCTAGAGAATATGATTTGTTCGTAAAGAGTAGGCCATTGGGTTGCCGTTAGCGTGTTTCTGTCCTGTGATGGCCTGGTGAGCTGTACAGGGTGTACTCTGCCCTCGCCCAGAGTCGGCTGAGATGGGTGCCAGCCTCCCTGTGAGCCTAATTAGGATTAGGCAGTTCAGAAAATGAATGACTGAATGAATGAATGTCTGAATCCACAAGTTACTAATCTGACATACAAAATAATGGTCAAAAGACAAACAAGGAAGCAAGATGCATTCTGGTCATCTTGTTCAAAAGAGCACAATAAATAAATGCTGGTCACGGTTACATAGAGAAAAATATTGCAGTTTTCATTATTAAAAGTTCCCTGTGGTGAATTAGTGTTACTCGCTATTGAAAACGATCACGTGTAACATCAACGATCCCTTCTGGCAACATCAGTCCTTGCAGATTTTCAAAGTGCGCACGAGTGTTACGACTCTAGGCATGCTCAGAGACATGTTGCCTTTCTGATTGGCCATTCCAGCCTGGTAGTGATGTCAAACACTTTGGATTGGCTGGAAAGAATCACTGACACGTGTAGCATAACACATTATCGGCCAGTGCTGAGCTGCATAAACAACAAGTGCAGTGATTGCAAAAAACACTTATTTCTGTGCCTAAACCAACTGACGACAGGAAAGCCG
The DNA here is from genome assembly GCA_028564935.1 of Neosilurus hyrtlii. Lineage (NCBI taxonomy): Eukaryota > Metazoa > Chordata > Actinopteri > Siluriformes > Plotosidae > Neosilurus > Neosilurus hyrtlii. The sequence goes on from JAOUQZ010000044.1 coordinate 9,758,721, forward strand.
AGTTGGCAGAAAGTTAGCTGCATAAGCCATTTTGAGCTTACCGTCACGTTCACCTTTGGCAGCATTCCCGTCCTCAGAGTCACTAGAATATAACTTTCACCGTCTCCACAACAGATGTCAACCCTGCCCTATGCGTTGACGTCATTTCCGGGGAAAACTGACTGCTAAGCTGCTAACACACGTAGTTTAGCACACCGCTAGTAATCCATTGGATAAAATCACAAAGTTTTGTGTATTTTATGGTCATTTATGTTAAAATAGATATCTGTATCCCTTAAACCTATTACATACGCACAAATTAGGTTGTAATGAGGTGGTATGGTGACTCAGTGGTTAGCACTGTCGCCTCACAGCAACGTAGGTTTTGGGTCTAGGATTGGCTCCAGGTTTCCCCATGACCCTGATGGATAAGTGGTATAAATAATGGATGTATTGATGAATACATAAAGAATAAACACATTAACAATCGATGTTTTTATTATTATTTATTTTTCAGTTGAGTGTTTTTCAGGGTTCAGTTGAATCATTACCTGCGTCGTGTTTCCGTACTGCGTCAATTTGATCACTGCAAATTGCAACAGTTGATTACTTCCCAACATGTTCAAAAGTGAGTAACGTCAGCAAATGACACCTACATATGAAACTGTGTGAAACTACATGCAGGTAATATATCGATTTAGGCACTGCCTCGAAGTGGAGCTTCTCATAAAGTGCCTGTGTATACTGTAACACACACAAAGAAACTAACGTATTAAAATAAACTTGCTTCCTAATCCTGAAAAATCGGTAGAAGCACAAAGTTATAAAGAGACATGCTTTACTTCTACTCTTTCTTTCAGCTCTACCTCTCTCTCTCTCTCTCTCTCACACACACACACACACACCCACTTACACAGGAGGAAACCAGAGAGCCCAGAGCCCTCACCATGCCAGAGGTGTCATCACCATGCCAGTGGTGTCCTAATGGACAGTGATATTACTCTCAAACACACACACACACACACACACACACACACTTTCATAGGAGGAAACCAGAAAGCGCTGAGCAAGCCCTCACCATGCCAGTGGTGTCATCTCTCTATTTCTCTCTCTGTCTCTCACTCTCTCTCACACACACACACACACACACACACACACACACACACACAGTGATGTCATTCTCAAACACACACACACACACACACACACACAGGAGAAACCAGAGGGCACAGAGTAAACCCTCATCATATCAAAGGTGTCATCACCATGCCAGTGGTGTCCTAATGGACAGTGATGTTACTCTCAAACACACACACACACACACACACACACACACACACACACACACACACACACACAGGAGAAACTAGAGAGCCAAGAGCAAGCTCTCACCAATCCAGCGGTGTCATCTTTCTTCCCCTCTCTCTCTCTCTCATACACACTCACACACTCACACACACACACGTCATGTCATTTTCTGAACCACTTAATCCTAATTAGGGTCGCGGGGAGGCAGGCGCCCATCTCAGCCGACTCCGGGCGAGGGCAGAGTACACCCTGGACAGCTCGCAGGGCAGAAACACGCTAAAGACGAGAGACATGGCCGGCATTTGATAACCCAGTTAGCTGCACTGGGGGGGACAGCAGTGAAAACCCGTCAATAGTGGGGCTTGAACCACCGACCCTGGGATCAGTAATTCAGCACCTTACCACCAGGCCACCACTGCCCCACACACACTTATATAGGAGGAAACCAGAGAGCCCAGAGCAAGCCCTCACCATGCCAGTGGTGTCATCCCCCCCCCCTTACACACACGCATGCACGCACACATGCACACACACACACGCGCGCACATACACACACACAAACACACACACAATGATGTTACTCTCAAACACACACACACACACACCGGAAAGTATTCTGATTATGATTACACACACAGATGATGCACACACACACACACACACACACACACACACACACACACACACACACACACACACACACACACACACACACA
>JAOUQZ010000044.1:9804596-9819693 GCA_028564935.1 Neosilurus hyrtlii
CACACACACACACACACACACACACACACACACACACACACACACACACACACACACACACACACACAATCAGTGAGCACATACACACTCAGAGCAGTGAGCTGCCACACACATTGGGGCACCCAGAGAGCAGTTGGGGAGCACTTGCTCAAGGGCACTTCAGCCATGAGGGTGGAGGAAGGAAAGGTGCAGCCTCCACCAAAACCCACTTTTCCTGCTGGTTCGGGAATAGTTCAGCGACCTTTCGGTCCCAAAGCCGCTTCTCTAACCATTAGGCAACATCTGCCCAATTATATTATATCTTATTATATAATTAATTAGAATTAGTGTTAATATTAACTAATCTTATTTATGCGTTGTTTGAACATTAATTGCTCATATGTAGTGATTAATTATTTGAAAATTTATATTAATTTACATTATTTTGTTTATTATTTAAAAATCACTTAATTTGTGTTAGTTTCATTGGTTCATATGTTTTTTTTTCCCTTATTATTATTATTTATTGAGTTAAAGGTCATAATGGGCTGAAGTGCATCATTCAGCTAAGACCTCAGCAGTCTGCCAAAAATATGACATTATAATTTATTATGAAATGAAAAATCGTACTTTTAATAGTGACATAAAATGCTGTAAAACAACCATTAAACAAGTTAACTCCTTTTACTGTTCACGCTATAGCAGCTATTCTCCTTTTCCATCTCTTGTTAATAAGACACAAAATAAATCCTAACTGTAAACTCAATTAGGACGAATTCTAAATTACTAATAAACATTACAAAGCACAGTGAGTGTTACAAAGTGCTGACACATGAGATTCCTTCTGTAAATGTTACATAATGGTAAAAAGCTTTGGTACTTCTAGTAAAAGAGTTTGTTGAAATGTTTAATACTCAGTTTGTTTATTAGTTTGTCAGCAGGATTATGAAAAAAGTTATGCATGGAATTTTACCAAAAACTTCTACATGATGTGAGGCTTTGGACAAGGAAGACTCAATTAGATTTTGGAGATGTTCCGGAACAAATTCTGGACCCAGGAATTTTTTTTAAAGATTTTTTCACATTGTGAGAGAGAAAAATTCCTGAGCTTAGCGGAGGGTTGTGCTCTCCGAGTACTCTTGTTTATCGTGGCTCCAGTAGCGCTAGGAGATCCAGAAAAGCCACATTCAAGTTATAGCTTCGCAGCTGGTTCGCCAGCAAGCTCACGTTCACTTGCTGATAACATTAAATATACTTTACTGAAAACTGGCATTTCTTCTTCGTTTGTTTTCAGTCAGATGGCGAACAACCATACTTTAAGATAAAAGTTATATTAAGAAAAGTATCAGTTGCCATATCCACTGATGATGTCAGTGATAACTCTACTGTAGGAACTATTTTGAAATAGGAAGAGGAACTGCCCATGATGAACCCACCAGAGCCGGGTGAAACCTTTTTGAGAGTTTCTAGGTAATACAGGCAGTCTTGGAACACTGCTCGACCAATCAAATTATCGAGTGGAGACTAACTTCCTCTGTTTAGAAACAACATGTTTTAAAATTTGTTGTTATTTTTTTTTTTTAAACCAGTTTCAATTACATGGACTTGTACATGATCTGCTACTATGCTACTATCAATAATGAAATAGAATGAGTGTACTGATATTAATCATTCATGTTACACTTCTAACTACTGTACAAACCGTGTTGTGACATAATGAAGCGTGTTGTGAATATAACGTTAGGGGAACCTTAATGTACCACGTTACAAAGTTTTCATCTACAGGATACAATCATCATGTTTCAGCCAAACTGAATCTACAGTCTGAGTCTGTTAGAGGAAATGATATAAACAGCAGCCAAAGGTTTCTCGACAGAACATGCATTACGCTATACAAACTCATTAAGCAACCCAGCAGACACTTGATGGAGATTTGAGTAACGGTAAACAGCACATTGTGCTGGCAGCTGGAGGGAGTTTCACAAAGCTCCAGTCTGCTGGGAGAAGCTGGTAATAATACCACAGCTTCGAACTGATCCATTTGCTCATTTCTCCATGGTCAAACCAGACTGAACATTGTGTCAAACATTTATTCATCTGGTAAATGTCAAAAGAGTTTCGGCTTATCCTTACTGCATGCTCAGCGGATCAATAGAAATTATGCCCTGACTCAGCAAATCCTGCACGTCATTTAATTTTTTAATGTCAACTTTGATTTAATTTAGACAAATGTTTCGGCCTTTCCCATTTATAGTGCCATCGCAGCATTTTTCAATAAACTTATATGCACCTGGAGGAACTCTTTTTTTAAACATAACTTGCTCTGTTTACTTTCAGTCTCACCAATTATCTTCCAGGTCCAACACTAAGCAAATGTGGCTTCTGGTTCAAACATCATATCATCGTGGTCTAAAGCCAGACAGTTTCCTAGCATGTTCTTAATAGAAAATTGATCTTGCCAGGGCTTCATTTCAAATACATGATACAATATAAAAATTGATGAACATGATGCAGTATAAAAACTAGTTTATTATTAGCTAAGCAACATATTTAGCCTAATGCTAGCAATACGGTTAAGAAACTAACATTGTTTCAGTGTATATTTTTGGTAATGCCTGCAATCCTCAGACACTCTCAAAAGGTGCACTAGTCTTCGTAAAATAGCTAATGTAGTTAGTTAGTTACTTGTTGTATCCAATAGGAATATCGGCTCAAGGTTTGCTGCTCATTAAAGCTTAGTTTCTTACATGCTATTGTACTTGGGTGAGTATCTCACTGATCGATGAATATTTGGCGAAATTGCTGACCAGCGGTTCACCACTTTTTTGAGCTATTCAACAAGTATTTCTTAGTGAGTGGGATGCTATTTGGTAATTTGTTGATGACTTTCTATTGACTTTTTGCCGATATTCTGGTGAGTAGTCGAAGAACAGTTCACAAATATTTGGTGAATCAGTCAGCGACATTTTGGCTAATGTGGCGACTGTGCCAATTGTTCTCTGACTGTTTGCCAAACACTCACCAAGTCTGATTCTGATTCTGTTTCTAATTTGGGTCTGTGTTGCAGCGGATGCTGAGCCTATCCTGGGAAACATGGGCATGAAGCAGGAATACAGCCTGGAACACTGGGCTATCACAAAGCACCACACACAGAGACACACACTCAGTCAAAGCAGATCCCATCATACCTGAAAGGTCACCGAGTCATTGATGTTAGCCAGATGGAACTGTTTCAGAAAGCGTTCGTCCCTGCTCCAGAAGAGTCGGATATCTGGTATTCCAAAGAGAACCATGGCGAGTCTTTCCAGGCCCAAGCCAAAGGCCCAGCCGATTTTATTCCCTGCGCCTGCTGTAAGAAATAAAAGAGATACAATCACTCCTGACTCATCTGTTATTTATTACAGTTATATCCATTTTCAATGCAGTCTCAAATCGCAATCAATAATTCACTATGAACGCCAGTTTGTTTATTTTGCACAGATTCCTTCAGACTTGTACCATCTTAAGACCCACGTAAAGCTCCTTTATACAGACAATTTATTTACCCATTAGGCATGTGCAAAATTCTGAATTTGGAATTTCAATTCAATTCATTTAATGAATTGTAATTTGAATTGAACAGGCTCCACCCGGTAGGATGTTGAATTGGAATTACGTGAAGTGGAATTAAATTCATTGCAATTCAGAGAAATTCCTTATAGCCAAGTAACAGGGAGAATTTGTCACGTTTAGCAAAGGTTTTGGCTTAAACACTAAAAATAATTTACAAACACTAAAATTAAACACAAATTCACTTCATTTTGAAAATGTTCTAATTTTCTTTTCATTTGAAAATAAACAGATTACACAAAATTGTGGTAAATGCAATACTCATTCATTATGGTTCTTAATTTATAGGGTAACCTTTTTGCATCTAGTTGTCATAAGTTCCTCAAAGTTTTCATCACTGAGGCGACATCTTTCTGGTTGGAATATCTTTCCTGCAACACTAGAGATCCTCTCAACAAATGCAGAGGATGCAGGTATGGCCAAGTTTTTACAGGCAAGTGCAGCTAGGTTTGGAAAACCGCTCTGGTTTTCTCTCCAAAACACCAAAGGATCAGCATCCTCTGACAGGCCTGGTTTACTCAGGTAGGCAGGGAGTTCATAGTAATAATGTTGGGATGAAATATGTAAAACAGTCTTGTATGGAATATATTGTAAAGCATGATTCTGGAATACACCAAAATGATCAATTTCATGGAATTTCAATTCTACTTCCTTCAATTCGAATTTGAATTGCAATTGCTACTTCCTGTTTGCCGCCTCAATTCAAATTCATGGAACTGAATTGGAATTCGGGAGACATTCTCAATTCAGTTCGGGATTTTGCACAAGCCTGTTACACATGCACACATATTTAAACTTAAGAATTGTAGAGATTTAAGCAAAAAGACAGCTTCCTTTGACTGACAGGAAGCAGGAAATTCTGAAACTTACTCAACTGCTGCATTAAACAGAGCCGTGCTATCAAGGCCACGATTACAATTGTTATGAATATGATTTGCTTTGCCGCCCGATGACGGGAGGAAAGGTGACCATATATAATGCTCTTTTCTTTCATGCATCCATTTCTGCTTTTCATCTCTGTCATTCTCTCTCTAAGGCCGAGCTTGCGTTCCTTCAGAATTGAGAAAAATCTGCTTTATATGGTAATGAAGGAGGAACTCTGGGGTCAAAGAACTCAGTCGGGGAAGACAGAGATATGAATAAATCTCAATCTTCATCCACACAGATCAATCAGCAACGCCCCCCCCCCCCCACACACACACACACACACACACACACACACACACACACACACACACACACCTATCAAACAGCTCGCTTTAATTATTATTCCCATCCTTGTGCAAGTGAGCGCTCCGTTACAGCAAACTTGTTAATTGCTTCCTAAGCGTGAATATTCATAACATGCTTTCAGTTTGGTGTTGTGCCATGATTGGAGTGTTGTGTGGTGGCCATTTTTACAAAGGAAAAGACAGCTGACCATTATTTTGAGACCAGGATTGACGGAGAAGCTGATTGCTATCACTCAGCTGCCACTGCAGGAAACGAGCACATCAAGAGAGATGAAAGAAAGACATGACGCTGTGTGACATTGCTAATGCATCACAAGTTTGAGGCTTAGAATTGTGTGTTACCACTCACTCACACTCACATACACACACACACGCCCCCACACATATTGCTAAAGATGGCTTGTATCTCAGACATCTGCAATGACCTCATATAACCGCCGTAAAAAGCTACGCATCCTAACCCCCTCTACTTTCTGTCCAGGTCTGTGCGTGACAGCCAGCTCCTTCCTGGGCCAGTCGACTCGAGAGCTACGTCTGACATTGTTCACCTGACATCAGCGATGACATCAGCATGGCTAACAGTCCTTGGCAGCGTTCACTTTCACAGCTTGAAGCCTCTATGCCATTCCCTCCCTGCCAATCCCTCATTCCCTCCCTTCATCTCTATCTCTCATCCCTCTATTACTCATCACCTCCTTTCCCTCTCCCGCGCCCTCTCTTCCTCCCCTTCCTGTGGCTATTGCTCATTTTCAGAGCACCTATCAATCTCCTTATTTATTTATTTTTTTGCGTGCCTTTCATCACCTCTCTTCCTGTTCGAGCTACCGCTGTTCGAGCCAGAGTGCTGCTCCACACCAACTTCCGCACCCTTGGTGTCATTTCCTGTCTATTCATCTCACTCAGGGATGTGAAACTAAAGTCCTGCCCTTCTTTTAGCCTGTTTAGGTCTTTGTACATGACGGAATCAAAAGTCTCTCCCTCCTGATTTAAAGATGCGCCATTCATTCATTCATTCACCAAATTGTTTAACCCTACTAAGGTCGTAGGAAGGCTCAGGCTCACCCTGAACAGATGCACACCCTGAACAGCTTGCCAGTTCATCACAAGCAACACAAACACAAACATTCCCACTCACACACCTATGGGCAATTTGAAACAAGGAATTAGCCTAATGAGCATGTCATTGGACTGTGGGAGGAAACCAGAGTACCTGGATGAAACTCACGCAAACGCAGGGAAAACATGCAAACGTCATTTAAAAAACACTCTTGCTGAGCTCAAGACTCGAGGCCAGAACCTTCTTGTTGTGAGGAAGACATGCAAACCATGTCCCCACCATGTCACCCAGATACTGTTACCTTATTCCAGAGCATTTCTGAGTCAATTATCTAGTCCATCTACAGTGAGAAATATAAAACAGAATGAGTATACTGGAAAATCCTTTAGGAAAAAAAAAACCTTTAAAAACTGTCCCATCATCCACCGCAGAACAGAAGGAGAAGGGCATGGGGCAGAAAACTGACAGAACCAATATGAATAACAACAATGGCAGCATCAAGTTGGGTTGCGTTCTTGCAGCTCTGAATCATTAAACTGGAACTGTTCATCATGCATGTTAAAATGAAAAAAGAAATACAAGAAGAACAACAAATACTGTGGTTAATTTAACAAATCTGAATGCACTCTAACAGTAATGTGTATAGAACGGATAAATGATATTTCATTTGAAATATTATCTTTTATTTTGTTCGATACGTTTTTTTATTTTGTATTTTTCTATTTTTAAGGCATGCTCCATTACAGCATTTTTAGAAACTCATTCAAAGTTTTAGTATATACACTACACAGGAAGTAATAAGAAATGCAAACTACAAGGACTATCCCTACCTGGCTGGCTTGAGTTCCTCCAAGAACAGCAACTACATTTAAAATCAAAGCATTTGATGGTAGGAATGTTTTTCTCAAAAAAATTTGGTGGGGTTTTTTTCCCCATTAGATGTGACTTTGTCACCCGAGGAACAAGCCTGCAGTCACCGGCATCTCTTGCTGCTCGTGATAGGGAAAACGCGGCGACCCGCCGAGACTCCATTCTAATACAACTGCTTATGGTAACCTAGCCGGTCAGGTCTTCGGTTAATTTGAGACTTTTTGCATGAAAAGTCAAAACATTTGGAATCACACTATTTGATGTTAACAATGTTGTTTTGTTTTCTTTTTTCTTTCCCACCAAACGCAATATTCTATAAACGTGGGACAACCATAGCCTAATGGTTAAAGAAGTGGGTTTGGGAGCAAAAGGTCGCTGGTTTAATCCCAAACCAGCAGGAAAAATGTGGTGGTGAGCATGTGAGCTGCACCTTCCTTTTATCCATCTTCATGGCTAAAATGCCCTTGAGCAAGGCACCTAACCCCCACCTGCTCTCTGGGGGCCACAGTGTGTGGCAGCCCACTGCTCTGAGTGTGTGTGCTCACTGTTTGCATGTATACGTTCACTTTGGATGGGTTAAACGCAGAGCCAATATTTCCTTTGTGGAATTAATACAGTATATCAAAAACAATATCAAGCCTGCTTTGAGGAACAGGCTTTAATAAAGAAGCCATCAGGAGCAGAGCTGTGGCTAACAAACAAGACTTCCTTCTACCCTAATTAGTTAGAACTACACACAGGAATAAGTAACAAAACCAGAATTGTTATGGGGGGCAGTGGTGGCCCAGTGGTAGGGTGCTGGCTTACTGATCCGAAGGTCAGGGGATCAAGCCCACTTTCACCAGGTTGTCACTGCTGTCCTCCCAGTGCAGCTAACTGGGTTATCAAAGGCCAGCCATGCCTCTCACTGTCTGTGGTGAGAGGCATGTAAAAGAACCATTGTTGACGTTCATAAAGAGGGGTTGCTGTCTGCCCTGCAAAGGCCTGGTGAGCTGTCCAGGGTGTACACTACTCTCCCCCAGATTTGGCTGAGATGGGCGCCAGCCTCCCCGTGACCCTAATTTATTAATTAAAAATAAGTGGTTCAAAAATGAATGAATGAATGAATGAGAAAATGAATGAATGATGAATTTATGGTTTATTTTTCCATTTTAAAGCATACCAGTAATGACACCGCCTGCTCCAAGTGACTGTGACAATCTGTGAGTGTCCATAGCTTTGATTCAAGTATTATTCATTCATTCTTTCATTTTTTGAACCGCTTAATCCTAATTAGGGTCTCGGGAGGGCTGGCTCCCATCTCAGCAGTCTCTGGGCGAGGGCAGAGTACACCCTGGACAGCTCGCCAGGCCATCGCAAGGCAGATTCAAGTATTATCTCCTTGGAATAACGTTTTCTACTCCAAAGATAGTGGACCAGTCAGATTGTAGGCTCCCAAATAGTATATTCTAGCTTGATCTGTCCATTAATTTCTGTCCGTCACTTTGATAGTATGTCACATGATATGCAGGATCTATCATGCCGATTTACTTTCTAGCTTCCACCTTATTTGGTTCGAAGGACTGAGTCTAAGCATCCATCTAAATCCAAAATACTTCAGTGGTCGGTGATACCCAAACTATTTCCACACAACACAAACCTATTTTTAAAAGGCATCATAGTGCAATAGGAAAACTGTGGTGAAGATGGTTGACCTATGAGCTCGGTCCAAGGGGAAGATCCGCTGTACAGACAGAACAGGTAAATCTGGAGCTGAGTTACAGCTCACCTTTACTAAATGGCATTTATTTGTGTGTGTCAGAGCATAAAAATGCCATCCATTGATCTTAGATTAGGATTTTACCACCTCCTCATGTTAGGTGACATTTTCAGGGTGAACAAAAATCTAAAACTTATACTATAAGTGAATATGAGCTGACTTTCTTTCTTTCCTTTCAGCAATCTGTTTGTTTTATTCCTTCACGACAACTCAGTGATTACTGATTCAGAACTTGTACAGATTGCAGTCACGATTTTAAGACCTTAAGAGAGCTAAACTCATTCGCTGTAATCGCTCACACTCACAAAATCCATTTGCTGAGCTCGAACTCATTCTAAAAACTAAAAATGCTGACAGGCTCATCTGAATCTGCACACAGTAACACACCAGAAAAAGTGTCAGAAATAAAGTTTGAAAGAATTGACGTAAAGATTGTGTAATGTTTTCATTTAATATCCACGTAAGCATATGATTAACAGCCTGAAGTCGAAGCCAACAATGAAGCGAAAGTGCTCATTCCAGTGGAAATACAGTTTCACATTTGCATGGAGTGATTAATATGGATTTTTTTTCCCACGGAAGTGTATTGGCACAGGCGCTACGTCGCTCCTTACAGACACACAGTAATGAATAAGTAATGTAGGAACATAAATAATGCAGTTTGATTAGTAATGGAGCGCAATGTTTTCATTGCATTATCGTATGCCAATAAGAGCAGGAGAACGAAGGCTGCGTTGCTGGTTTAGGGTTTGTTTAAGAATCAACATGACAGGAAATTAAGGGTGTGTAAAAAAATGTAGTAGTACTCACATTCATTCATAAAAAAAATTGCAAAATAAGAAATCATAAGAATATTTCCAGTACACACACAATAAAAGAACAATTTTAAGTTAATGTTAAGTGTTCTCACCACTGTCACTTCAGAAACCAATCTCCTTAGGGACTTTTGTCATTACACTCATAAAAGGACTTTTATCGTTTAAAATAAATAAATAAATAAAATAAAAAAGACAATACATTTGTGTCTGCAGCTCAATACACCTTACACAGTTTCCTCTCCAGGTGCTATCCAACTCCATGGATAATAAATTAACTTCAGCCCTGGAGAACAGATGCAAAGAACCATTCATCACTTGCCATGCATAATGTACAGGCTGACCGAAGTGACTACTATTACATAACTGCTTGTGTGGTGTGTGCTGCTTTTATTTTATTTCTTTTTTTTCCCAGTTTAAACATGTTGCTGTATAATAGAATACAGGAGCGTTTAAATGCACTGATACATTCAAAACTGAACCAGTGTAAGTACGGAATGACAAATCCGCAGATCAGATACATTGACATACATACAGTGTGTCATGCACTTAGTATACACAATACATGAATGACGCGATCTGATTGAATAATTAATAATCATGCATCAAAGACAGGGGGATGTCACTGGGTAGTCGATTCAACAGGACTTTTCAATTCAGTGACATCCACCAAGCATGAAGTGAAGAATTGTTTTACTATATACTACACAGCAACATAAGCAAGCAAAGTAAATAAACATTTTCATAATTTACTTTTTTACCTATTTTGACAAGTACAGAGGTGGGTCAGGTGAGCTCCACGTGCTTCATAAGCACTTCATAAGTACTGTGTAGCTAACAGTGTCCTTTAAAAACTCATTCAGAGTTTTGTGTGGTGGATAATCCACATACTCTCAAGGCCAATTTTTTGTCATTTGGGCGTTTCTTTGGCGACTGCCCGTGATTTTTTGAGTTGGCAACTGCCTCAGACCAACCACAACTGTGTGTATGTGATGTCCTCAGTAACACAAATAAAATAATACTCAGATGAAAATCTCTGATGGTTGGTAACTAGATCTGAGACTGACCGCAACTAAGTCCCCAACTATCTGCAACTATCTGTGGTCAACCACAATGGCCTCAGACTGTCAGCGATATAATGGCAGATAGTTGGCGACGGTCACCAATTAGTAGATTATCGTATGCAATCATCCAACATTTAGAAACAGGTTTCAAAAAACAGGACGATTGTCCACAACATGTGGATTCCTCATGGACAATCAGCAATATGGTCGACGATATCAGTCGGAGAGCCCTCACGCTCGCTCCCGACCTAAAAATTGATTGAATCTTGGCCATTATTGGGCGTTATCGCCCAAATGAGATCAAGGCTTAAGGCTGATAATTAAACTGGTTGGGGATGTGTCACTAAAAAATGAGTAAGATGTAGCAAAGGATTCTAAGAACAGCAATTTGAAACAAGATCACATAAAGAATGAGACACATTTCGTTTTCTAATTTTGCCATAATTGCATTTCTAAATCTACTATAATGTATTTATCAGCAAAATATTATACTGTAGCCTAGAACAACCTATAAATACAACCGGACAGGCCAAATAAAGGTGTGTTCTGCATTCATTTCAATTCATACTTCAAAGTTTACAGCAACAGCCAGTGCACTTACATAAAAAATACTGCACTTGACTTCACATTGCTCTGTATTACACCACCCCAGTGAGGGTTATTTTTGTACAAGCTGCACATTTAATGATGTGTTAATGCTTACACAGTAAAAACATATACATGGGGACTTTCATGGCAGATGCTGTATAAACCCAATCTAAGCCTAATAATGAATAACTGTCTCTAAGGAGATGTGTGCTTAACATTTTTGGAGAAGTCTCAAAGTCAGGCTCTTGGCTGTTTTTAGGCAAAGAGTTGTGCTATAATTTGATAACTATTAATAAAGTAAATGAGTACAAAAAACAAAACAAAACAAAAAAAACACTAAGAGTGTAGGGCACCATCACCAGGAAGCAGGGACAATGTGGCGATATAGGCTTTATATGGGTAATGGTTTTAACTGCTTCATCATTCGTCATCGAATGATATGTTCTATATTACATGGATATGACCTAATTAGTGAAAAGTAGAATAGAGTAGAATAGATGTTAATTGTCACTGTTTGCAAAACAACTAAACACTATTGAGCAGCTCTTGTGTTGACAGTCTAGATAAAGAAAGCACTAGATTGAAGATCTATGAGATGGCCGGGTTTTGACCTTTAAAGGTCACTCAAGGTCGAAGGTAAAGGTCTCATCTGAAAAGTCAATATGTCTTTTCCTATTGGTGTTCCATAGGAATGGCATGTCAATCGGCACTCATTTAAAAATTTTGTGACCTTGCTCTGACCTTGGCCCTTGACATTCCCGACATCTCGGGGAGTCAGGTAGGGTAGTGCTCCCACAAAGTTTTCTAAAAATCCAAGCATGGGTGTGAACAGGATTTTGTTCACAGATAAATGGACAGACAGACACAGACATTGCTGACTATGAGAATTAAAAAAAAAATCACTGTAGCTTTTTTTGAGGAACAAAACAGTTAAAATTTCAAGCGTAATGTAAACACCTATTTTATGTATTTTTTGATGATATATTATGTGTAGTATCCTAATACAGCATTAAAAATACACACAATTTTCATCATATGTTTGAAGTATGCGTTGAATATGATTTAACATTAAGATTAAAATGATCGATTTATAATTAAGGACTCGTATGTCATCTCATAACAGGACGGACAATCTCTGGGAAGTGAGAGAGGGTAAAAAGAAGGGTTATCTCGATGCCATGTTCACAGGACAACAGCATCCAAATGGCAGCTTTGTAGGGAACCTCAACATCCACTAAAAGTGTGAACGTCACATGACGACAGACGTTACGTGAAAGCTTTCTCAAACCATTTATCGGCAATATTATCAAGCAGGGTTACACCAAATGCTACCTGTGAAACACACTGAATTATTTAAGAAAACAAAAATAATCAGTTGTCTTTCACACAGTTTGCCGTGAAAATCTAGTATTGACACGTGAATGGAATGTGCATTTTTTTGCTTCCATTTTTTACTTCTTCCTCGCTCATGTGATGGCTGTATGAAATCATGGAAGACATACTGAATGGTAAAATTATTTTTATTATCTGTTCAACATCCACACAAATGAAAAATATATCAGTTATGATTAATTATCACAAGAACTATTTAAGCCGGGCTTTCAGAGCCTGGGTATTACAGTAAACCAATCAGCACATTTACAGCCATAAACAAACAACCAAACAAGTAAATAAATAAAGCACCTAAACTGCATCCAATCAGCTATGCCATCCCAGGCATGATGTCCCATAATGCATATGAACCGAATGGATAATGCCATTAAAATGAACCAGCAAGAGTGAACCTCTAATCAGCTTTTAAGATTAACTTCCAGAATTCAAACACAGGCCTGGACTCAACTAGCTCGCATTTTTAAAGCTGGCATTTTGTTATCCAGGTCTTCTTTCACCCGCTGTCTCAGAACACTCCGACAACCGCACAAGCAAGTACAGCTAATTACTCATGAGAGGTTGACGAGGTGGCTTAACCTCATCCTAATGCAGGATAAAATCTAAGCAGCACAGTGTTCCATTTAGCTAAAGCCTCCACTGAGTTCAGCGCAGTCTGCCATTCACAATTAACCTCTTCCAAATTAAAGGTTGCTTTTCATGTTTGATTTTTTATTTTTTTTTAATCCACTCCAACGCTTCAAAATAATGGCACTTTAAAAAACAAGCATCTAAACAGGAGATGAGCTAAACATAAGACTAGCCTTGTGATACAAGAATTTGTTTGTTTTTCCCTTCAGAAAAAAAAAATCTTTATTACAAAAACATCTCGTGTGTTTAGCTCGACCTTTGGAGATGGTTTTGGGTAATTAGGAATTTAATAATTTAATCAAATAGTGCTTTCCTTCAAAAAAAAAAAAAACAACTATGAATACATTGAGGTGTAGAAAGTAGAGCTTGTGCCAGATCAGCACTTCCTGATTCTAAAACATTAAAACAACAAAGGCAGCATTTAAAAAAAAATGAATCAGTGCATATTTATTCTTTTCACACACCACAGCGCTCCCTTGATCAATGAGACAGAAACCAAACCTCCAATGGATAAACATTAATGCCAGGCTAATTTTCAAACCTATTACGTCTCAATTAGTGCAGCTTGGTTGGCTGAGTTGTGTTGCTCTCTGGTCCCACTGCAGCAGCTGCCTTGGGACAGAGTTTTCCCCTCCAATCCCCCCGACACACTTATTTCATTTCACTGCTTTTATTCTTTAAGAAATGCTTCCTCAGTTAGTGTGTGTGTCTGTGTGTGTGTGTGTGTGTGTGTGTGCGCGCTCCCAGCTCGGAGAACAAAACTGCCACTGTGCAAGACCTCATCATTTTCAGGGTCAAAGGTCATGGACAGCACAATTTTCAGAAAATTTACTATTGTATTGTACGTAGGCTGGAAAACAGTGTTTTTGTGATACAGGGAAGAGAAACATGAGAACCTCAGATGCTTGTGGTGTTGGGGCTGATGATTTGTCTTTATGTAATACTAAGTGTTATTCATGAAATAATGAATTGTGTCGAAATGTTATTCATAATGAATTGTGTCGAAAGAGAAATTATTAGGAAATGTAGCTGACTCTTTTGGGTCTCAAACAACAAATTGTTTTCTCCAAAATCTGGGTAAAAGTGTTGATCTTTGCCCATCCATTCATCCATCACCTATATCATTCATCCATCAGAGTCACAGGGGAAGATGGAGCCCACGTCACTTCAGGTCAGAGTAGTACAACCCTGAACTGACTGCCATTCTCTCGCTGACCTAATACAGAAACAACCACCCACACTCAAATCCACACTTATGGGCAATTTAAAGTAATGTGTATGTCTTTTGACTGCTTGAGGCTAATAATATTTATATACAGTCAATAGTTGGAAGAAACCAGAGTACCCAAAGGAAACCCACACGAGCACCAGGAAAACATGTAAACTTCACCCAGAAAAGCCCTTGTCAGCTAATAGATTTGAACCCAGAAACTTCTGGCTGTGAGGCATCAGTGCTAAGCACTAAGCCACCGTGCCTCCTGATATTTTCCTTTTCATTCGTTCATTTTCTGAGACGCTTAATACTAATTAAGGTTGCAGGGAGGCTGTCGCCAATCTCAGCCGACTCTAGGTGTGACAGGCAACGCAGCCTACTCTTCACAAAAGACAGCAATGGTTCTTTTACATGCCTTTCACCACAGATAGTGAGAGACTTGGCTGGCCTTTGAGAACCCAGTTAGCTGCACTGGGGGGACGGAAGTGACAACTCTGTGATGGTGGGGGCTTGAACCTTTGGATCAGTAAGCAACCACCCTACTACCGGGCCACCACTGCCCGGATATTTGCCTATGTACAACTTAAATTGTTGAATAAAGTGCAGTTCCTGACTACAGTATGGAGTAGAAACAGGAAAGGTTACCACTGAGCTTTCCTTTTTACAGCCTTTCACTAGCTGATTTCAGTGTTTATTTGTATCACCTGTCTTGTTAGTTTAATTAGCCGTTTAACAAGTTCATGTTCCATGTTACCATTAATGTTTGGTGTTGTTTTGCCTGGTGAAAACGTGTCTGCCTACTTGAGTTAGATTGTACACACACACATACACACACACACACACACACACACACACACACACATATATATATATATATATATATATATATATA
>JAOUQZ010000044.1:9827127-9849914 GCA_028564935.1 Neosilurus hyrtlii
TACTTAGCTCTACTTCGACGTATCGAGCACTGTTCTACGGAAAATCGACTCAAGATCTTATATATATATATATATATTCTTGATATTCACATTTCCTGTCACATGCACCATTGGTTTAAATCTATATTTTTAGGTTCGTTTTTATCCCTCCCTAAGTGTTGTTTGAACATGGCAAAATCTTAATATGCTAAGAGTTCTTGTCATTTCTAAATGTGGTCACAGACAGAGAATCAGATGGCACCCTTTAGGATCTTACAGCCATAGAAGTGGACAACAAATATCCGAAGCTTTGTGCATTATGGGTAAGATCAAGATTAGGACAGCCTTGATTTAAAGAAAAGTGCTACTAATTTGGGGAAAATGCTACAATTTAGCAACTATTTCTGACTTCACCAAATGCTGTCACTGCCATTTGCTGAACTGTGCATTCCTACTAGAGTCTTGGGAAGGCTGGAGCCTATCTCAAATAATTTAGCGCAAAGGCAGGGTACTCCCTGAGCAGTCCATCCCAGGGACAACACACACACACACACACAACCTTTCACACTCACATCTAGGGGCAACTTGGAACAGCAAATTAGCCTAATGTGCATGTCCCACTCAAGCACAGGGAGAACATAAAAGCTTCACACTATAATACCCTTGCCAGCCCGGGACTCAAACCCAGGACCTTGGGTTGTGCTATCCACTACACTTCTCCAAATGAACAAACAGAAATACAGTGTTAAGAACAAGACCTCAGAATGGTACACATACACTACTTATCTGTCAGCAGATTCTAAGACAAACTGGCAAACCTGTCTCAAATGCTCAATTCCTTGCAGAGACCGTCTCTGTAACGAGTTTCTAAAGCTCTGGATTAGCTGAGTGACAGGTCAAGTCCCAAGCCTCTGAAGCCTTCCTAAGCCGTTTCTTTCATTAGCTGAGCTCGGACAAAGAAGCAATCACTTAGCAGGACTGGGGAAAAGGTTAGACACGGGATTTGTTTCAATGTCCACATCATCTATTTGAGAAAAGATTTGTACTTTTTAGCCATGTAAATATTGATAATAATTCATGCCTTTATTCTAGTACAAACACAAGTCAGGACTTAATGAAACATGAATAATGACACTAATTAGTTATCATGAGACAGGTCTGAAATGTCTTTATTTCAGAGAGACCATGGAAAGTTTTACAGCTGACCTAAATAATTTAGTCCCAGCCTATACCCCGGGATTGATTTTCTTTCTTTTTTCTTTCCTTTTTTTTTTGGTTCATTTGGAGAAAATACAGTTATCTCAGGTTTGTTTTCACTCAGAGAGAGTTTCCTGAGTATATAAGCATTTCTGCACTAAGGAACAGAATATACACCTCAGTTAGGTGGCTAGCATGTTGCTAACAAAAAAATGAACATAAGTATATTGGCCTGTATGAATATATTGCCCTGTTTTTTCACTGGTGTAATAAGTAACATCATTCTGGCCAGCGAATTGCCACTTATGAGGCAAGTCGAATGAGGTTCAAGTTATAAATAGCTCACACTTACCCTACTCTTGGGTGTGAATTTAAAAAAATTAAAAGATAAAGACAAAACGGTATGTTACAGAATGTGATGCTGGTGTACAGAGAGAAATCAAAAGTAAATAGACATCATTTAAAATCAAGTCGAGGTTTGGTTATATACAGCGACGCACAGACATGGTATCGAGATGGAACAACCACCCTAGCCATATTGCATGATTATGGTCAATGGGTGAGTCCAATACAGTGATGCACAGACACAGGATGGACACGGGACAGCCATCAAAGCCATATTCCAAGACTATCGTGCTCTGGTCCAGAATCTGACAGAAGATGCCCCAATTCTCTGAAATTCATAACCCACTAGGTTTTCTTCAGTCCCACTATTGCCAGAAAATTGATACATGGATATGATATGGCTAGTAGAGCATCTGCATTTCATTATAACACCAGCAATTTGCTGACATACTGCTCACAATTTTTGCTAAGAGTTCCTCTTGGTGGTTCCAGGATGTTTTATTCCCTCGGTCTCAGCTGCTCTGCTCTGTTGTCTTGCTAGCCTGATGATGGCCACGGCCTGAAGAGGGGCAATGTGCCAGCTGCTAGCAGGCCCTGTTCGTCACGCATGCCCCAGCCCGTTCGACAGATGAGTCAGCCGCTGCTGGCTCCGAGGTGCTCATAAACAAACACATGCAACCAAGCATAAACATGCACACCAGGGTTGAACAAAATTCACAGTTGAATTGAGAATGACCCACAAATTCCAAATCAACGATTGAATTGCAATTCGAATTCGAAATGAAGGAAGTATTCAAAGAAATTCATTATACATAATTAAGGTGTATTTAACAGTGAAGGTTATCAGTATACATTACATATGACTACAACATGAATCTCATACAGATATCATTGCATAGACTTTATGTACAAAATACTTTATACTAGTAAACAGGCCTTTTTTTTTTAAACAACAAATTAACACTAAAAACATACGCTATAAAACAGATCATTAAAATTGCAATAACGTTCAAAGTGTGAAAAATGACAGGGCAGCACTTTATTTCCCGGAATACCATGCTGTATCCAAGTCTTAAAAATGGTTGTCCAAACATTTTGTCTGGAGTACACTCTAGTGAAATCAGCAAATTGAGGGCCTGAGCTGGTTTGTACTTTTGATTTTTGTTATTACAGAAATATGCAAAATGATAACACACGTAAAAGGACATCTGTGCTCATTCATTGTGGTGAGCCAATTCCCACAACACATGGAAACCACAGAGCAATCTGCAATTACTGCAGTGCTGCAGTCGGTGGTTCCATAAAGGCTACCTCAAATTTCACATGGCACCTCCAGGTAAGTTTACAGATTTGTAATCTGTCTTTTAAATTTTATGACCATGGTATGCATTTGCATTGGGAACTTCGAATCTATCAGTAATACATTACACTTTACTCACCACTTGAAACATGTAATGTATTACCTTTTGTATTACCCTACTCTCTTTGAAATACAATGACTATCTGATATCTAATACGATTTCTTATTTGCTCGTGCAAGTCCAGATCATGAATCTTAGCATATCATGTGAAAGCAAAGTGGCATTGGAGGCAGATGTCTGGGCACAGCATTATAGAGAGGCAGAGAATTGAACAATCTTTGCAGTACAAATGTAACTGTAGTATAACAAAAACTTGCTGGCACTTTTATCTAAAGCACGAACAGTCTTTAGACTGGGAGAATTTCTGCTTACAGAAGAAACACCCTGAAATCATGGAGTCTGCATCCAGCAGTGGCACGAGCCAACCAAATCAATATGAAGACATCCCTCCTCCAGCTTCATCTTCTAAATGGTCATCAACCAATACACATCAAGTGGCTCTGACAGGTAGTATTGTTACATTCAGTTCAGATGGTCTCTTTCCCCTCTCTACTGTTGAAAATAAGGATTTCATTAAAACTGGCCCAACACTCGTTCATAATACCTACCCGAAGAGCTCTCAGAGAGAGCATTATTTCACGACACTCGTATTCTGTGAAAGCACATCTAGCTTATCTGATGGCAAAAGCTGGTCATATTTGCCTGACCATCGATTTATGGTCAGATTGATCAGTGAGGTCCTTTTTTGGGATGACGGGCCACTTCCTGGTTGATTTCAATTTGCAGGAGCATAATGCTGAGCTGTCAGCATTTTAAAGGAAGACACACAGCTGAAAATATTTGCCAGGCCTATGATAATATTCTGGATGATTACAATATTCAGAACAAGGTGTCATTCATTGAAACTGACAAGGCATCCAATACGATAAAGGCAGTCACTCTGTTTCCACCAGTTCATGTTAACAGTGAGAGGGAGGATGAGGAGGATGACACCTGTGAAGTGGTCAGTGTAGAAGAGGAGATTATGTACTTTCCACCAGAGAGACTATCTTGCTTTGCTCATAGTCTCCAACTTGTAGTGTGTGATGCCTTAGATGATGCTGGCTCAATAAAAAGCCTCCCGGGCGCTTTTTGCCATAAATCTAGCCATTCTACCGAGGTCCTGGACGGAATGCACAAACTTCAACCTGCTAATGTCACCTGGAAAAGCCAGTTGAAGTTGCTGAGGTCAGTCCTTAAAGTTCAAATAGATGTCCTTACTAAGCTCCACTGCCCAATTCAGCTATCAGCATATGAACTAAAAATCATTCAGGAACTTGATGAGGTGTTAGAACCCTTTGAGGAAGTCAAAGGACCGCTGTCAGGCAGAGAAAGCTGTCACATCCAGCTTTGTTATTTTCCTCATGTAAAAGGACTAAGACATGCAATTAAAGATGCAAAGATGGCTGAGAACAAGACATTTGTGTCCACCTTACAAACCTCACTTAGAGACTTAGTAAAATTTGAGGTCATGGAATGCTTTCAGATGGCTGCAATGCTTGATCCAAGATTTAAACTAGACTGGTGTAATGGTGAAGAACAGATCATAAACAAAAATCTCCTTCCTGTCTGTCCAAAAGTCAGTGCCACCTCTGACAGTACTCAAACAAGGAAACGCCCAAGACTCTTTTCCTACATGGTGACTCAAACAACTGCTCTCCCAATTGGCACATGAGCTCACATGAGCTCCCAGTTTACTTGAGCACACCATGCTTGGCTGAGGATGCCGATCCTTTATTGTTCTGGAAAGCAAACTAAGACAGTTTCCCAAACCTAGCTGTACTAGCATGTAAATATCTGGCCATACCTGCTTCCTCTGCACCTGTTGAGAGGATATTTAGTGTTGCAGGCAAAATATTCAGACCAGAACGATGCCGCAACCATGACAAAACATTTGAGGAACTGCTGACCATTAAATGCAACAACGTTACCCTGTAAAGTACTTTAATATGATAACTTACTATTCATTTACTAGAACATTGTTTCATTTGATTACTTTGAAATGCGCAATAAATAGGTCACGGCATGGTCAAGTGATCTGCAACGTCACATGTTTACAACATGCAGCCTCGGAGTCCTCGTCAGTTTCCAGTCAATTTGACGACATTTGCAGCGATATCAGTGAACCTGTGCGAGTCCAGTGTATGACGTTTCACGTACAACGTGACCTGACTTGACAGAGTTGAGTCTGTTTGGCATTAAGAAGCCGGGAAACACAAAATTGTACTCAAATATCACAGTACACAGAGCTGTGATAAATGTTGGGACTGAAAGGTTTGATTTATTTAGTCACCATGAACTATTAACAACAAAAACATGACTAAATATTTTATGTAAGACTCGACCTTTAAGGGAATGTATGCTTAATGTTAGTGTCTGTACTTCAATTTGGAAGAAAAAAATGTGTTAAAAGTATCACATTTTTACTGATATGTGATAAGAATGAATTTCTCTGACCTGCAATGGATGCAGTTTCACTTCTTGTAATTTAAATTTAATTCAACATCCTGTAGGGTGGAGTCAATTCAAATTCATTCATTGAATTAAATTAAATTTTGAAATTCAGAATTTTGCACAGCCCTGACGCACACATACACAAACCGCTCTAGCATGCAGCACACGCCTTTACATTTTACTAGCTTCTGGTAGTCTTATAGCAGGTCTGCAATAGAAACTTCTTAAATAATGGTAGCTAGATAGGTTATAAGAGTCTTTGTTGACTTTGTAGACAAATATGAGATAATGTGCTTGTTTCAAATAAAAAAATAACTACTTTACTGTGTTTTGATCTGTACACGAAATGATATCCCTGCACTGTCAAACACATCAGTGCTGATGGTAATACTGCCATTAAGAGCTTTTTAATATAAAAATCATCATTTTATGAGTTGAAAGTGACTCAAAACAAACTGAAAATGTCTATGAATTTACATCATGCTGAACAGGCCCAAGGCCCACGGTAATGTAGGGTCGACCGCTTGGTACTTCTCTACATCATGAAATTTTTATTTTAAAATAAGCCCCTTTTTAGTTTGGTGTTAAATTTATCTCTATTTCTACCAAGAATGCTATGTTTTACCCTTAGTTTGCGTGTTTGTTTGTTAGCAGAATTACCCAAAAGGCTTTGAGCAGATTTCCAGTGAATTTCTACCAGAGGCGGAGCCTTGGACAAAGAAAACTCCTCTGAATTTGGAAGATGTCCTGTATCAAATTCTGGATCCAGAATTTTTTTAAAGAATTCTTCAAAATTGTGAGGTAAGATGATTTTTGGGCTTGGCAGAGGTTTGTGCTCTACAATGATCTGGTTTTTTGTAAGTTTCTGTTATGAAATTAATGCAAACTGTATGCATGTTTCCTTTTGTTTATCTTCCTTAACTTTTCCATCGCCCACTAATAAACGTGATGAACAAAAGAGACAGAATGTACAGACAACTGAAGAATGTCACGATTCATCTCAACTGTCTGATCAATATCTACAGTTAACAGTCAAAGACAACAGAGGAGAAACAAATCTACTGATCACAAAAAACACAGAGAAACTGGCCTGTGCTTTCCTTCTTAAATACATACATTGTATTTTTTCATTTATTCATTCATTTTCTAAGCCGCCTAATCCTAATTAGGGTGGCGGGGAAGCTGGCGCCCATCTTAGCCGACTCTGGGCGAGAGCGGGGTACACCCTGGACAACTCGACAGGCCATTACAGAGCCAACACCCATACAACCATTCACACTCACACCTGGGGCAATTTGGAATGGCCAGTTAGCCTACTGTGCATGCCTTTGGACTGTGGGAGGGAACCGGAGTACCCGGAGGCAATCCATGCAAACATGGGGATAACATGCAAACTCCATACAGAAATGCCTGAGGCCGGGAATCAAACCCAGGCCTTCTTGCTGTGAGGTGGACGTGTTAACCACTTTACCACCGTGCCACCCTGGATTATTTTCCAAAATAACTATGAGAGAGCAGGAGCTGGTGGATTTCACTTTCTCTACTTTGTGCCAATCATCTCCCTACTTTCATAACTCAAAAATATGATGTACAATTATAAGAGGTAAGGGAGACCACTGCTTCTAGATAAAAAAACACATTATAATCACACTTTCAACCAGAGACTTACAATGTAGGACTGTGTACTGTATGTTTCCAAGATGTCGGTAGAGGACAGGGAACAGAGATAGCCTTTTTTTCAAATTTGACAACAATAATGAACACAATATTCTATTTTTCTTCAAAGCTTGCAATAATAATAATGCAACTATAATGGTAATAACACAGTGTAATTGTTCACATACACAGTACAGTAAGAAACAATATAATTGCATACATTAGTGTATTATTTTGTTTCTCTTCAGTGCAGCTGTCTGGGTGAACCAGTGTCCAAAATTTCCCACTGCTTTCTCTCATTGGTTTGTTTGGAAGGGCATTGTGCATAATCCTTTTGAGGTTTTTTTTTCTTACACACAACATAACCAACTGAATATTTCCATTATTTTTTTAAACATACATTATAGAGTAACAAGATATAACATTCCAAGGTGGAAAAAATGAACTGCATAGTAATGTGATCATCATAGAATGTTATGTTCATCTTATCCAACAGCAATTTGCCAAGAAATACAATTTTTGTATTATCTTTATATTACTGTTAATAATAAACACATGTATAGAATCTCAAAATCGTTTGGATTTATTTAGTTCTTGCCTAGATGGAAGTAAACAAGCTTTAAAATTTATGAAATTACATCAAATGTTTACTTAATTCCAATTTCTACTACATCAGCCATTATAAAATCCACTGTATGTATGTAATGAAAAAATACATTCAGGAGTACTGGAGAGGACAATCCGACCGATGGCTGAACCTTGGATTCAGGAGCAAGAATGTGGTTTTCGTCCTGGTCGCAGCACTCTTGACCACCGTGTCCCTCGGGCTTGTGGTTTGTGCTCCGGGAATATGGTACACAGGCCATTCAGTCTCTGTATTGCCAGAGCCAGGTTCGCATTGGTAACAACATGTTGAATTCTTTTCCAGTGGGGGTTGGACTCCACCAATGCTGTCCCACCGGTTCTGTTCATAATATTTTTGGACAGAATTTCTAGGTGCAGCCAAGGCATTAAGGAGTTTTGGTATTGTGGCCATAGGATCTCGTCTCTGCGTTTTGCGGATGACGTTGCCCTTTTGGCTTCATCAATTCGGGACCTCCAGCTCTTGCTGGAGCGATTTGCAGCTGAGTGCGAAGCAGCTGGGATGAGAATCAGCACCTCCAAGTCTGGGGCCATGATTCTCAGCTGGAAAAGTGTTGAATGCCTCGTCTTGTTCATGAGTGAGAGAAGGATGGAATGGGAGATTGACAGGCGGATCGGTGCAGCCTCTGCTGTAAAGCGGAGCTTGTACCGGTCCGTTGTGGTGAAGAGGGAACTGAGCCGGAAGGCAAAGCTCTCAATTTACCAGCCGATCTACGTTCCAACCCTCACCTATGGTAACGAGCTTTGGGTAGTGCCCGAAAGAACAAGATCGTGAATACAAGCAGCTAAAATGAGCCTCCTTTGCAGGGTGGCGGGGCTCTCCCTCAAGAAAGAAGCTTGGCCATCCGGGAGAAGCTCGAAACAGAACCGCTGCTCATCCGCGTTGAGAGGAGCCAGTTAAGGTGGCTCAGGCATCTGATAACAATGCATCCCGAATGCCTTTCTGGTGTATGCATGTTCAACCGGGAAGAGACACCGAGGTTGACCTAAAACGCATTGGAGGGACTATGTCTCTCAGCTGGTCTGGGAAGGTCTGGGAACGCCTCGGCGTCCCCCGGGAAGACCTGGAGGAAGTGGCTGGGTAGAAGGACATCTGGACCTCACTGCTTAGAATGCTGCCCCTGTGACCCGACCCCGGGACAAGCGGAAGAAGATGAATGAATATATATATATATAAATCCCCTGATGAGTGGGCAATATATATATATATATATACATACACACACACACACACACACACACACACACACACACACACACACACAAACTTTTTTGTTTAGTTACATATATGTCCAGTAAACAAGTCGATCGCTCACCATCATCTCCAGTGAAGTGAGACTGGTAAAGCCTTGGTTTTTCATAGCTGGAGTTATTTCACAGTGGATAATAGCAGGTGATTTTTTTTTTCCCTCTAAATACTGGGGAGCTACCTTGAGAACCAGGAGGATGTGGCTTCCATCGACATGGATTGATAATGTTTTTGCAAGACACTGATCCCCAAAATCAACCAGAATGGCCAGAGACTGGCCATAGCAATCCCACCCAATTCTCACATACCAGCTGGATATATATATATGGAGTAAAATGTGATGTGACCTTTAAAAGTCCTAAAAACTCCCCTGTGTCTAAAACTCAAAGTTACAAAGCACTACCAACCAGACTCCTTCTAAGAATGCCAAAAACACATTTCACTGTACTAACAATCAAATTATACTAACAACTAAACAAACCTGTGATTTGGGTAACAGCCAGAATTACCATTAGACCCATACAGAAACAAAGAATTTAACGAAGGTACAGAAGTAGCATAAAATCAAGCATCAAGCACGAAGTGTGTATGTGTAATTAAAGTGATACACAACATAAAAGAAGCCAAGAAGCTAATTTCTCTTTATGATATTGGTTCAGCTTCACTTTATCCTGGTCTGGGTCTCTGTAGATCTTGGGAACACTGCGTGTGAGACAGGAACGCAACGATAAATGCTAGACAATGCTTGGCACCAAATAGACACATTGACACACTCATGCACACATGAGATAACCTAACTACCAGTATACCTAGAGTCACATTCTAACGCTTCATACAATAGCACAGAGCATCAGAGTGAAACATCAGTGTTATATTTTGTCCTTTTTCTTATACCCCACTCTGCCCTGTAGCATTATATTTAGTGTTCTGTTTTGTCGCATAAGCTCTTATTGAGCCTGTTCCTTTTAACTGCTGAAGTAAAGCAAAAGTAATTACAAAAAGACAAATATACATATGTATACACATACACACTTTGCTAAAATGATACATCTGGTATCCAATACCTGTGGGAATTCAGCACATGTAAATTCGCACACTGTTGGAAAACACAGTACAGTCATACTCTCTTTCACATAGACACACAGAGCTGCTAAGCACAACTTCCTGTCTGAATATGATGTAATCTTCTCCTCAGTCATTCTACGCTGCAAGCTGGAGGCAGTGCTGCATCGCCCAAGGCTTAAAACTAGGCCAGCCCCATTACAATACATTACACGGAGCACAGAAAGAGAACGAGTGCTACGTATATTCGCAGCCATTCACTTGCTCTCTGTTTCTCCCCATTTACTTCCATCCTCTCAGTGACTGTGTGCTCTAATATCTAGCTCTATTTGCCCCCACCATTTCAAATCGGCTGAAATGGAACGCTGCACAAACAAATATTTGCTCTGGACCTGCAAACCCGAGGGACGGTGAGGTGGAGGAGGCTGCCATGTGTGTGTGTGTGTGTGTGTGGAAATGAGTAGAAGGAGGGAGGGAGGGAGATACCAATGAGACAAAGAAGCTGAATGGGAGCCTGAGATAGATGCTAAAACATTGTGCAAGACTTTCAATTGTTACTATATACACACACAGGGTATGTTTAAGAGAATGAACAGTGCGAGAACACTGATATGTACAGTGTGTGTGTGTGTGTGTGTGTGTGTGTGTGTGTGTGTGTGTGTCTGTGTGAGAGACAGAGGGAATGAGAGGGAGGGAGTCAGGCCAAGGAGCAGCTGTGTGAAGACTCGTCTCCCAGCAGTGATTGCTTCCACTGGGAGTACGGGAGCATGTCCAGGGCAGACTGAAGGAAGGGAAGGGGGAAGAAATGGGAGGAGATTGTACAAGTGGTCAAGACTGAAGATGGCTGTTGCTTTTTCCTTCAATTGTTTAATTCCTTTACCTCTCATTACTTCATTCTTTTTATGTCTGTATTTCTTTCTTTCTTCTCTCTCAATCATAATCATATTAAGTACGTATTTACATTTTCTACCCAGTATAATTTATATTATGGGACATGGATTGACAGATAGACATATTAAGAGGGATAGAAACGGACAGACAAAGAGGCAGACAGGCAGGCAGACAAACAGACAGATAGAAAGATAGACAGATGGACAAAGTATAAATGGACAGACAGATGAACAGGGAGACAGATACCTAGGCAGGCAGAGAGACTGACAGACATAGATGGACAAAGTATAAATGGACAGACAGATGGACGGGTAGAAAGATACCTAGCGAGGCACACACAGACAGACACAGATGAACAAAGTAGACATGGACACACAGATGAACAGGTGGACAGACAGATAGGTAGATAGGTAGATAGGTAGATAGACAGACAAAGCATAAATGGTGGACAGGTGGGCAAATACTGAGGAAGGCAGGCAGGCAGGCAGACACATGGGCAGGCAGACAGACAGACAGATAGATAGATAGAGGGTGAATAAATGGACAAATAAAAATGTGGACAAATATCAAGGCATAGAGAAACAGACAGACATGTAGATGAACAGAGAAGGAAGGATGAAGAGATAAATGGTCAAACAGACAGACAATTTTACACATAGATGGGTGGATAGAGAGACAGATGAACAGACAGATCGAAAGTAAAGCTCTCATTAAAAAAAACGCCAAGTCGCCAAAATCTCAGCATCCCAACAGAAGTGTTGTAATGAGGCCAGAGACATCTGTGTGTGTGTGTGTGTGTGTGTGTGTGTGTGTGGACATGCCTGTCTGTGTGAGCTCTAACAGGAGCTGCTCACAATTGGCACATGATTTATTCAGTGTGGACAAGGAGGGAGGGCTGACTGGGGGAGGGACAGGAGGTGGTATTAAGGATTAAGATTAAGATTGAAAGTGCCACCTGAACCAGAACGGGAGCTCAGCTGGTACCCTACTCTCCCACCAGCGACTCCCTGCTTCCCCCACCGTCTCCGGGGGCCTGCGGCGCGTGACTTGAAGGGCCGTTAATTGTCTCCAAACACGGCTTTAATCACATTGCAAGGCGCCCTGGTCCTTTGGGGCGTGACTAAGCCCCGCCTCATACCATCATTAACACTGGGTCCCATATGCTGTATTAGACTGTGGCGAGGTCCCACAGGGCTGCATTCTGGGCCCACTGTAGAATCAATGCATGCTAGGATTACATGCAGCGCTCCAATGAATAACTAAGTGGACCAGCAGTCAGTGAGGAGTCTCCCACTTTCCTCCACCTCCTCCCTTCTCTGCTTTCATTAATTTCCCTCCTTTCATTAGTCTGCCTCCTCCCCTAAAGCAAACGCACTGCCTTTGGCACACTTTTGCCACGCTCCACATATGGCGCTCGCGCTTGGAGACAAATAAATAACCTTTCAACCTCTGTGGATGTCCCTCGTCCCTCGGTTTAATGCTTTCTGCCTCTCATTGATATTCTTTCTCACTTTCCACTGTACCCCCACTGGCATCCGAGTCACTGCCTCCTATCCATGGGGCTCCTGCCACACATTTAATTCGCTCTTGCTGGCAGCTTTTTATTGTCTCGCTGCTCTGAAGTAAAGGGTGTATGTGTATGTGTGCGCGTGTGAGTGAGAGTGTGGGAAGGGGGTTGCGAATAAGGAGTTGCCTTGGCAACGGAGCCACACTGCTCTGCCGCAGTGCAAATAAGGGAGGGAGAGCGGGATAGAGTGAGAAAACGGGAAAGAGACACAGAGTAAGTGTGTGAGAGCGAGAGAGGGAGAGACTGAGCTACAGAGTTGGGGAGTGAAAATGAGAATGGGATAGGGAAGAGTGTGCGTCAATGTGCGGAAAGCTGTGTGTGCGTACGTGTGTGTGGTTGAGCGACTCTGTCAGAACTCCTGCAGTGAAGAGGCACAGAGCTGGGACACTGACAAAGTCAAAAGAAGAATGCGAGGATCTGTGTGTGAGTGTGTGAGTGTGTGTGTGTGAGATGACAGTCACCACAGGACAGGTCAGGATGATAGCAGCAGCAGCAGCAGCAGCAGCAGTGAGAATACACACTAAAGCTAGTAAAACATCTCCAGGCATTATTTCTTACTGCAAGATTGAAGCTTAGCACCGAAGCACATCTGCAAACCTATTCAACTTATTCAGGTGGAAAAGCAACGCGAACCACAGAGGGGGAAAACCCTTAAAGTCTATGCCGTTTAATAAAAACCACAGCAAAATTCAAAAACCAGCTGTAATGACAACATGATCACAATGTGGAAAACCACAATTAGCGCTTTTTTAACTACATGCAGCATTACACACGCAGTAATGCACAGATAAAAGGTTTTCCCTTCTGTCATCTCAAAAGAGGGTTTTATTATTATTGTTTACATTGCTATTTTCACACTGTCTTGCTGAGCAGAGATCCAGCTCATGACCTTGACATCTGCGAAGCTGCTTTGTGTCCACGTTGTGTCTGTTAAGAGAAGAGCTATTAGAAAGAAAAATCCAATTGAATAAAATACTACCTTTCAGATTTTGCTGAAAAAAATGTATTTGACCAAAAGGTATGATTTTAAAATTCTAGTTTATGTATAAATATACAGTATAAGCAGCATGTCACCACAAAATGACTTAGTTTTATGGCCTATTCGAAATTCACAGATAGTTATTCTGACAATAATTTGACACTGGTTAAATTTAGTGAAGCCACTCCAGAGAAATAACCAACGTTGGTTACAGTATTGTCAGTTTAACAGAAAATCAAGTTTAATGATTTATTGTTTTATATTTATTTCTCTGCGATGGCCTGGCAAGCTGTCCAGGGTGTACTCTGCCCTCACCCAGAGTCGGCTGAGATGGGTTAAAGTCTCCCCGTAACCCTAATTAGGATTAAGCCGCTCAGAAAATAATTGAATAAATGATATTTATTTCTATGTGCAGCCAAGTTTGCTAAACTGTTATTAAGAACCTGAACTATTACTTCTGCTGCATCAGCATCACACATTTATTCCGCCTATAATGTCCTATTTATGGGTTGTTTTAAAATTTGGTCACAGATAATAATACTTTAGTAACAGATTATGGTAAGAGATTATAAAATAAGGAACATCATTATTTGCTGAACCCCATAATCCTACTACTAGTGTCACAGGGAGAGTGATGCCTATCTCAGCTGACACCTGGTGAAGGCGGGAACACCCTGAACAGCTTGTCAGACCATCGCAGGGCAACACACACACACACACGCACGCACTCACATTCACACTCACACCTATGAGCAATTTGAAACAGCCAATTAGCCTGATGGGAGGCACGGTCGCACAGTGGTTAACACGTTCGCCTCACAGCATGAAGGTCCCGGATTTGATTCCTGGGACGGGGCATTTCTGTGTGGAGTTTGCATGTTCTCCCTGTGCTTGGGTAGGTTTCCTCTGGGTACTCTGGCTTCCTCCCACACTTCAAAGACATGCACAGTAGGATAATTAGCTGATTGCCCCTAGATGTGACAGTGAGTGTGAATGGTTGTATGTGTGCTGGCCCTGCAATGGCCTGTCGAGCTGATCAGGGTGTACTCCCCACCTTGGCCCGGCCCAGAGTTGGCTGAGATGGGCGCCAACCTCCATGCAACCCTTTGGATTAAGCGGCTTAGAATGAGGCTTTGGACTGTGGGAGGAAACCCTCACAAGCACAGGGAGAACATGCAAACTCCACATTGAAACACCCAAGCCCTGGATTCAAACCCAGGACCTTCTTTCCTCTGGACGGACAAGCTAACCACGACGCCACAAAATTAAGGAACATAGTAAAGTCTGATGAGCTTAACACCGGAGCCTACTGACTCATCATGCCGGAGCTCATCCCCAGTTTCCTTAGCGTGAAGCAGCTAGGAGTTTAACCCCAGAATTTGGTACCTGTTTCCATACCCATATTTGAAATGCCCCCAGTCGCCCTTTGAAATCAGTCGATATTTCATCCTGTTGAAATCCAAAGTCGCTGGCATTTACTGACCTCTCAAACCTGAAGCGCTCATCTTATTACACTCATTAAATATAATCACCTGTTTTTACCTCAGACAACTGTGCCCATCGGCAAAGACTCTAACTACCATCAGCTTCTGGCTGGTGTGGCAAATTAGAAGCAGCGTACTCTTGTACGTCTGGCTGATAAACCTAGCTAATTTTTCTAAATGTATTTGCTGTAAGTGTCCAATTATCTCCGTTCTTTTACTGATTCACAACTAATAGTGCAGGACAGAAGAGTTATAAGTGTATAACAGAAACACTATGTGAGACAGACAAAGACGCTAGTCTTACACACCCTTACACAAAGACACTCAGGGAGCTTAGTGGGGTGGTGGTCATGACGTCTGTTGACAGCACTCTCCCGACAGAAGGCCATTGTATATTCAGTTGTATATACGGAGAAGCACTTCAGAGTGTGTACACAGGGCTAAAGCGCTGATCGAATACATACACAAGCTACAGCACCACAGACAGCACGACACTGATCTGTATTCATGGCAGACAGACGAGGGACCAAAACACACACTCATACAAACATTCTCACACACACCCACACACACACACACAATATTGCATTTATATCATTATGGGGACATTCATTAACATAATGCATTCCCTAGCCCCTTACCCTAACCATGATTAACACAACTAAATACCCAAACCCAACCCTTACCATGACCCTAACCCAAGCCTAATTCTTACCTGAACCCTAAAACCAAATCGTATCCCACAAACAGCCTTTTGAAAAAGTGAGGATCAGCCCAAATGTCCTCATTACCCATAAATGTTAAGACTCTGTAAAATAAAAGCATATTCCTGTCCTCAATGTGTAGCAAGTACACACATCCACACACTATCTTGTACCCATATCCTTGTGAGGACACTCGTTGTAACAGTGCATTCCCAAGGCCCTACGCTTAACCATCACAGCTAAATACCTAACTTCAATCCTTACCCTAACCAAAACCTAATTC
Organism: Neosilurus hyrtlii; assembly: GCA_028564935.1. Taxonomy (NCBI): domain Eukaryota; kingdom Metazoa; phylum Chordata; class Actinopteri; order Siluriformes; family Plotosidae; genus Neosilurus; species Neosilurus hyrtlii. The sequence continues at coordinate 9,843,020 of JAOUQZ010000044.1, forward strand.
TAACCTGTACCCCAAAACCACTAAAGTCTAAACCCTTAAAGAACCCTTTAAAAAAGTAAGAGTCAGCTGAAATGTACTCATTTCCTTTAAATAAAAAGTACCTCTGGGCGGCGCGGTGGCGTAGTGGTTAGCGCGTCCGCCTCACAGCAAGAAGGTCCTAGGTTCGATTCCCAGCTCGGGCGTTTCTGTGTGGAGTTTGCATGTTCTCCCGGTGCTTGCGTGGGTTTCCTCCGGGTACTCTGGTTTCCTCCCACAGTCCAAAAACATGCACAGTAGCTAATAGTAGTAATTGGCTGTTCCAAATCACCCCTAGGTGTGAGTGAGTGCGAATGGTTGTGATGGCCTGGCGAGCTGTCCAAGGTGTACCCCGCCCTCGCCCGGAATCAGCTGAGATGGGCACCAGCCTCCCCGCTACCCTAATTAGGATTAAGCGGTTCAGAAAATGTATGAATGGAAAAATACCTCTGTTGTGCTAGATTATTGATGCCAAGGTTGGGGGTTCAAGCCCCACTATCAACAGGTTGTCACTGCTGTCCCCCCAGAGCAGCTCACTGGGTTATCAAAGTTTCTCCAAGCCAAGTCTCTCAAGTATAGGCTGCATTGCCGTCAGCGTGTTTTTGCGTGACGAGCTGCCCCCGCCCAGAGTCGGCTGAGATTGATGCCAGCCTCCGCACGACCCTAATTAGGATTAAGCAGTTCAGAAATTAATGATTTAAAATGTATTGTGGCAAATACAAGCGCACGCAAAACACCTACTGGTGGGGATGCTGAGGCAGATCTAAATAAGAGTTTATGCAGACATACACAGGGTTGAAAATGTGAGTATGCAAATTTTCACAGCATTGATGCTGACACCTGCAAATCTGGGCTTGCAAGAAAAAGTCACCATGAATAACTTACTTATTAATCTTAATAATTAACACATGACCACCACTGACATCCAAAATTTGGATCAGTGTATTTTCCAGTTTAGTTAAATGTTTCCTATATTACACTGCTGTGCCACCCTGTTATAAACATAAGTGCTATATTCTCATATGATTAAAGAGCTGATATTTGCCTATTTTCAGAACTTTATTTTTCATTTAATACACCAGTATGAAATTTTCCTATTTTTTCCTCATCCAAAAAAATCACAAACGACCTGTTTGGTTTCCTCCTCCCATTTATGGTCTTTCCGTGCTAGGTGCATATTTTGTACTGAATGACTTTTCAACAACTGAAAGCTCCACTCTCAGTGCACTGGAAAGCAGACCAGGATAGGTGGAGATAGTGCTGTGCATAGTAGGGCAGTGAAGGAAGGCCAGCTAATCAGAAAGGCCAGCACACTGTTTCACACCAGTGTGCTCAAAAAACAAACAAACAAAAACAAACAAATCAAAAAAAAAATTGTGAAAACCTTGGTTTACAGCCAAGAGAAAAAACTTAAACATGAGTTAACCTCGTATTTGCGACTCTCAAGTTTTTCTAAATTCAAATTAAAATGTATTTGTCACATACAATATCATACACAGTACAATATGTAGTGAAATGCTTGTTACGACTGTCCTAAAACTTGAAGAAAAAACTATCAATATCAAGAAGAAAAATAACAATAACAATAACTATACCTACTTGAAGGACATAGTTAAAGGTCAAATCTAAATATAAAAATGTAAAATCTAAAATAAAACATGAAATAAAATATAAAATAAAAAAATATATAAAATATAACAATATATATAAAATAAAATATAAGTGTAGTGGCAATTTTATAAGTAATACATATGTAAAGTACTAAATGTATGTATGTAAAGTTCTAACATGGCTACTCACATTATAATAACATTTATGGGTCGAAAAAAGGTGATAAAGCATAATATCTCCACTTAAATGAAAACCAGCACCAACTAAAATATTAGCGCCTGACAAATATTGAAAGATAAATATATTTCATATGGTTTAGGAAGCAGCTTTCCTTTAAGGAATCGGCACGTTTACTAGTGACCTGTTCTCGTACACCAGAAGAAATCAGAGCTAAAAATAGGAGGAAAAAAGTGACTGAGGCCTCTTGAGGCTTTCAGATAGAAAAGCTATCAATTATTGACAGCAGAATGCCTAGGACCATTAAAAATACAATCCACAGAGGACACTGTAGCACACTGGCATCCTAATTCATCCACATGACTTTCCTAATGCTACTCTATCAGCTCCACGTCTCTGTAATGGTGGCTTGGGGAAGAACTATTGATGATTAGCAGCAGTGCATTCAGTGGCCTGAGTCTGACGTCCAGCTGTCACCTATGGAGACTAATGTGATGGTTAACATGGACTGACTCAGTGAGGAGTGAGAAACAGAGCAGTGTGTTAAGTGGCAGGCAGGAGAGAACACCAAAGAGGGGGGGAATGCTCGTCCTAAACTTGTCCCCAGAGAGCAGAGTCTTGTCTGGGCAGCTAAGCGTATCCACCCACGCCCTCCCTGTGAGAACGGATGCCTCCGAGATCTCTAATGCTGAATAATTCCATCTGCAGCTAGAGGGTATCAGCACAGAGAGCTGCACAGCACCGCCATCTACTGGCAGAGGCAGGAACGCTTCATGCACCGACATTGAGGTCTGGATTTTGGCTCTTCAATTCAAAACATTGTTGAAGAGTGAATGAACTTCAGGAAAAAAATTTTTAGACTAAGGAATCATTTCAGGTTTTTCAACAAAACTTCCAGTAATGATCTGTAACCATGTGGAAGGATTTGGAGAACTCAGCCTTTCTGCCATCATGCTCTTTTTCCAGAATAAAAATTTCCACTGACCTCCTTATTTACATTTATGGCATTTGGCAGATGCCCTTATCCTTAGCGACTTCCATTTATCATTTACACAACTGAGCAATTTAGGGTTAAGGGCCTTAATAAGGGCCCAACAGTTGCAGCTTGGTGGTACAGGGGCTTGAACCCCCAATCATGTGATCAGTAACCCAGGGCATTAACTGCTGGGCCACCTTTACCCAGACGATCCTAAAGATTGCAGCACAGTTTTAATATTAAGAAAAATATACTATATATACACTATTTATCAGTGTGACTTATCCGAGTCATGAGAGCATTTATTTTATTTATTTGTTTGTTTGCATGTTTGTTTATTTATTTATTTTTATTTTTCCCCAACTTCTCCCCTAATTTTAGTAGTCATATCCAATTCCCACCCATCATGTACAGGTAGGAATTGCCTCCGTATCACACAACCACCAACCAGGGAGGGGCTTAAGCATGCACATGCCCCCTTCGTGACATGCGATGCTGCCACCAACCTCTTTATAAACTGCTATGCATGCATATTTTGTTTTGGGGAGCGCTAACACACTCAGAGGGAAATCGCTATCCTTCCCTTCATACGAATGAGATCATAGACGCCCATGATTGGCTGCTGATCACTGTGAGTGACAGGGAAGTAAGTGTATGCCATCCGTATGCTCGGCCAATTAGCTCCCATGGAGTCCCGATCACGGATGCCTGTGGCATCAACCCGGATTTGAACTCGTGATCTCAAGGTTAACAGTCGTGCACCTTGGCGATGCGCCACTCATTCCTGAATATTTTATTCTACTCACACAGATATAGATTTGGTAAGAAATTTATACATCATATTACTATCGTCTCAAAGACTGAGTGCACTTTATACTTAGACTTGACTTTTAGAACCCCTTTTTCAGGTAGCCAGTCAAAAACCAATTACAACACTTCCTGTAGACTGAAACTTGTTGATGAGAAAGGTCAGAAGATGATGGCCAGACTGAGTGGGAAAGCAGACGGAATAGTGTACAGTAACGCAAATAAACCCTCTTTACAGCCATGGTAATAAACTGAAAAACACTCAATATAAACAAATCATCAAACTTCAAGGATGTGCTACAACCGAAAGAAAATCGCACTGGGTTCAACTCTTGTCGATCAAGAACAGGAATCCAAGGTTACAGTGGACAAAGGCATACTGAAACTGGAAGTTTTTCCAATTTTCATCTGTCCATTTTCAGTCAGTCAGTTCCACTTGGCTCAAAGGAGTGCCAGCAGAACCACTTCTCACTGGATATTATTGTTTTATCCACAATTCACTTATATTAAAGTACGGCTCTGCATGCATTATGTAATTAAATCCGTGCTGCTTATACAATGTATGGCCAAAAAAGTCACACACTCTGCCTTGATTACAGCCTGTTTTCACCATGGCATTGCTGCTTCAGTTGGTCAGGACAAGGCTCAGCAACATTATTCACTTTCTTACTCATAACAGCACTGCTATCCTCGTTCAAACTTTGGTCACACCTCGCCTTGATTATTGGTCTCCATTTCAAGTCCACCCATAAACTTCAACTGGTCCAGAACTCTGCCATTCACATCATTGCCAGAACCCCCTCCAGTACACACATCTCTCCGGTCCTTCAAGAACTTCACAGGCTTCCAGTCAATTACCGTATTGAGTTCAAGCTTCTGCTCCTAGCTTTTAAGGCTATCCGTAGCCTAGCACCCCATACCTCGCAGATGCCACGGAAATAAAATTGGAGCTGAAACAGTAAAAAATCCATGGTTCATGAAGTTTTCACACATCAAGTTCAAGTTCAAGAAGCGTTATTGTCATTTTAACCACACATACAGTGGTGTGAAAAAAAGTGTTTGCCCCCATCCTGATTTCTTATCTTGTTGCATGTTTGTCACACTTAAATGTTTCAGATCATCAAACAAATTTAAAAATTAGTCAGAGACAACACAAGTAAACACAAAATGTAGTTTTTAAATGAGAAAAAAAAACAATCCAAACCTACATGGCCCTGTGTGAAAAAGTGATTGCCCCCTAAACCTAATAACTGGTTGGGCCGCCCTTAGCAGCAACAAGTGCAATCAAGCATTTGTAATAACTTGCAATGAGTCTTTTACAGTGCTGTGGTGGAATTTTGGCCCACTCATCTTGTGATGTAATTCAGCCACGTTGGAGGGTTTTCGAGCAATAATCTCCTTTTTAAGGTCATGCCACAGCATCTCAATAGGATTCAGGTCAGAACTTTGATTAGGCCACTCCAAAGTCTTCATTTTGTTTTTCTTCAGCCATTCTGAGGTGGACTTGCCGGTGTGTTTTGGATCATTGTCCTGCTGCAGACCCCAAGTTCATTTCAGCTTGAGGTCACGAACAGATGGTCAAACATTCTCCTTCAGTATTTTTTTGGTAGACAGCAGAATATATGGTTCCATTTATCACGGCGTGTCTTCCAGGTCCTGAAGCAGCAAAACAGCCCCAGACCATCACACCACCACCACCATATTTTACTGTTGGTATGATGTTCTTTTTCTCAAATGCAGTGTTACTTTTACACCAGATGTAATGAGACACACACCTTCCAAAAAATTCAACTTTTGTCTTGTCAGTCCACAAAGTATTTTTCCAAAAGTCTTGGGGATCAAGGCATTTTCTGGCAAAATTGAGATGAGCATAAAATGTTTTTTTTGCTCAGCAGGTGTTTTTCATCTTGGAACTCAGCCATTTTTGCGCAGTCTCTTTCTTATGGTGGAGTCATGAACACTGACCTTAACTGAGGCAAGTGAGACCTACAGTTTTTTGGTTGCTGTTGTTGTGGGGTCTTTTGTGACTTCTTGGATGAGTCGTCGCAGCGGTCTTGGGGTAATATTGGTCGGCCGGCCACTCCTGGGAAGGTTCACCACTGTTCCATGTTTTCACCATTTATGGATAATGGCTCTCACTGTGGTTCACTGGAGTCCCAAAGCTTTTGAAATGGCTTTATAACCTTTTCCAGACTGATAGGTCTCAATTACTTTCTTTCTCATTTGTTATTTGAATCTCGGCATGATGTCTAGCTTTTGAGGATCTTTTGGTCTACTTCACTCTGTCAGGCAACTATTTAAGTGATTTCTTGATTGAGAACAGGTGTGGCAATAATCAGGCCTAGGTGTGGCTAGAGAAATTGAACTCAGGTGTGATAAACCACAGTTGAGGTATGTTTTAACAAGGGGGCCATATAAAGTGCAAAGTGTTCAACTATGTTCAACAGTGCAAAGACAATACAGTGCATTTAGAGAGAGTAGCAGCCACAGAGGTGGTGCAAATAAAATATAGGCATAGACATAAATATAAATATAGCAGTGTAATGAAATAATGACAGGATTGAGGTACTGCAATAAATAGTGAACAGTGTAAGTCATGTGGGTGTATCCACACAGGCAAGAGAGAGAGAGCGAGAGAGAGTGTGTGTGTGTGTGTGTGTGTGTGTGTGTGTGTGTGTGTGTGTGTGTGTGGGACCGAGAGTTTTGTACAGTTCACTTATTTTAGTCTTGTACAGTTCTGGGTGTATATGTGTGAGTTTGTGTGTTAGAGAGAGTAATTCGTAATTCAGTCCTGGTTGTGAGAACCCGAATACTCCATTACCTCTTTCTAGGTAAAGAAGGGTGAAGAGTGTGTGAGGGGTCATCCACATTGCTCATAGTGTGCAGTGTAAATGCCCGTGATAAAGGGAAGAGAGACTCCGATAATCTTTTCAGCTGTCCTCACTATCCGCTGAAGGGTCTTATAATCTGAGACGGTGCAGTTCCCAAACCAAGCAGTGATGCAGCTGCTCAGGATGCTCTCGATGGAAGGGAGATGGGCTTTCCTCAGCCTCCTCACGAAGTAGGGGTGCTGCTGGGCTTTCTTGGTGATGGAGCTGCTGTTAAGTGACCAGGTGATCACCAAGGAATTTGGTACTCTTGACGATCTCCACAGAGGATCCGTTGATCCTAGCTAAATCCAAATTTGGTCCACACCCTCCCCTCATTTTCTACGAATGCGAGCGCCAGTGCCATTTACAGCAGCGCCGCGGAGGAGAGACAGAAAAAGAGGAAGTTAAGGGAACAAAACGGTAAGTAAAGTATTATAAA
>JAOUQZ010000044.1:9856151-9866406 GCA_028564935.1 Neosilurus hyrtlii
TATATATATATATATATATATATATATATATATATATATATATATATAATTTATTTATTTATTTATTTTTTTGTGCAAAAGTATTCAGAGCTTTGAATTGGCTGCAAGGTCAAAGAGGATCTGCACTGTGTTTTAATGATTTCCCTTTTCAGTGCTTAAAGGAAGTGGATGAAGAGTGCGCTCAAGGAACAAAACATAACTGGTGTCTTGGTACAGGAAAATAATCAATGACCCTGTCCTATGGAGTTTTTACCCTTGTTTTTTGTATTATACACTGTTTTGAGGACTTTATCTATTTAAAGTTTGCAGGTAAAGTTGTAGAAAGTCTGCAAAATAAATAAGGGACAGAAAATTTCTAGGCGCAGCTTTACCTTTACAATAGTCACGAAACACTGATACTGGAGACTCCTTACAAATATATAAAACAAACATCTCACAAAATCGTTACTATATTGTTGATTACAAACTGTTTTTGTTTACCTTTAATGTTGCCTATTTACTATTATCAAAAACCCTATTTTGGCTGAAATAGCAAAAAAATAAGACGGTGAGATGTGTCTGCACATGCGTTATAACTTGGTGGTGCAACACCGATTCGTGGAAAGTGAAACTGTCTGAGATCAAGTGTTAAGAAACCGAAGAAAAGATGAAAAAGATGGCAATGTTTACAGAGGGGTTATCATGTCTGCTTCACAGCAAGAAGGTCCTGGGTTTGATTTCCGAGCTCAGGTGTTTCTGTGTGGAGTTTGCATATTCTCATGTTTGTGTGGGTTTCCTGCGGGTAATCCGGTTTCCTCCCACAGTCCAGAAACATGCACATTAGGCTAACTGGCTGTTTCAAACTGACTATAGGTGTGAGTGGGATTGGTTGTGTGTGTGTTGCCCAGTGACGATCTGATGATCTGTTCAGGGTGTACACCGCCTTTGTGGTGTAGGCCGAGATAGGCACCAGCCTTGCCACAACCCTAATAGGATTAAGCAGTTCGGCTAATGATGGGAAACATGAATTCACTGTAGCATTAGTACTTCTATATAACCTGCTCCACACATTCACTATAGTGACGAATTAAAGATCAAATTAAAAGATTTCTTAGTTGCATCAAAGTAATTCAGGAATTCAGTGTCCTGACCTCATGGTTGGTAAAAAGTCGAACTCCCTCCATTTGGTGAAAGACGGGATAGTGGCTTGCATCAATCTCATCCCTCCTGTACACATCCCCAGCTACCAAAAAGCAATCAAGTCCTGCGCGTACCACCTCCTTCTGGTGGGCGGAAGTATGCGCCCGCAGCATGTGCGTCTGGTTCAGGTAGTAGTTGTCACCCTTTTTTCGGCTCGCGTGATCTTTGGGAATAAGCAAGCTGTCGAAGTTTTGCTCGACTGTCACCACTGGGTTGAGGTTATCATGGACAGAGAAGAGCGGTGTGCCTGATCGGCTTGTGTAGAAACCATAAAAATGCTCTTTTATCCGTTCTTTAATAATCCACAGTGGATGATGCATCTGATTGTGAAGGTCTCGACCCACCATGGACAGGATTTTAGGGGTCACGTTGGTCATATCATCTCTCGGATAGACGCGGCCAAGAATTTCCACCGGTTCGCGACTGATTTGCGGCTGGACGGAGGAGATGTGAGTGGAGAAGCAGTGTCTCGGCCATTGGTGAGGGATAAGTTTAATGAGGGACAGAGATTTGTAAATACTTCTGTAGTAAGGCCTCATGGCTGGGGAGTGAGCCTGTGGAAGAAAAGAAAAGTTTAATTAAAAATTTGATTCTGTTTATGTATTGGACATAAAGTCATATTTTGAGACGATGGAAAGGAACACCGCAGCATATTTCAAATTATTATTTTATTTTAGAAAGTGTAATGCATGCCTGAGCAATATATGAAAAATGATTCGAACAAAATTTGTTTACTGTTCGACATGCTTTGTTATTCAAAGTTGCATTGGAGTAAGCACAATTTGTCTGGTATGTGTTTACATACTGAATTAAACATATTATAGTAAATAATAAATGAAATAAATACTGCAGTAAATAATAGATGGATTAAACAGCAGCAGTGGGTTTAGTAAGCAGTCAAACTGAACCAGTCTGAGTCATTTACAAGTTACGAGCTTTATACGAAAGCAGCATTATCTCTTACCCAGGATACATTCGCAACAAACCTATAATGGAATTAATAACATCAGTCTTATTACCATGCGTACCTGCATGAGCAACACAGAAGGTCCTGTGACGTGCCGATTTTCGTTTCGCAGGAAATCATGTGTGTGTGTTTGTCTGTCCGCAGACCACGAGTACGCGCTCGGTCTGAGTAAGTTATTACCTTCAGTGTGAGGTATATACTGTTCATGTTATTATGACTAGACATTTAAGAGCTTATGGAAATTGCACTAAAGTAAAGTAATATTACAATAGTCGTTACATTTACATAGACAGAAACTTTCCAACAGGTCAAACACCGGGATCCAATTTAATCATTATAGTTTAACTTCATCTTCAAGCTAGACAGAGCATGAGTGTAACAGAAGACTCATGAGGTATGCTTTCAAATTCAAATTTCTGCACTAATGACATAGTAACTAATGTCATGAGAGTAGTAATAATTATTATTAGCGTAAACACGTCATTCAGGTAACGTAACGAAATTAGGCCCCATTATACAACAACAAGAATCTGACATTATATATGCCAGTTGGTGCCACGCGAAAGGTCAGTGAACGTGTGTGTTCGCTCCACCAGCCATTACCAGCTGTATAATAAACATTTACGTACAAAATGCAGTTTGAATATTAGTACAACTCATACAAGTTCTTAAACCCCATCAGTTTAAATACAAACAGGATTGTGAGAGAAAATATTTTCTTAATTTTTTTTTTTTTTTTTTTTTACAAACTACAACACAACACTCAGACTATGAAGACACACTCCGTGTTTTATTGGGAGACAAGTTCAATCAGGCCACGTTTAAATTAAGACTCAATGTGCTATTTTAGTGTTTTTCGCTATCTTGACATGCTGCACTGGCGTAGGAGTTCGGCAATAAAAATGGACATCCACCTCCACTAGTTCCTAGACAAAACTGAGTTTCTCTGACTCCGTATAACAGAAGAAAGCAAACATATGCTGAAAACATTGAGTGAACATGAATTTATAAGTCCTGAGTCTAGAACAAAACAGTGTATGTGGGCAAGGCCTGAAGAAAATTCATCATATCCATTTGGGGTTGCATGCTTAAAGGTTTGGGAACCTTTGCTGCATTTATGTGCACTGAATCCCAAAATAGTGGGAACAGTGAAATCATTATGGGCGGTATAGAGGTTAACACGTCCACCTCTCAGCAAGGAGGTCTGGGCTTCAACTCCGGGGGCACCGAAGTTTGCATGTTCTTCCAGTGCTTGTGTGGGTTTCTACCAGGTACTCTGGTTTTCTTGCACAGCCCAAAGACATGCACATTAGAAAACTGGCTTTTCCAAAATAACCCTAGATGTGAGTGCGAGTGTGAATGGTTGTGTGTGTTCACATGATGCAATGGTCTGGCGAGCTGTTCAGGGTGTACCTGCCTTCAACCAGTGTCAGCTGAGCAACTCTAGCAATTAAGCGGTTAATGAGTGAGTGAAATCATTATGAACCCAAAAAGTAATACAACTGTTTTAAAAAACTGTCACCTATTAATACTGTATATCCATATTCAAATGGGGTTTCAGGGAGATCCACATAATTAAACAGCATGCGTTACAGTTTGCCCACAGAAATTCTACAGGATTAAAGGAACCAAAGAGATTTCTTTCGGATCTGCAGGCAGTAACTGTAAATATAAACATATGTACCTTGACATAAAGATTTTATAGATAGCGATGTAGGGTGGAAAGGTGATGTCAAAACATAGCACTTTTTTGCTAATCCGAAAACCTTTAAAATAAAAATCTGTATTGCGTATATGTCATCGGTCCACCATTGTTATGGAGGTGGAGACCCCCCGGGGAAAACCTTACAGAACACGAAATGCGGAGGCTGTGGAGATTCTCCACAGAGGCTCCACGGAGAATACATGCTTGCAAATAACAGTACTGTATTTCATCCAAATAAAGCCAGAGTGGCTGCAGGTTTATATTCCAAATTGGATCTGACAGTCGATTGCATATATCTTGATCAACTGATTAAAGAGGTGAAATCAGGTGTCATTCCAACTTGGCTCGAATGAAACCCTGCAGCCACACCATCTCCTTGCGAATAAGATCGGACGCCACTGCGGTAATATCATTATTCAACTGTTCATTTTGCAACAAGGAACAAACTAAGTCTCTCCAAATTGAAAGTTTTGTTTTTTCCCCCCCACTACTTAAGGTTCCACTGTTTCCCATGGAGTTCCAATCCTGATTGGCCCCCTACTAATCTCTTTACAAAAGGATAGCCTTTATTCCAGGCCCACTAAAAGCCACCTCACCTTCTTGAGTATTCCTAGTATTCCTGCCATCCCAACAATTTCCTGGCACTTTCCACTTCATGCTGAGTATAACCATGACGCACATATTTCAAGCAGATTTTGAAATGACCTATACTTCAGACATGAAATTAAAGTAAGTGTGGTCCCTTCAGGCTGGCGCTTCAGGAGGTGCCTGACTCATCAAAAGGCTGCATCCTGATCTAAAGGTGGAGGTGGAGTAAATGACACTGCAAGAGGGCTAATGGATGCATATCAGGCGACCAATTCCATACACTGAGAACAGCAAAATGTACACTTGCTGAAATGGTTGTTTACAGGCAGGCACAAATTACACATTATAGAGAGATTTAATTTCAATTCACCTTCATATGCAGGTAAATCAAGGAAAAATTATAATTTTATATATATATCAGTTTAGTGATACTCACCGTAAATTACCTGTCTAATTCGCTGGGCTGTATCGGGTACAGGTAATCCTGTTTTTGTCATTGTCTATTCTCTCTGCTAGCTTATTTCTCCTTACTTGTTTTTGATCTGAGAGTTTGTAAGGCAGGAGGTTCTCCCCAAGCTGAACAGATAACCGAGATATAGTTTGTAGCACTAAGACATTTATCCATCCCTCCTGGCTACATTATATGGGACAGAAAGTCCCCACATTCCCTCCAGTAATTTAAAGCTTCTTTTGATTGCAAGACATAAAACCATAGGAAAACTTTACAGTGTGTATTAGCACACATACTGACACACCATGAGCACAAAGAATGATGTGAAAAGCATGAGACACAAAGGTAAAAGTGTGTTGCATTGCAGTGGCATTGCAGCACAGCAGGTTACGTCCAAGATGCAAGGAGCAGCGAGCCACTTCTTCTTCCTTTCTTTATTTTACAGCCCCACCAAACGCTGCCATGCTGCAAATCAAATTAAACGGGACGAGGTGCTCTGCTCTCTTATGCAAAGGACGTGCGACCACTGGAAAGATGCTTACATATGCTTAATATGAAATGCTCCGAGCAATATACATGCACCCTGACGGGTTTGAGGCTCTCTATCTGTCACAAAGCCATACATCACATCACTCTGCAGGGTTTACGAGTGAGGGAAGGGCTGCTCATCTTCTGCTCTCTTGCAGTAATATGAGGAAAATGCTTCTTCGCTGTCCTTAAACATCACGTCACATTTCGGCACAGAATCCAAGATGAAGCCTTGTCTGAGAAAACTACATGAATACTGGTGTCCGTTTGTGTGCAAGTCGACAGGTTATCTGGTTCAGCTATAACAAGCAGACAAATTAAAGGGGGAAAAAAAAATCGATGTAAAGTGTCTTTATGAGGTTCGGGGCCACCATGAGCCAGCAGAATAACTTCACACATTAGTTGACATCATTTCTGCAAGAGTACTGGAGCACTACACTCTATCCACACTTCTATTATCTATGTCGTTTCATTAGGGTGATGGGATAGATGAAGCCAATCACAGCTGACTTCAGGTAAGAGGCGAGGTTGCACCATGAACAGGTCAACAGTCCACTGCTGGGCTAACACAGATCGCACCAACCATTCACACTCCCATTTAAACCTATGTTGAATTTAGAGAAGCAAGCTGACCAAATATGTATGTCTTTGGACAGCAGGAGAACACCAGAGTACCCAGAGGAAACCCACCCAAGCACACTGAGGACATGCAATCTAAACACGGAAATTTCCTTCGTTGAGATTCAAACCCTTCTTCATGTGAGGCAACGATGCTAACCACTGAGCCACCAAATCTGCACTCCACTCTCCCTAATTTTTTGTTTAATTAGTGTTTAGATGATGGTGGTGGTAAAGACGCTGTCCAAAACATCACTCCAAGATCTCCAACAGGTGTTAAGCTGGGTTGTTGTGTGGTGACTGTGGAAGTGCTTATGCCCCATGGAAGGGCCAGTCATCCTGGAATAGGTGACCACTCCCATCAGGAGGATAAAAGTGACGAGTCGGAGCCGAGAGAACTTTGGATTGACCTTGTATGTGAAGGCGCTTCCATCTAAGAGGTGGTAACAAATCATGTCAGCAAATTGTTCCCATGCCATAACAGCCCATTAGTGCCCATTTACTCCATATGAGCAGTGCTAAGCAGATATGATTTGGGTGGTGATTCATTTTCAGCACAGCAGTGAGTGACACTGACATAATAGCATGTGGCGTTTAAGGTACAACTGTTTCATCACCCCTTTCTTGTTAGTCCAATTTGTTAGTGTACAGTTACAGACAATAACTTAATTTAGCTTGTGGGTTGTTATTTTTTTCCAACCTGGCAGCATAGCCCTAGCAACACTGCAAGAAGTATTCTTCCACCAGCACCACATATACCACCATGTCAGTATCACTGCTGTGCCAAGAATGACTCAGCCCCCCAAATGAGATATGGATAGTGGTGCTCCTGGAAAGTTCATCTTTCAATGTTGGGAGTTATATGGTAGTTCTACCTGATACAGCAATAACTGAGTGTAAAGAGGAAAAAAGAGAGGGGTTAGCAAAGTTAGCTAATCACCCTTGCGTCCACTCATTACTGAAATTCCATTCCAATTATACTGTAGCTCATTGAACGTGGTATTGCATGTTTTAATATGTGCACAGTTTGTGACCTGCCAAGAGGCAAATTTTTTAACTCGTCTGTGCAAATGTCAATTTTATGTCATTTTTATTTTAATTCCACATTCATGCTTCCTACAACTCTCCCACCATAGGCTGACCAAAACACACCAACATGGCCACTTCATGTTCCCACTTAGAAGGGTTGCAATTTATCAATTAATCCACCTGAGTAATGATGCATGATTGATATAGAATAATCATTAAAGCTATATAAAAAAAAAGGAAAAGGCCTAGGTGATTGGATCCTAGTCATGCATAGACACAGGATCCTGATCATGGTTACTGAGAATACTCATCACGGTCATGAAGAAGCTGGTCATGGTTATTGAGGATACTCATCATGGTCATGGAGGAACTGGTTATGGTTATTGGCGATACTCATTATGGTCATGGAGAAGCTGGTCATGGTTATTGAGGATACTCATCATGGTCATGGAGGAACTGGTTATGGTTATTGAGGATACTCACCATGGTCATGGAGAAGCTGGTCATGGTCATGGAGGAGCTGCTCATGGTTATTGAGGATACTCATCATGGTCATGGAGGAACTGGTTATGGTTATTGAGGATACTCATCATGGTCATGAAAAAGCCAATCATGGTTATTGAGGATACTCATCATGGTCATGAAGGAACTGGTTATGGTTATTGGCGATACTCATTATGGTCATGGAGAAGCTGGTCATGGTTATTAAGGATGCTCATCATGGTCATGGAGAAGCTGGTCATGGTTATTGAGGATACTCATCATGGTCATGAAGGAACTGGTTATGGTTATTGCCGATACTCATTATGGTCATGGAGAAGCTGGTCATGGTTATTAAGGATGCTCATCATGGTCATGGAGGAGCTGGTTATGGTTATTGAGGATACTCATCATGGTCATGGAGGAGCTGATCATGGCTATTGAGGATACTCATCATGGTCATGGAGAAGCTGGTCATGGTTATTGAGGATACTCATCATGGTCATGGAGGAGCTGGTCATGGTTATTGAGGATACTCATCATGATCATGGAGAAGCTGGTTATGGTTACTGAGGATACTCATCATGGTCATGAAGGAACTGGTTATGGTTATTGGCGATACTCATTATGGTCATGGAGAAGCTGGTCATGGTTATTAAGGATGCTCATCATGGTCATGGTTATTGAAGATACTTATCATAATCATGGAGGAGCTGGTTATGGTTATTGAGGATACTCATCATGGTCATGGAGGAGCTGATCATGGCTATTGAGGATACTCATCATGGTCATGGAGAAGCTGGTCATGGTTATTGAGAATACTCATCATGGTCATGGAGAAGCTGGTCATGGTTATTGAGGATACTTATCATGATCATGGAGGAGCTGGTCATGGTTATTGAGGATACTCATGGTCATGGTTATTGAGGATACTCATGGTCATGGTTATTGAGGATACTCATATGGTCATGGAGCAGCTGGTCATGTTTATTGAGGATACTCATCATGGTCATGAAGGAGCTGGTCATGGTTAATGAAGTTACTCATCATGGTTATGGAGAATCCTGATCATGTTTATAGAGGATCTGGTCATGATTAAAATATGTATGTATCCTGATTTTGGAGAATCCTGGTCATGGTTACGGAGGATTCTGATTATAGTTATACAGAGGATCCTCATAATAACTATGGAGGACCCAGGTCATGGCTATACAGATGATCAGTGTCCTTCATAACCCTGATCTGGGTTAAGGAATATCCTGGCCAAAGTTATGCTATGCTACCTACCACATCAACCCGCCTTGACAGATATAAAAATAAACTTTCATAAATGGTTTCTGACTTTGTATTAAAAAATAGTTATTTATACCACCTCTAAAGAGCTTCAAGGTCTAAATACCAAGAGAAAAATGTCTGGATGGAGTGCATCACTGAACTGAATCCGCCATTTTCCCCTTTGGAGGGCATTATTTAAATGCAAAATTAAATCTGTTTCACTGGGTGATCAGATGGGACCACAGCAGAAAAATGAGTACCAAATGTGCAGCCAGTTTTAAATCCAAATAAATGGGAGCCTTGAACATGTTTTCCTGACTTGTACCTCAGGTTTGGTGATATTGACTATCACTGAATTTAAATGACATCCAGACATCCATCTGGAACAGGAGAAAGACTTCAAAAAGTAGTTAGTAGTTAGAGGTTATCTGGTCTGCATGGTGCACTGACAAGGTGCATGACTATCAATTTGATGATCGGAAGTTTGACTCCATTGACGCTGTAGACATCCACGGCCAGGAGTTAATAAGATCTAAATGACTCTCACAGGAGGGATAGCATACACTCTTCCTCCTTGTCACATACAGTGACCAGCCAATCATGAGAGTCTGTGAGCTCATGCATACAAGATGGCAGATAGCGCCCTCCCTCAGTCTGCACATGTGCATGCAGTCTTAAAAGATACGGGTGACAGCTTCACGTCAAAGAGGGTGTGTGTGCTTGCTTATGCCCCTTTCTCCTTGGTGGTCATGTGACAGGAAGGCTATAATGGGTTTAATGGGTAGTAGTTGGCCATTCATTTCCAGGGTAGAAAAATCAGGGGGGAAGTAAATGAATAAACCAAATAAAAAGTAATGTGGTCCTTGTATTGAAAATTGTATTGGTTCCTACGATTAAAAATAAAAATCTATAAAATGATCCTGATGTTGTTTTGGAATACTTGGTTGCATAAATTAAAACCACTGCTGGGATGTCAACTAAGGGGGAAATGGAGAAAAAAACCCAAGGCAGATGGCAAAAACAGCAGGATAAATGTCTGCTGATATGAAATGATCTCAGACCATTCCTATGGCTTTCTGTCCAACCATCTTTGGTGGCGGCAGAAGCTAAAAAGTTCACTTAGTTGCTGCTATGACCTTGAAAGCGAGCCATATACAATCCCATTCCAGACCTTCCAGAGGGGAACCTATCCACCAAATGTCAAAGTCATCTAAGTAACCTTGATAAGCCAAGCATAGAAAAAGTGACCTTGTATCCTTAAAACAAGGTCAAGGTGGCCCATTTATAATCCCACCCTATTTGCCCCTTAGGGGACTCATACACTAAATTTGTTGATACTGAATCAAGGGTGGGCGGCGCGGTGGCGTAGTGGTTAGCACGTCCGCCTCACAGCAAGAAGGTCCTGGGTTCGATTCCCAGCTCGGGTGTTTCTGTG
>JAOUQZ010000044.1:9873527-9893487 GCA_028564935.1 Neosilurus hyrtlii
ATATATATATATATATATATATATATATATATATATATATATATATATATATATATATATACACACACACAAACACAATTATTATTTATTTAATCATTCATTTATTTTTTCATTTTAATGATATGATAATTTTGTTCAGGAAATGATTTTTATAGACTGTGTAAAGAACAGAAAAATATACTCAGAACTCAACAAGAAGGCCACTCAGAGTGCATGGTACCTCCACCAGGCACAACCTGATTATTTTAACTTGGCATAATTATAATGAAATGTCTCCCCCTAGTGGGTGTCAGATGAACATTTTGCACAAGGTTAAAGACAGGAAATTGTATTCAGGATTTTTCAACTTGATCTAATGCATGGATCACTTTCAAAATTTAAAGATTTCTTTCCAGGCCCAGGCTCCACCTCTCCACCAAGTTTAATGAAAAGCAGATCATTAGTTTTTGCATGATCTTGCTTAAAAAAATCTTTTAATAAATGCTTGCAAAAAAAAAAAAAAGCCTTTATTGAATAATGCTCCAAAATGTTATTGGTTCTCGCCAGGTCCATACCACATCCCTCCACCAAGTTTGATGAAAATCGGCTTAGTAGTTTTTGCGTAATCCTGCTAAAAGTCCAACAAACAAGCAAACAAAGAGACTGATGAATACAAAACCTGCCCTACCAAGTGGGGGAGGTAATAAAAGCATGAAGAATAAACTGCAAGACAAGTAGCAAAGAAAAACAAAGTAACAGAAAGAGATTTACATGCAGTATAGAGACAGTGAGACAAAGATGTATACAGAGTAAAAGACACAATCAGGCAAGAAGGACTGACAAACAGTTAGACAGATAAAGAGACAGACATATCTAGATAGACAGATAGACAGACAGACAGTTTTGCTAAAAAGCATTGAAGCAATTACTTAAGAATATTTGATTGGCTCTTCGCTGATTAATATGTTTTAGCTGGTTTCTGCTATTTGAACCCTAACTGATGCAGTGAATAGCTTCACATTTTTGTGTCAAAAAACGTATCGCCTGATCATGAAGATGTGTATTCAAAATGGTCAAATTATCAGCCTGCATCAAGAAAATAAGCCAACTAGAAGACTGCTGAAATTCCCGAAAATGGGTTAAGAATCCAATAAATGCCCGAAGAATAGTATTGAGCCATCAACATAAGGGAAGAAATAAGGTCGGGAAAAAAAATGTGGATGGAGAGTGATCGGAAATAAAAAACGCTTGGCGAAAAATCTGAACCGTAAAAATTAACAGCAGAACTCATAGCAAGGTTTATTAATTAAATTAAATACATCTGTAGATAGGCAGACAGAGAGACAGCCAGTAAAACCTGGCACAGACACAGACACACACCAATCAGCCATAACATTAAAACCACTGGCAGGTAAAGTAAATAATATTATCTTATTAATAAATTTAGACATTAAATATGGTATCAACTATTTTATAATAGTAAATGCCCATACCCCACCCCCTGAAAACACACACACACACACACACACACTCAGTCCATGCTCAGCACTCATCAATGACTATTTTAACGATAGACGTTGTTTGTAGCAGCAAGCAATGGGGTGAAAAAAGGAAAGCACACCCTTAAATAAAAATGAAGAATGAATATAAACAAGCATGCATCTGTAAGACAAGCAGTTAAGGGTAGAGGGAGAAAAACAAGATATCAAAAGACAAAAGAGCCATGAAGACAGAAAACAAGACCAAAAGCAGGAAACAGAAATAAAGACTGAGAGAAAAAAACAAAAGGCAAGATGAGAGTAAAGAGGGAGAATAAAAGGGATGTGGATATGGAGATATGGATAAAGACGGAGTAAATAAATGGCTGAAAAAGAAAGAAAGTGGAAAGATGAAAAGGGGCTGACGCAAAAATGCAGATGACAAACGAGCGAGAGGGAGATTAAACAGCATGCATGGACAATGGAGACAGGGAGATAGATGGAGGAGTTAACACACCGCTTTGTGCACTCACTTCAATCCACAGCATGCAAAGAAAAAAATGCAAGATCTGACGCCAAGCATGGAACAGCAACAGTGAAGGTGTGTGTGCGTGTGATTGATGGTGAGAATTAGACTGGCCTTTTCCTGTAGCTGTGCGCTCAATGAGCGGAGTTCGGATGAACTCTCTGTGGAGTCATAATTCACACAGCTCTCCGCTTCAGACGGCCAGCATCGCCATGGCACTGGAGCACCACTTCAAAACCCATATGCACACAAACGCACACATGGCGTGCCCATCGGAATAAAAGCCAGTCAATGTCAACCGCCTTGGGAATAGCGTACACGGTGGCAGACAGTTAGTAATTAATGAAGAGTGCGGCAAATAGTACAACACCGGATTCCCAATTCAGTTTATGAGATACAGCAACTCCCATGATGCAACTCAGCTCTTCATTTCTAGTCCATCCACATCGAGAGAGTTTTCAAATCTGACATGGAGATTAAAAATAAGGGAATTTATTAATAAATAATAAATACAGTACTGGTAATGGTAGTCTTGGCACCTCAGATCTCCAGGGTGACAGGTTTGATTAGTGTCTGAATACAGGACTGCACTTGTGGGTCCTCTAAATATGAAGCTGTGTGTGTGTGTTTGGGGGAGTTTCTGGCATAAAAAGTATATATGGACAGGTACAGGTACATGCACACACACGACTTTATTCAGTACCAATCTGATTGGATCTCAGGATAATAAGCAATTACTTAAAATTCGTTTTATCGGATAACGTGGATAAAACCTTCAGAGATCTGAATAATACTCCATATCATACAAAGGCATCTTCATCTTCATCTTCTGCCGCTTAATCCCAGGGTCATGCTGCACTCATCACCCTGTCGATCTCCCCATCCATCCTTCCCTCACTCGCGAAAAGAACTATGAGATACTTGAACTCCTCCACTTGGGGCAGGACCCCATTCCAGAACCAGAGGGTGCATTCAACACTTTTCCGGTTGAGAACCATGGCCTCGGATTCGGAGGTGCTGATTCTCATCCCAGCCACTTCACACTTAACTGCGAATAGCTCCAGCGAGAGCTGAAGGTCCCGGCTTGATGAAGCCATAAGGACAAAGTCATCTGCAAAAAGCAGAGACGAGATCCTTTGATCACCAAACCAGGACCCATTAATGTCTAGAAATTCTATCCACAAATATTATGAACAGAACCGGTAACAAAGGACAGCCTTGGCAGAGTCCAAATCCCAGTGGAAACGAATTCGACATGTTACCAAATGCTGCCTCAAAAATGGAGACATGGAACATGGCCCATTCGGGCTCTATGTCCCCGGCCTCCATTGGGACATGGTGGTAGCTCTGTCGAAGGTGGGAGTTGAAGGCCCTTCTGAAAGGAGACTCCTCCAAACGTTCCCAGGAGACCCTGACTACACGCTTGGGTCTCCCAGGTCTGGAGGGCAGCCTCCCCTGCCATCGGAGCCAGCTCACCACCAGGTGGTGATCGGTTGACAGCTCAGCTCCTCTCTTCACCTGAGTGTCCAGAGCATGTGGCCACAAAGTCAATAATTGAACTGCAACCTAGGGTGTCCTCGTGCACTTATGGACACCCTTATGTTCGAACATGGTGTTCGTGATGGACAAACCGTGACGAGCACAGAAGTCCAACCACGAAACACCATTCGGGTTCAGATCGGGGAGGCTGTACCCTTCCATGTCACTCTATCATTGCCCACATGGGCGCATCCCCTAGGGGATGCACAACCCCTAGGGACTCTAAAATGGGTGGGTATTCTCTAATGTCATTTGGTGCATAAGCAAAAACAACAGTCAGGGCATCGATTATGACGCCTTAGTGAAAACTATTATGAATATGAATTCTGAATTCTATTCATAATGCATTGTACACATATTTATATGGCTGTAGACATCTCAAATCATGTCATTATACAGAACCTTACTTGTAAATTTGCAATTTATTTATTTGTTTGTCTGTTCTTGCTTTTTTGCTTTGTTTTGTGGTGGCAATGGGCAGCACGGTGACATAGTAGTTAGCACTTTTGCATCACAACAATAAGGTCCTAGGTATGAGTTCCGGGCTCAGATGTCTCCGTGTGGAGTTTGCATGTTCTCCTCGGGCTTGTTTGGGTATCCTCAGGGTACTCCGGTTTTCTCCTACAGTTCAAAGATATGCACATTAGGCTAATTTGCTGTTCCAAATTGCCCCAAGGTGTAAATGTGAGAACAAATGGTTGTGTGTGTGTGTGTGTGTGTGTGTTGTCCCTGCCGTCATCTGGCAAGTTGTTCAGGGTGAACCCCATCTTCACCATGTGTTGACTGAGATAGGCTCAGTCTCCCTTGTAACCCTAATAGGATTAACCAGTTCGACAAATGAGAAAGAAGGTAAGTAAGTAGATGGCAACACTCCTTGGCGCCCTAACTATGATGTATGATATTCATTACCAATATGCACACCGCAGTGCATCATTATATAACTTCGACATAACATTAATTTCCCAATTGATAATTGCGTTAATGTGAAAATGATTTACCAATTTGCAGAAACATATTTATAAACATTTGCCAGGTCACAAGTCAACACAAATGGCCAGACAACCTAATAACGAAGGAAATTCTGTGTCATGCTTCTGTAAACCTAGAAGTACTTAAATTTTGCCAGGGATGTTAAAGGATTAAAAAAAAAATTCTAATAATAAGAGAATGATCTCACATAGTGAAGAAATTATAACGTAAATAAGATTATTAACCCTCAAGAACAGCATGTGAAGACATTTCTAGTTTTTACTTTGAATTTCTCTTTCGCTATTATTTCTTCTGAGGAATAATCATTAAAATAGAAATGTCTGCCCATAAAATGTTTATTATAAAAATAGAAATGAGATCAAAAGTCCCTGCGATGGCCTGGCGAGCTGTCCAGGGTGTACTCTGCCCTCCCCCAGAGTCGCCTGAGATGGGCGCAGCCTCCCCGTGACCCTAATTAGGATTAAGCGGTTCAGAAAATGAATGAATGAGATCAAATGTCTATAAACATTCTTAACAATCTTATTTAATGTGTGATAAAATAATCCTACACTGACAAATCAATAACCTTTTTAAGATTTTTACTTGTAGAATTGCATTTCCTGCAGTAATGTTTCCTGCTAAGGATTAAATGGTTATGATTTTCCATTCATCCACTCTTAAATCATTGAGGAAGGCAGCTTTACAAATAAAAACAGCACGTAATCCTACTACGGTAGCAGGGAGGCTGGAGTCCATCTCACCCAAAACCGGCCGAAGGCTAGCCAGACCATCGCTGAACCGAAACACACACAACCATTCACACTCACACCTAGGGGGAATTTGGAACAGCCAATTAGCGTAATGTGCATGTGTTCAGACTATGGGAGGAAACTGGAGTTCCCAGAAGAAACCCAAGCAAGCACGGGGACAACATGCAAACTCCACATAGAAAAGTCCTCGCTTGGTCCGGGACTCAAACCCAGGACCATCTTGCTGTGAGGCAGACGTGCTAATCGCTTACGCCACCTTACCGCATGTCTAACTTAAAGATTAAAATAAGAATATAACAGCATTTACAAAACAAATGAAGGTCAAAAGGACTAGTGTGCAATTAAAGAAAAAGAAAGAAAATCTAATCACTGATCATGCACATTGCCACACTAATGAGTTTGCTTAAGCAGCTTCTCTTTAATATAACATTACATGCAACTAATGGTGGTGGTGGTGGTGGTGGTGTTGGTGGGAGGGGAGGCTATAAACAGCTTGAGATCAAAACCATAGTAAATAAGTGTGACAGCATGAACAGGGACAGTGTGCACAGATACACAGTGAGTTTAAGCCGGGAGCTGTGAGCTTGCCTTTAAACACTTGTTCACACCATCAAAGCAGCGTAGTGTTCAGGAACATGCTGGAGCATGAAAAACACTATTCCACTGCTTCGGTTCATGTTTCTCTCCAATGAGTCGCTCTCAATGCTATTTTCAGAAGGTTGGTTTGGCATACAGAGTGTGCGCTCAGGGATGGTTGGACAGCGTGTGTGCTTGACCTGATGCTTTGCCAGGACCCAGTCCTCCGGTGGGCATGGAGCAAAGCAGTGCCAGACATTTAAACTACACCAGTGAAAATGCATGGATGGACCTGTGTCCTTGATAGATACACCAGATTAGTGCTATGAACGAATCAAAATGTGAACAGCTGATTTTACGACCATAAACAACACTAGCCATTTGTGTGGCGCATGGCAAAGTAATGAATATTAAATCTGATTAAGGCTGACAAAGTTTTGTGACAACAGCGAGGCATAATCCCTCATACATTATGAACTATCACCAATAAATTTCAGTTTATAGTGCCATGGATCTAGTACCACCACTAACAGCATGAACTTCACAATAGAGTCCATCAGTATAGCATTAAATTCACCATCTCCTAACGACTACACTCAAAGTCGTAACATAAAGACAGACTGCCACATGATTTATACACAAATGCAGATGCAGATGAGGGCATGCTGCTGTTTTATTGCTAATAAGCGCTTTAATCTCAGCTCATGTGCAATATTTTAGCCAACTGTGTACCACTGACTTTAATAGAATCATACAATTAAAACTAAAGCCTAATTAAAACAGGTGATTGGACTTCTAAAGATATAGAATTAAACGTATAGATTTACACTATAATATAATTATCCCTAATGAAAGCTTCATCATACATAGTCACTGTAATTACGTTTGCGAACAGAGTGCCAGCAAGTGTACATTTTTATTCAACATCTATAAATAAAACTATATAAACTTTAATATTATACAAAGTTAGACAAGAAACACTGACAATAACTAGCAATACCGATATAGTGTTCTGTAGTAATTGAATTTCATACTTTATACTTTAGCATAGCCACAGGGCGGCATACGGTGGTGCAGTGGTTAGCACGTCTTGGGTTTCAATTTCTTTATGAACACTGTAGAAACAACGAGCATTAGTATTCGTTTGCTTAAGTGTGCATGCTCTCCCTATGCTTGAGTGTGTTTCCTCCGGGTACTCTGGTTTCCTCCCACAGTCCAAAGACGTGCACGTTAGGCTAATTAGCTGTTCCAAATTGCCCCTATGTGTGAGTGTGAGTGGGTGTGTGAGTGTGTGTTGCCCTGCAATGGTCTAGCAGGGTGTACCCACCTTTGCCTGTATCTCACAACCCTAGTAGTAAGATTAAGCAGTTCAGCAAATGAGAGAGTAATTTAGCACAGGCCTACTTAACAGCTAGCATGCTAGATAGCAATGTATCAATCTATATAAATATAAAGATATATAACCCAGAAAATCATTAAATAATTCAGCAAGATTTACTGGACAACACTTTGTGTATTGTGTCGGTGTTTCTCCACAGGCATGATGAGGTAAGGTAACCCCTGTGCATGGAAGGGGAGTCTAAAACCAAGTGTGTGGGACAGTTCTGCAGTGTAACCACATGTTCCCTTAATTAATATTCAATACACACGAAATCAAAAATGTAAAACCTAACCAACAGATAGATAGACAGCTTGTCAAATAGCTAATTTATGAGAAAGATATGCAAATAGCTAATTAAACAAGATAGTTATATAATATATAATATTATACTATATAACATGCCTATATATAAATTTTCTCTCTCTCTCTCGAAAATTGTGCAATAGATACAGGGTGACCCCAAACCCCCCCCCCCTTTTTTTTTTTAATTTACGGCTGTCCTCTGGGTCACCCTGTAGAAAAACAGATGAGCTAAACAAAGTAGAGTAAGCTATAGAATATAAAAAAAAGTTATATAGGAGGTACCCATGCAATGTAACCATTCATTCATTCATTCATTTTCTGAACCGTTTAATCCTAATTAGGGTCGCGGGGAGGCTGGTGCCCATCTCAGCCGACTCTGGGCGAGGGCAGGCTACACCCTGGACAGCTCGCCAGGCCAATACAGGCAATGTGACCATCAGAACACAAAACACAGAAAATACACAAATATGACATACATCAGGCTTCCCCATAATAAAGCGTTATAAGCATCTCTAGGCTTCAAATATCAGGCATTCCTTAAAGTCTCTGTATGATCTGTGCTACTCAGATGCGCCTTGTGGCAATAATTTATATTTAAATTTCCCTCATGGATTTGCTTTGCCACAATATAGCTATATAGACTGCATTCAATTTATTGCCTTATGTAGCGATGCCCGACTGGTGAACTCATAGAAAACGTGCCCACACCATCATACGTCTCACTCGCAAACAGCTACAGGCATGAGATATTAAAAAGAGAAACCTCTAAATCACCTCCCTTGACTCAGAATGCTCATGAATATCATAGCTGCTCCTGACCTCCTCTCGACCAAGCCACTACAGCGGCCCAGCTTTACACCGACAGATAAAGTCCAGTTCAGTAATGCAGCACACATGACCCAACCTTTATCTTTCTAAAGGCAAGATGCTGAAGTGTGTAATATTCAGAATCGTATTCTGAGTCATGTCTAGGTGCACTGAAATCTCCACACAGTCCATTAGGAACTGTTGAAGATGTCCTCAAAGACGGCTGGTCCAGAATAATCATTAACCTCCCAGGCTAAAGCCCACATGCTGTTCCTCATCCTTAGCCAAGGGACTTTGACAGACTCTGGCTGTTCTTTGCACTGTAAAAAGGTCAAACGGCATGAGAGACAGGGCAAGGACACCACAGGGCACCTGGAACACACATCTATTTTAATAAATTTAGTTACTACATTATTATTCTACCACAGCTTGACTGGGATCATATACATGACCAGGTATGAATTCGGCAGCTCAGTCCACAACCACACATCCTACAGATCCTATACCATCACATGAATATGAAGAGCCTTCTTCCCGTTAATCATTTTCTATAATGAATGTGGAAGTAGTTCCTCAGTCATCGATTCATTTGAAAAATTACAGGTTTCATTTTTTTAAATAAAAAACACAATATTTACTGATGGGTTGATAAGTATTTTAAATGAAGAATGAAGCATAGAGATGTTTCAGTGGTAAATCACCACAGTGTCATTTTTTGCCCAGTGTTACCTCTGGAGAAATACGGCATCTCGAAACTGAAATACAAGCAAAACAAAAGCAGAGAAGTGACTCTCCTGAGCTGAAGCATGCAGCGGGACTCCGTTCGGTCCCACAGCTCTTCAGAGAGCATGCTGTGCATGGGATTTCATCAATAAATCAAACACAGTAGTGGTTAAAGGAGGAGTGGCATTTCTGAAGGAGCAGGACACGGATTAATAGCAGACTAAAAGGCAAGTCAAGGTCAAGGTCAAGGAGGCGATAATACGAAAACATGACCAACACGATGAAGTTCTCACTGGAAAACAGCATAGTCTAATTGCCTTGCGGTTTTCAGTTTCTAATATTTTGAAGGGACGCTGATGACCTGAATATACTGACTGACCCGTTTAACATCAATGGACTTTGTCTTTCCTGATCGCACGGATACAAAATTGAGGCTCTAATAGTGAAAGGGTGGTTCAGGGAGTACGACGAATCATTTTCACACAGAAATTGGCACCACAGGGTCCTGACCTCAACCCTATTCCAAGTTTTAGGGATGTTCTGGAGAAGACTTTATAGAGTGGTTCAATTTTCCCATCATCAGTTCAAGACTATAATAATAATAATAATAATAATGGCATTTTTATTATTATTATTATTATTATCATTATTATTATTATAAGCAACATCTGAAGGTGTTAAATAATTTTGCGTGACAGTACATTTACGTGTACAGTGTGTAAGATTACAGGTTTATATTAATATATTTTTTTGGGATTGTAGAATGAACAGATGGAATTTAAATTGCAGCCGAATGTACAATCTTGATCAGATCCAGATGAAACTTGGTCTGACATCAAACTTCCTGTTTCTGGATGTGTGGACAGGAAGCTACTCACAGGCAGACAGACAGACAAACAAATAAACCCAAGCCAATGAAAACAAAACCTCCTTGTAGGAAGAACATTTTAAACACTTAAAAACGTGCTGTTATTCGAAAAGTATTACTTCAGGCTGGTACCAGCAACTCCACTTAGTGACTGTCCATTTCATAAACCCCAACACAAAACACACAACACTTTCTAATGCATCTTGTTCCCTACTTATCAGTTTGCCAGAGTCATTTTTCTTATCCAAGTCAATGAAATGTAGCTGTTTCTAATAGAGTCAGTAGGGAGAGTTTTCTGTAGAGAAGCTCCCAGCATGCCACAATACAATTTTAAAGTAGTTCACTCATTCAAGTTTGTATAGTATATGGGACAAAGAGTGTCAAAAAAGTAAGACGCTCTTATTTGTGTAATTGCCGATCTAAACTTTAAAGCCTGCGAGTAAAATCTGCCATTGCACGATTTCCCACCATCTTCTTCATGATAAGTGACATTAAAAAATCATCTCATACATTAATTCTTGTTGTTTACTCCTTCACCCTCATTGTTCGATCGTGATATATCAGAAGCACTTCTGATGTAGCAAAAAAAGACTTCGCTCTTGGGAGATGTGCATCCTGAAGGAGAAGATAAAACTGTTGGTAGACTAACAACCTTGGAAGTGAGAAATGTCTGGAAATGATTCAACTTGGGCAATCAATTTTTACGAAGGCAAAGCAGAACATTTTGTCATTTTTTTTTTCTAGCACACCAAATAAATTCCGAGGAGTGATGAGCTAGGATTTAGTATGGTCAGATATCTTTTCCCTGATGTACAGGATACAGGTGCTTTTAATCCCCCTGACTGCTTAGATATCGGGATTAATTACTTGCATCTTGGACTTATCTGCCTACAATAGAAGA
Source organism: Neosilurus hyrtlii (assembly GCA_028564935.1). Classification (NCBI taxonomy): domain Eukaryota; kingdom Metazoa; phylum Chordata; class Actinopteri; order Siluriformes; family Plotosidae; genus Neosilurus; species Neosilurus hyrtlii. The sequence goes on from JAOUQZ010000044.1 coordinate 9,884,348, forward strand.
CACATCTGCTGAAACAGGGAAACGTAGCAGCCTTGGGCTATTCTCCATCTTTTCAGCTTGTATAGGAAGCGAGGATTGAGAGAGGTGTTTCCCCACCATAAGGCTGTCTATGCAGCGTGGCAGGACCCTCGTCACGGCTGTCCTACCTCAAATTGAGATTCTGGGAAATGTACAAGCAGCTGAGGGAGATGGGAACATACCGTCCGTTTCAGCCCACACTCCATCACCCACGGGCTAAACACAGGAAACGGAGAGCCACCGTGCCTGTAGAAGCTTGGTCCAAGAAATCGTGCTGGGATATTGGCCATTCCAAAAGGTGCCACTCCTTATGGCTGACACCCTGTTTCTACGGCAACACAGGGGAGTACCGCCAGCGCCCACACACTCAATGGTATCTCGCTCGCTTCTGCCAAAGTTGCTTGCTCTTCCCACGCAAGAAATATCAAATCTTGCGACATGCTCGGTCACCACCCATGTATCCTTATTTGGTTTGCTTCCATTTTAATGCAATACTGTGCATGCTTCTTGAAGTTTCAAGGATAATAATAATACTACAATGTACTAAGGACTACCCAGCAGACAGGACTAAACACCAATACAATCATAGTTAGGGGGGTTTGGTGTGATCCCACTTCAATTTTGTTTTCCACTGAAACGGTGATGTTGAGTAACATTCATAAACAGAAGTGTCTTAAATCTGTGCTACTGGGGATAAAAACGCAATAAGAGGTGCTTTTTAGAACTGGCAGCCCAGAGCCCCTGTCAGAACACTGAGTAACAGTTTCCAACTGACAGTATAATCAAGGTAAACGTTTATGAGGGTCCACGAAAGACGTGGACGCCACATGGACCTTGCTTGCCTCGACTCACTTGTTCAGTTCGCCTGTTCTGTGTGTGTATGTACGACCCGTTTCTATTGGGTAGCATCAATGCCAGGCACTTCCTACGTCTCCCGGTGGCCAAACACATTCTATTTGTTTAGCTGGCTCCATCTGTGCCACATAAACAGGCTTGCTGATGAAGCAAGAGCAGTATGACAGCCACGAGAATTGCGAATAAGCCTGGTCATTTCTCAGATGTCAAGGAGGATGACCATCATGCCAGCACTGCAGTGTTCTCATGGTGGTCCTCATAAAGTGTTGTGATTTCTTTTTAATCCTACACAGATTCAGACAGTGTTGCGATAAGATCTGACTCGCTAGTCAGGCACTGAGCTTCAAAGAAAGCAGAGTTAGAGCCTCAGCTGTAAAGCGGAGCTTGTACCAGTCCGTCGTGGAGAAGAGAGAGCATTATTAATAATATTAATAATAATAATAATAATAATAATATAACAACAATAAACATTCTCTTAATAATTAATACCTCTCATTTGCCCAACTGCTTAATCTTACTAGGGTCGTGCGGAGGCTGGAGCCTATCGCAGGCCAAAGGCACAATACACCCTAAACAGCTCGCCAGACCATCACAGGGCCAACACACACAACCAATTGCACTTACACTCACACCTAGGGGTAATTACCAACAGTCAGTTAGTCTAATGTACATGTCTTTGGACTAGGGGAGGAAACAGATGTACACCGGGCCTGGGAATTGAACCCTGCAACCTCTTGCTATGAGACAGACATGCTAGCCACTACGCCACCCTATTAATTGATACAAGTACTACATTCTTTATTTTCCAATACCTTCAAATATATATTTTTTTATATTATTATCCTGTTTGTTCTGAGTATTATATTATTATTTAATTTATTTGTAACTAAACACCAAAATAGACATTTTTGTCCAGCCATTGAAAACCCATGAACAAAGCGGGCTTTTCCCTTAAGCGGTCTTTCATTCAAGCCTTTCTCCTTCCATTGAAGACTTTTTGGGAAAGAAAAGCTGAAGCAGCACAGAAATACCTGAAAGTCTTGGAGAGCAGTGTATGAAAGTGTGTTCAAAGAAGTGGGTGGGCAGGATCACATTGGCAAAGATCCTGGACCTGTGCTTATGGAAGCGTGTGATTGAAGGAGATGGCGGCCACAGGCTTCAAGGTGGTTTTAGTTTTTATAAAGCGCTGGCAAATTTGTCTTCCATACTAGCAAGATATAATTTCAGTTTGGTTAAACTTCTCTTTATTAACTAAATGAGTGCTTGTTTTACAAAAGAATGTTAAAGAAAGTAATGAAAGAATGGTGGTGTTTTAAATGTACAACATACCCCAATAACTGCAATAAATTAGATTTCTGAAATAATTTTATGAGATATTTACATGCAATAATATGATAATGTCATTACTTAAGCAGAGAAAGTCTATATTAGACAGTAATTATTATATTACCATTATTACTAGATCAGTTATTTTCTTCCAGTAGTAAGGAAGCATTACTGCCCTAATTATCAATAGTTCTTATAAGCGGTTTACTAAAAAATTACTAATTTATTTAACCAATTTAATCAGTTGTTGAGTCAATGCAAGTTATGTACTTTTTTTTTTTTTTTTGGCGCATCACTGAAAGGAAAAATGACTCAAGGTAGCAGCTTCCTGGTAAATATTAGTTAGGGGAGTATATAAATTTAAAAAATGTTTTCGTCACTTCTGTGTGAGTAAATGGGAACCACGGGTACTAAATAAAGTTGTGAATGGAAAACTAAACAAATGTCAGACCATGCGGTTGGTTTGGGAGATCAGCGTGAGATATAGCATTGTTCACGTTGCATTGTAACGATCACTGTGATGATCACTGATTGGGTAAATAGAAGGGGGTGTGGCCAACAACATGTATCACATCTCATGTTACATAATTACAGCGAAAATAATTCAATATATGAAAAATGGAAGCCGGTTACCAGTCCCCTGTAGCTCCAAGTTGCTAGCATTAGCATGTAGTCATAATTATTATTATTATTATGATTATTATTATTGTTGCTGTTATTATTAAATATTATAAACATCCTAGTAACAATGCTCAATGGTCAGAAATGGGGCAAAACTTTAAGCATACAGCATATTGTTTATAAAATATATAACCTACTTGTGCCAAAGCTACTTACTGAATTTGTGCGTAATGAGATCATCCTGATTAGCAACACATTTCATTTTCCTCATTTAAATTTCTATTTGTGAATTGCAAACAAATTCATTAATTGTTTTCATTCATGATTGTGTTCGGCAGCACGGAAGGGGGAGCTAAGGGAAGCAAATAAGCAGAAAAAGAAGCTATTTTTGTTGCTTTGTGCCAAATCCATGGGGAGACTAATTTGGTTTGTACAGAACTACAAAACAGGTAAAAAGAAAGCTCACATTACAAGACGACCTGTTTGTTTGTTTGTCTTTGTCAGTCTTAAAGCCTTGTTTTCCCACAAACATTTAAACTGTCAAAGTCCATCTTTTCACAGTCTACTTTCTACATTTTCTACTTTCATCTATACATGATTCTTGAAATTTTGAAACCTACCACATGAGACAGAGGACTGGTCCAACGAATCATTCAAACAATTATTCCGATCGGTCGATGTCAATGCGATACTTAATTTTTTCTAGAATCACGCAAATTTCCTTTTAATGCTGCTTATCATGCTGTCACTCAGAAGAAGACAAAACCTTTACTTGTCACATGTACAGTATATTATAGCACAGCGAAACTCTTCTCTTCACATCTCCCAGCTTGTTAGGAAGCTGAACTCAGAACACATCATCTTACCCATTACTACTTGACAGAAACTCCAGAGCACATAGGGTTAATGCCCTTGCTCAAGGGTCCAACGGTGGCAGCTTGGAAGATCTGGGGCTTAAACCTCCAATCTTCTGATCAGTAATCCAGAGTCCTAACCCTTTAGCCACCATTGCCTTTTGTTGCTCACTGGTTCATTCAAATCACACCTCCACAGTGTGCATGCAAATGAAAAAATGAATGTTGTCCATGGCTTGCTAGTACCATCATTTCTTTCTATACGACACCAAGTGGCCAGGCAAACATTTACTGAGAAACTACAAAGACTCTCCCATGGTTAAAAACTTACTGAGCTTTACAAAGCATTGACATTGCAGTCTGCTTCCGCAAATGTGAAATAAAGTCATAACGTAAAACTACCACAAATATTCTTTTTAATAACAGCCAAGTTCAATACCTGCACATTTGTAATCAATTTATTATTCCCCTTAGATTATGTGGTGTATCTGCCATCATACACATTGCCGTTAATTTGCTTCTACAGAAACAATAATGTGAGGCTGGGTGATCGATAAAATATTGCATTGTGATATGAACACAGTGTACCCAATGCTCCAGAAATAAACAAGTAGCTTCAACATTCACCCCTTATGAATACATCAGAAAAGTATAATGCGACATGATACATACAACTAAAATGTAGAATATTATTGACGGCACTAGTGGAAAATGAAGAAGCAGAAATCGGGTCATGAACGGAAATAACAGGACTTTATAAACCCCAAATTGGTGCACGCATCAGAAGAATGTGTAGAAAACACAGCACCGGCGCTCATGAATGAGTAGCGCGTGTTAGGAGAAATGAGCATTTACGTGACCGAGTGGCTAAACCTGGCTGCAGGTGTGCACAAGAGCGCCCCCTCATACCCAGAATCTGTACACCCACAAACCGTCTGAGTGTGCAGTCATGGTATTTTTTTTTCTTTTTGAGACCTATCAACTGTCATAATACAACAGAAATTAGACAAAACCATCATCATATTGTCTGTGACGCAACTTGATGTCTAAATGCAATATTCTCACTACTCGCTGTCTGTTCTAGGTTCTAATACATACTCACTCACAAGCACACACCCTACAGGCCATTTATTATGATGCATCCCAACTGTTCCAAGGCTGTAAGTCTGAAAAGGAACCTTCATTTATCATAATGCTGCAATTCACCTTGGTTGGCCTTACTGTTTCACAAAAACATATGAATTTATTTCAAATGCTGTCACACCTTTATGATTACCTTCTTCAAAATAATAAACCACGCAAAGCCCTTTTTGACATCTATAGTCGTAGTTCAAAATGATTCTACTGTACTGGTACCATTATCTTTCCTCAAGCCTGGAACTTTACAAAGAATATTGCATTGTAGGGGATTTCACTTCAAACCATAACTCACGGTTGTAATAACAGTGAAAGTATACATCAACAGATTTCGCTTAGATGCCGTGCACAAAGCCCCATGCGGATCTGCAAATCAACTTTTTCATTAAACAGCAAAAACAGATAGTTCTTATAATAAAACATGTAGGACTGACAGGAAAAGGAGGATTTTTGAAAATCACTGGTATAATGGATATATTGTTCTGAGTATTCCCCCCCTCGTTAATTTATTTACATAATAATATTTACCTCCACCACAAAACAGGGTTTTAGTGGAGGTAATGTATTCATAAGTGTTTGTGTGCCTGTTTGTCAGGTGGTCAGTTTGTCTGTGAACAAAATCCTGACCATAACCATGCAAGGATTTTTACCAGACTTGGTGGAGACACTAAGCTCCCCGAGTTCCATGGATGACTTGTGTTTGGAATGTCAAGGTCAATGGTGAAGGTCGGAGCAAGGTGACAAATTTTTGGAGATCGACATCTCCTATTTTAACATTGAAATTTGCTTATCTGAAAAGCAAAGTGACACAGACGCATAGATGCATTAAAGGACCAACAGGAAACCACATGCATGCTTGCGAACAACATATTCGCCTTAAGCATTGAGTGACCTTGAAGGGTGACACAGGATTTTGGTGCTTACAACTTTGGAATGAGTGCCAACTGACATGCCCTTATAATCTAACATAAACAGGAAACCATATATGGAACTTCAAATGAGACAATTGCCTTTGACCTTGAATGACCTATATAGGGCGAATATCCTGCATTATCCATGCTGTGTAGCGGAGGTACCTTACAGTCGTCTAGTTTCACATATTCCAGACATTTCCCTGCTAATTAATATGTGTATCCAGATCAGCTTTTATTAAAGTTATTAAAACTGCTAAAACTTATGTAGAGACAAAAACCCACATTAACAGCATGTGGATTCATCATTATTTCATTTCGAATGGTACACAAGAGCCAAACTAACAAAAATCTTTCACTGTCCAATTACCTAACGCAGACACAGTTTAATGACAAGCTGTCTATACAATGTAAAACAACCTTGAAAAGAAAGATTGTCTGTGACTGGTCTTAATGAACCTGAGCATAGTACAACAATCAGACCACAACACTAATGACAACTGACAAACCAGATTACCACAGCAGTCCAGTTAATTAGTCCAAACAAAAAGGCAATTATGAGAATAGGAAAGAAGGCTCATACACAGAAGGCTCGTCTGTCTCTCAGTAAAACAAAACACGGGTGCCACTGCGGTTTATTTAAGCCTTGAAATAAATAAATGGTCCTGTTCAGTTTTGAACTAGCAGATGAGAAGATCTTAAACATTTATATTTACAGCATGGGAGAGAGGATGGTAAGGGATCGAGTGTTTACAGCCATTATAACTTAAGTATAATCAACCATCATTAAAACCAAACAAAATACTAAGTAATATGCATAAATTAAGCATAGTAACAATCAGGAGAGTCGATCCAGTCTTGTTTCACATATCTGTGAGAGTTTATGGGTTTGACTTTCAGAGGTGTCAATATGGCAACACGCATGAGCAGCATAAAATACATGTATATGCTTGACATGGTGATTCAAACAGAATTATAAATTAAAATATTTTGCAAAACATTAATATGTATGTGCCACGTCCGCCTCACAGCAAGAAGACCCGGGTGTGATTCCAGGGCTCAGGCATTTATGTGTGGAGTTTGCATGTTCTCCACGTGCTTGCACGGTGCCCCCACCTTTGCCCAGAGTAGGCAGAGATGGGCGCCAGCCTCCCCGTGACCCTAATTAGGAGTACAAAACTAATAAGCGGCCTACAAAATGAGTGAATGAATAATATATGTGTGTCATCTTTAAAATAATGCATACAAAAATATTGCAATATTTTTGCCTTTAAAGTCAGTAATACTGTATTCTGCTTTATTGGTTTGTCACACTACAGAAAATAAATAAACCATAAACCACACAACCACTTCAAATGACTTAAAAATCATCAAGCAAATAAAAGAAGGTATCAGAAAATTAAAAAAATAATAAGTTATACACTCTGCTCTGGGATACTGGATACATGTCCACAGAATGTTCTGTAATCATGCCTAACTGTGGTAAAAAGGGGTAAAGATGAGCTCGGATCCTGTGAATCGTATTGATGGATTGGAGAACTTCAACAGAAAAGATTACTTTATGTTGTTGGGGGGTTTTTCTTCATTTTTAGCTAGTGTGTAGAAGATTCTCAACATGAACGCTGCCATTTTTTTCAGGTTCAGCGGCGGTACAAGTGCACTCTGCCGCTGCATCTCAAAGAGTCTGTGCATCTCAAAGTTCAAAGAGACCGTGCATGTCTTTGACAGTTACAGTGCCTTGCAAAAGTATTCATCTGCCATGGCTTTTTACCTGTTCTGTCACATTACAACCTGTAATTTAAATGTTTTTTAATCTGAATTTTCTGTGATGGACCTGCACAAAATAGTTTACGTTGGTGAAGTGAAATAGGAAAAATATACATAAAAAAGTGCAGTGGTTAGCATGTCCGCCTCATAGCAAGAAGGCCTGGGTTAAATTCTGTGTGGAGTTTGCATGTTCTCCCCGTGCTTGCGTGGGTTTCCTCCAGGTACTCCGGTTTCCTCCCATAGTCCAAAAGCATGCGCAGTAGGCTAATTGGCTGTTCCAAATCGCCCCTAAGTATGACTGGCTGTGTGAGTGTTGGCCGTGCAATGGCAAGTCGAGCAGTCTAAAAATTGGCATGTGCATATGTATTCTCCCCCTTTGCTATAAAGCCCCTCAAAAGTTCTGGTGCAACCAATTACCTTCAGAAGTCACATAATTAGTGAAATGAAGTCCACCTGTGTACAATCTAAGTCTCACATGATCTGTCAGTATAAACACACCTTTTCTGAAAGGCCCTAGAGGCTGCAACACCACTAAGCAAGAGATATCACACCACAAAGACCAAGAAGCTCTCCAAACAAGTCAGCATAATCAAATCCATCATCTTCAAATGGAAAGAACACGGTACCACAACAAACCTGCCAAGAGAGGGCCGCCCACCAAAACTTACAGACCGGGTACGAAGGGCATTAATCAGAGAGGCAGCACAGAGACCAAAGGTAACCCTGAAGGAGCTGCAGAGTTCCACAGCAGAGACTGGTGTATCTGTGCATGGGACCACAATAAGCTGTACACTCCATATAGCTGGGCTTTACGAAAGAGTGGCCAGAAAAAATCCATTACTTAGTGTTAAAAACCAAACACCAGATGCACGTTTTGAGTTTGCCAAAAGGCATGTGGGTGACAGCCCAAATGTATGGAGGAAGGTGCTCTAATCAGATGAGACTAAAATTTACCTTTTCGACCACCAAGGAAAACTTTATGTCTGGCGCAAACCCAACACAACCAATCACCCCAAGAACACCATCCCCACAGTGAAACATGATGGTGGCAGCATCATGCTGTGGGCATTTCTTCAGCAGCAGGGACTGTGAAACTGATCCGAGTCAAAGGAAAGATGGATGGTGCTAAATACAGGGATATTCTTAAGCAAAACCTGTTTTAGTCTGCCTGTGATTTGAGATTGGGACGGAGGTTCACCTTCCAGCAGGACAATGACCCAAAGCATACTGCTAAACCAACACTCGAGTGGTTTAAAGGCAAACATTTAAATGTGTTGGAATGGCCCAGTCAAAGTCCAGAACTCAATCCAATTGAGAATTTGTGGTCAGATTGCTGTTCACAAGCGTAAACCATCCAACATGGAGGAGCTGGAGCAGTTTTGCCTTGAGGAATGGGCAAAAATCCTAGTGGCAAGACGTAAGTGGTAAACTTATAGAGACTTATCCAAAGCAACTTGCAGCTCTAATTGCTGCAAAATTGGCTCTACAAAGCACTGACTTTAGGGGGGTGAATAGTTATGCACACTGCAGTTTTCTGTTATTTTGTCTTATTTGTTGCTTGCCTCACAATAAAAAAAAATTTAAAAATGACATCTAGAAAGAAAGAAAGAAAGAAAGAAAGAAAGAAAGAAAGAAAGAAAGAAAGAAAGAA
>JAOUQZ010000044.1:9901903-9921038 GCA_028564935.1 Neosilurus hyrtlii
TATATATATATAAATTTTTTTTTTTTTTTTTTTTTGGCCAGTTGTCAAGCAGAGGTAAAGGGTACAGATAATGCCCCCTCCAGAATCCAGGAGGGCCCATGCAAATGTTCATAAAAACCCATTTGGAAACCTTTGTGCCTGCCTCTAAAATAGCTAAAGACTGGCCTATTTAAGGGTGTGGATTTCATGGCCCTGGGTTAATAATCAGAAGATCAGGGTATATAAGCTTCAGTACCATCAAGCTGCCACTGTCGGGCCCTTGAGCAAGGACCATAATCCTCAACTGTTTGGTTGTATAAAGGAGATAAAAATGTAAGTCAGTCTGGATAAGGGTATCTGCCAAATGTCATAAATGTAAATGTGTTTGTTTAAAAAAAAAAAAAAAAACATGGCTGTGTTCGTAATTCTTGTTGGCATTATTTCTACAACATTAATCTTAATAATTTTGTGTACTGCGGTAAGGTGATGCAATCAAGAGATTCAAAATGTCAGCCAAGTGCCAGGTCATTAAAAAAAATAATTAAAAAAAAAAAAAAAAAAAAAAATATATATATATACACACACACATACACACACACACACACACATATACAGATGGACAGAGTGACAGACAGATATGATCTGCTTCCTTTACCTTTTATCTCATATGCAGTTTTTGTTTTTAAAGAAAAGAATGACTGAGAAGCTATAGGATACAATCACTACTGTATCCTTACTGCTGACTGATTTTGGATAGCTAGATCACCATCATCAATTATGTTTCAGAAGGATAACTTAAAAAAAGGACATTTCTTTTTAATCATTTTAATAACTTTTATATGTTTAATCAAGCTGTCCATTTTATGTTGAATTTAACCAAACTAATCCTAATAACTCTGCATTATCAGCATGTGCAATATGGCATGTGCATGACATTTATTTTTAATATAAAGACAAAATAAAAATGGTCTTAGTAAAGAACCTTGTGGAATGATGTGATGTGGGGATTTTTTTAGCTTCTGAATGTGTTCCTTTTACAATTTTTTTTATTCTACCTTAAATAAAATCCAAGGCAAGCACTTGCTTTGAAAAGAACACATTGCTTATACTTGTGATTAATTAAAAATATTTCATTCATTCATTTTCTAAGTCACTTAATAATTAGGGTCATTGCAAGGCCAACACACATACAACTATTCACACTTACTCTCACACCTGGGGTGATTTGAAACAGCCAATTAGCCTACTGTGCCTGTTTTTTGGACTGTGGGAGGAAACCGGAGTACCCGAAGGAAACCCATGCAAGCACGGGGAGAACATGCAAACTCCCCACAAAAAAGCTCCAAGCTCAAGATTCAAACCCAGGCCTTCTTGCAATGAGGCGGATGTGTTAAGCACTATGCCACCGTGATGCCCTAATTAAAAAAAATTACGCATCAAAATAAATTAGCGCAGCAGCATTTTACTCATCCTAGCCAGAGAACATGCCTGGCTAAAGGTGCAGAAGAACAATGAAGGAGTTTTAGGTGGAAAATGTGTGGCAGCTGGGGGGAGTGAGCAGCACCATACCTTCCACCACCTTCTTGGCTGAAGTGCCCTTGAGCAAGGTACCAAACCCCCAACTGCGCTCCACAATATGTGGTAGCCCACTGCTCGGATTGTGTGTGTGCACTCACTTTTGAGGAGTTAAATGCAGGATTTAATACAGTACATCAAAATAAAAAATAAAAATTATAATAAAATTAAATTAAATTGAAAGGGTGGCAATTCTACATGGCTATGACTAAATTATGGGGGGAATATTAATCACACCCAACACAAAAAAATAATTTGCAAGCCACTCTCTCTCAGTACAGAAATCATCTGTACTGCTCACAGTCTACAATGCAGGAGTGTGGTACTCATGGGCGAATAACTACAGCGGTAAATAAAAAGGTTACCAAATACTTACTTTTGTGTGTTTATTATTATTATTATTATTTTAAAATGGAGGTTTTTTTTCGGTACTTCAACATGTGACATTTTGTATTGTTAATTTGTTGATAATTTATACTGGTGCATATGACACATGATTATGCTGATTCCTGGCCTTGACTTAGAAATAAACATACACTATAATGACTTTATATGAAGTTTTCTTTCTGAACCTGCAGAGTTCTGTAGGTATTTCTGTGTTTAAAGATGCCATTGAACTGTAGTGTTTGAAATACACATGCTGTGTGATTACTCTACATTTATTGGTTGCTTTTACATTGAAATATGCAGCATACCATGCTTTAGTCTGAACAGGGGAAAAAGTTTTTGATCATGATTAAATTCTATTAATCTTGTGCAAAATATGTAAATGAATATTTTTCAAGTGACTGACAGCCCTAATAATGATACCTCTCCCCTTATATAAACAAAATGTGAGCAGATGCTGTTATTGAAGAATTACCAGTGAACTGTACAATCTGTTCCTGGGGAAACTGGGGTTCTTGTTAATCAAAGACAAAAAAAAAATGATATCAGACTAAATCAAAATAAATGTTATTATTAATTTATTTCTTCTTTTCTTAATTCGAATCTGAATCTGAAATGACAGAGCAAGCATGTGAGTGAAAATAAATAAATAAATACATAAATACAAAAAAAAAAACCTACAAGCAGACGATCCCCACCCGGCATTATCAATCATCATTTAGCAAGTGTGCTTTTCTGCTCGTCTCTGACATCTTAACTCGGGTCGGCATCTCTCCTGTTAATTGGGCCTCTAAATGAGCAGTCAATCAGACATATTGACCTCTTTCACAGCTCGCTGCTCTGACCCACCGCTGCTCCTGACCTTTCCACTCAAAGGCGGTGCATCTGCAAACAGGACGCGTCTGTGACCTTTCTCCAGCGAGAGCGCAGCCTTTAAATCTCTCTCTCTCCCTCCAGCTCACTGAGCACTTCTCATCACAATCATGTATCATGAACAAACCATCGATCTGCACAAGTAAAAGCACAGTCTGTTCACTGAGCAGCATTTGGAAAGAGACATGATGCTCATGGGACAGAAAGTTGATGGGGTTTTGGCCCTGTCTGGAAAAAGAGCGGGGTGAAAAAAAATCAAAAGGTGAACTGATGCAAAGCAAATTAGCGTGTATGCTAATTCGAAATTATTCTAAAACGGGAACGGGACATCCAGCGAGACATCCTGTAAAGCTAATAGGCATGATTCAATATTAAACTTTCATATCTCAAGAGTCACCTAACCTTTTGTCATAGTTAACATTTTTTTTTTCTTTTTTACATTTATATACAACTGTAAGTCACTATGTTCAAGTGACCTACAGTTGGGGACAGGATGCAACTGAGCAGCGGGTTAATGGTCTTGAACTCAGCCTGGGATTTGCAAACCGAACCTTTTCGTAATGAGAATCCAGCAGTATTAACCACTGAACCATCACGTCCACAGTTCTACAGAACGACTACAATAAGGACAGCATGTGGCTCCAGTAATCAGATCCTGTCTACTCTGTGCTGATTGCATGTTTTCCCCTTGACGGTACGGGTTTCCGACGGGTTCTCTGACTTCCTCCCAACTTCCAAAACCACTGAATTATCTACACTGGCCCAACTGCCCATAGGTATGAGTGTGTAGAGTTATGGAGTACTTGGTGGTCATTGATAGACCTACATCTCATCCACTGTTTCCAGGAAAGTCTCCACATCCTGTATTATAAATAAAGAGGAAGGAATAAATTATTTTAATTATGAAAATACCTAAAGATACTTCTCCACAGTCTCAAGAGGAGTTCGGTACACCATGTTTTTCGAACTTTATTAGAAAAAAAAATCACTTGGTGGTGATTATAATTGAGGAACAGTTTTAATAAGGATACATGCGGCTTCAATTTCACACATTTATTAAACTAAGGGCTCCTATAATATGGCTGTCTTTAATTTGCCTTCAGGTTGCACACCGAGCTAGTTAACAAAGGGTGGTTGGTAAGTAAACATGCATGAAAATAAGTAGGTAAATAAATAAAACATTATTGGTAAGGAGTAGGCAGGGTAATGCTGCTAACCTGCGCAGTGACCCATCAAATTACACAGCAGCTTTAAGCGACTGGTTAAAAACTGTGAATATTGTGTGTTAAAATACTTCAACAAACAAAACATTTAAATAAATTTAGCTTGTACTGAATACTTTTTATACCTTTTTCCTTTCATAATTCATGTTTAACGAATAGGTAGGCAAGCATATTATTCATTTTGAACCACTTTATCCTAATTAGGGTCGCGGGGAGGCTGGTGCCCATCTCAGCCAACTCGGGGCGAGGGCAGAGTACACCCTGGACAGCTCGCCAGGCCATAGCAGAGCGGAAACACGCTGACAGCAACCCAACGGCCTACTCTTGATATGCGGTTCCGAATTGCCCCTAGGTGTGGGTGTATGTAAATGGTTGTATGTATGTTGGCCTTGCAATGGCGGTGCTAACCTTCCAGCGACTCTAAATAGGCTTAAGGGGCTTACAAAATAAATAAATGGTTGAATCAGTGAGCTGGCAATTACAAGATCCCTCACTCATTCGCCAAATGCTTAATCTTACCAGGTTCGCGGGGAGGCTGAAGCCTACGTCGAACAGTCAGTTGGTCTAACATGCATGTCTTTAGACTATGGGAGAAAAGCAGAGCACCCAGAAGAAACCCAAGCAAACACAGGGAGGCTATCCACACAGAAACGGCCAAGCCAGGGACTCAAACCCAGGACATTTCTGCTGTAGGGCAGATGTGCTAACCACTGCGCCACCATGCCACCCTATTATGAGATCAAGACCTCGCAATTATGGGAAAAGTTCAGTTAGGCCAACACATATCAGGCAAAGATGGCGCTATTCTTTTATTTCCATCCTAGTATTCATTCATAAGCTGTACTATGTAGCCTGTTTAAGATTACAGGTGAAGCTAAAGCCAATCCCAGCTAACCCTTTTTGAAAGGCAGGGAACATCCTGAACAGCTCACCAGTCCATTGCAGGGCCAACACAGTTGTACGTGGATGTTTGTGCATCCATGCAAACTCACATTCACATAAAGAGGCAATCCAGAGTAGTGGCCTAATGTGCATGTGTTTGACATGTGGGAGAAAACCAGAGCACCCAGTGGAAACCCATGGAAACAAAAGAACATGCCACTTTACAAAAAATTGGCCTCTCTGAGCATGAGGCTCGAACCCAGGACCTTCTTGCTTTGGGGCAAGAGTTCTAACCACTATTCCACTAGAGACCCTGGGAGATAATAATGCTACTTAATGAGCATGACATTCATATTAGTATGCAACACTGTGCAGGCAACTCAAGTCCCTGTTCAGGCAGAAAGCCCAGCCTGACCTGCTGGAAGTTGCTCTCTTCCTGCAGGAGCAGGTAATCCAACAAGGGAATATTTGAGAAGGATGCTTCTCGGGTATAAATTTCATGTACTTGAAATGCATCCAAGGAGGCTTGTTGGGGTCAGAAAGAAGTGTCCAGAACCTGCTTAAAATTTAAGACCTTCAACAAGTAGAACCAAAGCTACAGAAATGTCTAATATAATGTTTAATTACAAGACATTTTCCTCATAACTACTAGATCTTTTCTTGAAAACAGAAGACATTGTTTCATAACTATGATACAGTAACTCGTGATTATTAATAGGGCAACATGGTGGTGTAGAGATTAGCACATCTGCCTCACAACAGGAAAGATAAGGGTTCAGGCATATCTGTGTGGACTTTGCATGTTCTCACCATGCTTGTGCGGGTTTCCTCCAAGTACTCCGGTTTACTCCCACAGCCCAAAAACATGCGCATTAGGCTCATTGGCTGTTCCAGATTGCCTCTAGGTGTGGGTAAGAATGTGAACGGTTGTGTGCATGTTGGCCCTGCGATGGACAGGCAAGCTGTTTAAGGTGTACCCCACCCTTCATCCAGTGTTGGCTGAGCTAAGCTCCAGCCTCCCTTTAACCCTGGTAGGATGAAGTGGTTGGCAAATGAGTGAGTGAGTGATGACTGTGCGATAATCCAGTGTGCTTGATCAATGAAGAGAGTTTACACTCAAGAATGTGATTTGTGTGAAGAATTGTTTAGAATTTTCCAGTAACTTTCAGTTACAGTGAAGAATTCATCCCACATCTTACCAGGACATCCGACAAAACAAGTACACGAGTACAGACTACAAACACATACACCAATATTCTTTTGTAAAAGATTCATTCATTCATTCATTTCCTGAGCCGCTTAATGGCTGGCGCTCATCTCAGCCGACCCTGGGCGAGGGCGTGGTACACCCTGAACAGCTCGCCAGGCCATCGCAGGGCCAACACAAATACAACCATTATCACTCACACCTTGGGGTGATTTTGAACAATTAGCCTACTGCACATGTTTTTGCACTGTTGGAGGAAACCCACACAAGCACGAGGAGGATATGCAAACTTCGCACATAAACTCCCCGATTCTGGAACGCTGGGAATCGAACCCAGGACCTTCCTGCTGTGAGGCGGACGTGCTAACCACTACGCCAACATGCCGCCCTCTTAGTAAAAGATATGCAGTGAAAATAATGGCAAGTGTTTTGGCTTAACCACTACAAACTATACACATTTAACTTGTGTGAATTACAGTACTCAAATATGAAACTGCTGGGAAAGAATCTGTGCATAAATAACTACTGTGCAGTGAGCAGGAGGACAGAGAAGAAGTTTTATTAGCACATTCATGGTGTACAACAGCCAATGGGTGTGAATATGGTACCACAACGTGGTCAACTGAAAGCTGCTGAAAATAGAATAGAATAGAATAGAATAGAATAGAATAGAACCATAAATAAACTCACTAGCTATATAGGGTGCCTAACACACCTGCTGTAGTGCACTGTGTACAATATCCCTGCACTTGATATTAATCACAACACAGACGCTTTTGTCCAACAATAAGGCAAAAGTAATGCACTGGATCACAACAGCACTGCCAAAACCACCTTCTTGTTTGTGTTAAAGTTTTCTAAAAACACTTCAAACACCTGTTTAAGCACTAGTTCTGAATTTTTAGACACTCACCTCTTTTGCAGGGTCGAGCGGTATGTTTTTGAGAGGTCCAGCCATTCGCCTGAACTATATTAAGAACGTTTGCTTGGTTAGAAATTGTTGATCTAAATGACGTAGTCGAAATTAGAACTGCGATTCCAAGTTTGTCCTTAATACGAAGGTATTACGTTTTATTTGAAAGCCACGTCAAGGCAAGGTCAAAAAAACTTTACTATTTAGTTCAGGCACTCTGATAGAAGTCTATTCTGGGTCCTGATTTGACAGTAAGAGAAGATGGCGGCGCCCAGTAGGATGCAGGTGTTATCGTTGTATCGGATGCTTTTGAGGGAAAGCAGGAAATTTCCTTCGTATAACTACAGGTAATGGTACTCGTTAGACAGTCAAGCTTCTGTTGTAAACACAGGCAGGAAAATAAATACGGTTTTGTGCACAGATCAAGTAGCGCGAGGTCACTTGGTGAACGAAATGGATGTGGGTATGAAGCTGTTACTGAAATAAAGTAGTTATTAGTAGTCAAGGCAACGGGGAATTAGGAGAGATACCATCACTTATTTAAGATAATTTGTTTTCAGTGCTACTATATCGAGGGAAATGTGCTGACAATTCGAATCCTAGTGTTTGTAATTCATGCATTGTGACGTACACTGGGATGCTGTAAGGTCACGTGACCTTGGGCGTAGAACTTGAACATGGTAAACAAAGTGTGATGTTTCATGAGATCAAGTCATGTACCCGCAGTATGAGGCTGTTTACTGATGGATTTGTCAAAAAAAAACATGTGATAGAATTGCAGTTTTGAATTATTTATTCCTATCATACTCCAAGGGCTGCATCTGTTTCCACTCTTCTTATTTTAACAAATGTAGTGGTTTGTTTATCACCCCTCCTGAGTGCTAATCAAAGAAATTTAATCAATAATGAAATGATTTCTGAGCTTAATCCCTCGTTTAGTTTGTGTCATGGAAAAAAATGTCACTGTGCCTAGTGACAGACCAGACCAATTCAGATTGGCTTTAATTTTTAAATTATTATTAATTGGCTTCATGTACTGCTTTTAACAGTGCAATTTTCTGTTATTTTGGGTTTTTTTTTACAAATGGTTTTACAGAAGTCCACCTACCTGTCCCTAATGTTTTTCTGATTGAAATTCAGCCGGATTATAAATCAGTACAGAATACAGGTGTGAAAGAGTAAGCACCAGGGATACCAAGTGTGGAAAAAATGATGATCAGCATGAGTCTAATGATTTTAGAAGGGGTTCTGCAGAATACATGTGAGATTATGTGAACATGTGGGACCTTCTTGAAAGGCAGAAAGAGATATAATGTACGTTTAGGTGTTTCCTTCATCTTTACATAAAAAAGCTTGGTGAGAGTCAGCTCGGGGGAGGACACAACCAGATCAGAAGACCCCTAATAACTATGTTGTATCAATAATAATAATAAGAAGAAAAAGAATAAAGAAAAATGTGAAAATTATATGGACTTAATTTCTAAGCAGTCTTCTCTTTGGAGACTGATGGCGCCTGGTTATTTAAATCTGAAAGGATGAGCTGAATTTAAGAGATAGTCTCAGATCTGTGTTTGGAACACACTGGAATTGTTCTGTTCATGTTACAGCATGTTGGTTGCTGAAGAAAAAAAAAAAAACATCAGCTATCCCCAAACACATCAAAGTCATGCAGAAAGTGGAACGTCAGATTACTTTGTGAATATTATTGTCTTGCTGGTTAGTGCTTTTTTATTTTTATCTCACGTTCTTAAAAATCCATTCTCTTGGTTTAAGGCGACACTCAGGAACGCGAAACTATCCAGACTGAAGGAACCAGCAATGAACTTCTCCAAGCACACAGCGTGAACACGGGGAGAATTCAAACTGGCTGTTGTTTGTAGAGATTCTCGTGGAGAAGGCGATTAATCAGAGCTGCATTGGAATGAGAGATGAGCATGCTGAGGCTGAGATGGCTCTGTATAACCTGTGGCTTATGAAATAGTCTGTCACTGCAGGTGATTGCGTTTGCTTACAGTGTGCAGTGCTGCTCTGTGTGCATCATACCGAGGCTGCATCCAAAGTGTGTTCCTGCACATGATAACTGCTGAAACAGCATGTTGGGGCTGGCAGATAGCTCGTATCAATGTTCATCAGCAGGAACGTGGGAAGTGTTGGGCATAATTCCACCTGTGGGAATGGGATTTTTAATGTGTGGAGCAAAGCAAACATGGTGAGCTGTGACTCAAGAAAAGGCATCATGTAGTAATGTGAGTAATCTGAAATAATGTTGGAATGTCTTATTCCAGTTTACACATGCTTTAATCTGGTTTGGAAATTCTCATTGGTCGGAATAAGAAAAATGGGGACACTAAAGGGAGTTTGAGAGTGGGGGGGGGTTACTTGATTATGGATTATTAGATCATTACTATACATTGACATGATCATAAGTTTAACAGCAAAACTTTGAGCTGAGCAATCCAAGGCTGTTTTAGTTTCTGTTGGCACTTCGATAAACCATGCGCCAGACAGGGCCAGATAAAGCCAACTTGGGCGTAAGGCAGTGTTATGGTACCAGGTGGGGTTTATTTCTTCCAGTCCTTTAGATGTAAGCATTTGTAAGATGTAAGTTTAAAGACCCAGACTACAAATATTAGGTCGCCGTAACATAGACCTGGTTTACCAGAAAATATCATACGAATACTATGATAGCAGCTAGTGGGTGTGGAAGGGTTGCTGAACTGCTTTGCACAGGTGTTGTAGTCGCTCCAGGATCAACCATTCCCAGCATAAAATGCCTTCCTCTACCTGATATCTCCTATACTCTCCGCTAGCCTTGCAAATTCGCCCTCACTTTCTGTGAAAGTAAATGGAGAATGAGTTCATTAAGATAAAGCTGGACACACCTTCCCAATCATTTTCAGTTAGAAGGTGTGTTCGGATGTTTGTCTATATTTTTAACTTAAATTTTCTGCTTTTATTAAGGATTGGAACTGAAAATGGTCACAGTAATACTTTTGAGGGTGAAATGGAAACTCTCTCACTCACTCATTAACTCATTTGCTGAAACCATTAATCCTACTAGGGTCGTAGGGAGGTTGGAGGCTATCTCAGCCGACACAGGGCAAAGGCAGGTGACACCCTGAACAGCTCGCCAGACCATTGCACGCCAACACACACAGCCATTCATCTCACAAACACACCTAGAAGTGATTTGGAACAGCCAGGTAGCCTAATGTGCATGTCTTTGTACTGTGGGAGAAAACTGGAGCACCCGAAGGAAACCCACACAAACATATTAAGAACATGAATCCCACACAGAAACACCTGAACACAGGACTCAAACTCAGGACCTTCTTGTTTTGAGGCAGACTACACCACCATGTTGTCCATGATGCCATCATGTTGGTTTTTTTTTTTTTTTTTTTTTTTTTTTTTTCTTTTTTTTGCTTTGCTGTTGTGTTAAAAACAGGTCAGTTGTGCCTCAGTGGTTAAGGCTCTGGATCGGTGATCCGAAGGTCAGTGGTTCAAGCCCCAGTACCACCAAGCTGCCATTGTTGAGCCCTTAAGCGAGGCTTTTAACCCTTAATTGCACAGTTGTATATAGATAAAATGTAGGTCGCTCTGGGTAAGGGCGTCTGCCAAATGCTGTAAATGTAAAAAAGAGAAAATATTAGCTATAGGAACATGCAGCTGTTGAATCACATAAAAATCCACCATCCAAACCTCAATTTTCTGCTTTAAAAAGCACGTGGTAAAACTGAAAGCCAATCGTTTTGCAGCCTTTAAGATTCTGAAGATTGTGGTCATTAGGTGTCCAAAATTTTGTAGCTGAACTTCAATCTAAAGCTAATTGAAATGTCCCTGTGCTGTGAATACAGTCTGAAGGATTTGACTTTGAATGCTAAAATATTCTCAGAGCCAGCACTAAAACTCGTAAAGCCTTCCGTTGTTGTTATTATTTCTACGCCATGCATTATGAAACACCTCGTCTGATTACGTAATGCCTTGAATCAAAGTTTTTTAGGGCTTATTTTTCTTGTACCTCGTCAATGGGAGTAAAAGGGAGGGGAGCGAGAATATTTTAGAAACTAAGCTTTCCCTCATGAATCTCCCGATTTGCTTATTTAGAATATTTATGACACCTACTTTCACTTTGTTGAAGAATCTATGTGCGTGTCAGGCTTTTACTATACTCCAGAAGATGAAACCTGCTGTGGGCTCACTCTGCTCTCAATGCTGGTGCACTGTGTAGTAAAATCTGCTAAATAATTCAGAGCCATTATTCACTTGGTGGAAATAACGGGTTTGGAGGAGCCATCGGAGAGCGTGATATACCTTCAGATGATGGCCTGTTTACCTTCATGCTTAGAGCCTCGAGCATCAGCCAGCAGTGGATGTGAACAGAATATCTTAGATTTCTGAAGGAGAATGAGATGCTGAGAGAAAGAGAGATAGAGAGCGAGAGCGAGAAAGAGGGTTATGATGCAGTGGTAGCGTAAAAAGGAGAGAAACGGAGTGACTGGGAGACAGAAGGAAATACGTAACAGATGGAAAGAGAGAGAGAGAGAGAGAGAGAGGGAGAGAGGTTTTTGAATTCTGTTTCAGGTTTAAGAGACGACTGATCTTCAGAGACGCGACTGAGACGTAAACAGAGATGGAGAGACTCTGGAGAGAAGGATGGGCTTCACTAGAGTTACATATACTGCTGAATCATGGAAGTAGGGCAGCTCTTACGTAAAACTCTCCTCCCTGTGTTAAATCTATCCAAGCTGCGTGGCTCTGTACTCGGGTTGTCTGCGTTGCCTGAATAAGTAATCAGGAAGTAAGTTCTCCCTCCTGAACATGCTCTAATGGCTTTATATTTTGGAAATTTGCAGTACAAAGGCTTTATTTGAACATTGCTGAAGGGTGTTTTAGGTGGGATTTGAGGAAAACTAGGTCGTCCCCCATTTTATTCTATGTACACAAGCACCCCCACACCCCCCACCCCCTTTTAAATTATTCTCATACTTATTTAGGAGGCTGTAAAGTGTTGGGGGAGTGTCTTTAAAATGACTGACATGAACCCCCTCCCAAATACAAACATGTGTTTTGAGGTATTAGTGGA
This sequence comes from Neosilurus hyrtlii, assembly GCA_028564935.1. NCBI lineage: Eukaryota > Metazoa > Chordata > Actinopteri > Siluriformes > Plotosidae > Neosilurus > Neosilurus hyrtlii. Next base: position 9,914,029 of record JAOUQZ010000044.1, read on the forward strand.
AAGCAAATTTGAGTTTCTCTCACATTAGGTGACTGAGAGGGTAAAGGAACATCAGGCAGGCATATCGTACTGCACTGTGATAAAAGCTACGTATGGCATGGGACAGAAGATGGAGAAGGACATTGGGATGTGAAGTCCTCTGCGGTCCCCTTGGGGACCTGAAGCAGCACTATGGTGACTCTCGTTGCCCTTCTCTATTTGTTCTCTTCATATATTCAGTCAGCCGTTCCTGTTTATCTGTCATGTGAGGCCGTAGTGAGTTCCTTGCTCTTAATTGAGTTTAAATTTAATTTCTTCCCTCCTCTCTTTTTTTTTTTCTCCATGAACCTTTGGTGTAGTTGTATTCAAGTCAAGATATGTGCCGGGTTGCATTATGGGATTGGAGTTTTCTTTGTATTCGAGAACTGGCTTCTTCTCTCATTTTCTATTCTTTTAACATTTTCCTTCCTGTCCTCTTCACTTTACTTTCTCCTCTTCTACTCTCTCTTTCTTCTTCTCTACTGTTCTCCCACCTCATCTCTCCTCCTCTCCTCCTCTGCTCACCTCGTCTCGCCTTTGCTATTCTCTCTTTCCTTTTCCTCCCTTCTTCTCTCATTTCTTCTCCTCTCTTCTTTCCCTTCTTTTTCCCTTTCTCTTCGCTTCGTCTCATTTCCTCTCCTCTCATGTCCTCACTTCTCCCTTCCCTTTTCTCGTGTCCTCCTTTCTCCTCTCATCTCCTTCCCTCTCCTCTCTTCGTCTTCTGCCCTGTCACTTCTGCAGTCTTCTCTCCGTTCCTTTCTTCTCCGGGGCAGTGGTGGCCCGGTGGTTAAGGTGCTAGATTACTGAAGGTTAGAGGTTCAAGCCCCACTATCGCCAAGTTGTCACGAAGGTCAGCTATGTCTCTCACTCTCCGTGGTGAGAGGCATGTAAAAGAACCATTGCTGTCTTTGGAAAAGAGTAGGTCATTGGCGTGTTTCTGCCTTAAGAAGTGTTAAATTCAAAAATTGTTTTCGTCCTGAATATAAATTAAAAAATTGTTGGCTGGACGGTAAGCAATCATTTACTCTCTCCATTCTTCTCTCCTCTCCTTTGTTTCATTAATTTGTATTACTACTACTCCTCCTTGCCTCTGTTCTTATTTTGTGTCCGTTCTCTCCGTCTTTTTCCTCTTGTCTCTCTCGTCTTCTTTTCTCTTCTTTCTTCTCTTCATGTCTCACCTCCTCTCCTCACATAATCGATTACACATGGCCATGTTCCTCCAAGCTCCAGACATTCATAACACTACTATCTTTTAAAAACAGCCCCGCAATGCAGGAAATACCCCTGAGCCCAAGTACCAGATTATCAAAGGTATCCCCAGTTCTGAGATGGACACCAAAAATGGTGTGATTGGTGATGTTGTTTTCAAATTTAATGCACGAAAAGCAAATTCAATATGGCATTTGTGGCAGCCATATTGGATATGGCACCATGATGAAAAACAATAGCTTTGTGTATTAACACAGTCCCAAAATCCACACCAAAAGTGGTAATGATCGGGCAGCGATACCAATTTTGAGTTTGCTAAACCGTGGACATACAGATGTTGTGACTGACGGAAATGTCCCTCACGCCCTTTGGGGTCAAAACTTGGCAAAAGCCCGGCTTAGATAAGTATCGCTTGTTTCATTGAATTTCTTTTTGTACAAGAGAAACGGCTTAGACGTCCCCACCTGCTTGCTTGAGCTGATCAACTCCTTCATGTCAGTACTCCTGTTCAGCTCCTTTATTACTTTTTTAATGGCATTGGCACTTACTACAGTCCCTTTGACCTGGCTCAGCTTATTTAGCCTTTGAAACCTGTCAATGTCTAGAATGTGTCTCATTAATAATACAGATCTCGTGTGTTTCCGACCAAAGTTCTTATTAAATATTAAAGAGCTGTAATTGGTATCACTTTACACACTGATGAACCCCGTGTCCTGTTCGTCATGCCACTGCCCTGCACGTGTAGGGAATTTTGTGAGTGTGTGAGACTGTTCATGTATTATGCTGCTCTACCAGTAGCAGACTGACATCAGCGTCTTCTATTTATTCCATGTATGTGATTCACTTCAGGTTCATCATCGTCCCTCAGCTGTTCAGTGCATGTGTAGAAAATGTCAAATCTGTTTGTTAGAGGCATTGCTGAGCAAGAACATATTTCTTATGATCTTTTTTGGTGATGAATAAGTCTGTCGGTCAGTTTTCAAAGAGCACACGATGCTGTTTATTTACCGGTCACATGTCGTTGTCCTGAATCCAGGGATTTTAGAAAAGTGACCTGCTCCCTGCGTTTGAGGACAAGGGCTACTCATCACTGCAGGAGATGAATCAGGATGAAATCTTACACTGGTGGTGAATGACTGTGACCTGGATCGAGAAGATGCATGGCGTCAAATGTTAGTAGTACCAGATTATACGTATAGTCACCTAAAAACAAGAAGCAAAATAAAGACAATAAGGAATAAAGTTTCCCATAGTTCCCAAAGATGCACAGAAATACGCCTACAATTCTACGGTTTAAAAAAACTTCAGATGCAGCAGGGAGGTGTGGATCCATGTGCAGAGGTGTGTATTTGAACAAAACAAGAACCAAAGCTGACAATATGGGTAAACCAAGTCGAGTCAATAGAACATGAGGCGAGATGTGAATGTATATGTGAGTTAAAGGTTTACAGACACGCAAGTTATATAACATCTAACTGGTGAGGAATGAAACCCCTGATTGGGATTAGTGACACAATAGACACAATAATAGACCAAGGACAAAACTGTGGGTGGAGCCAAAATATATACGGTGCATTCTGGTTGGCTTGCTACCTCAGGATGGATTTTATCTACACTTTTATCTACACTTTTATCTCACAAACTTGGGATAATGCTCGAATCCAAGCAGCAGACAAACAGTCATGATTTGGTACAGTCACAGATTTTAAAATAATAGAAAATTAACAAAATGCTGTCCCTCAAAATACAAAAAAGGAGAAAGAAGGCTAAGCGATATAGACTTCATGTTTTCCAAGATAAAAATAAATAAATAATCTTTGAATGAGTTTTTAAAAGTTCCCACTTTTTACATCTATAATATAGATGTAAGAATAAACCAATAGAAGTTTGCTTTTCTTTTGTTCCCATATAGTGTATACTAACACAGTTATTCACCTCAGGCTTCGTAAATATCGGTAAATATCAGTAAATAGTCCCCTCGATGACTGTTTAGTACAGAGTAGGGATGGGAATTTCAAGCTAATATTCAAGATATTTAACAGTTATGTGCACGAAGGATGACCGTGTGATGCTTTGCAAGTGCTGCAAAGCAAGGAAGAAGTATTCCTCATGTTTATCTTAACATTATACACTGCCTGGCCCAGAAAAATACTATACTATTTTGTTGGGCCACCTTTAGCCTTGATTACAGTATGTAAGTACCATGGCATTGTTGCTACAGGTGGTCAGGTTGAGCAACATTATTTAAAAATCAGTTGATGACCTGAATGTAGTGAATGACCAGGTCATCCCATCAATAGGCTTTTTCTTTTCCCTGATGGTGTGGTTATAGAATCGGTGCTCAAATAGTGAAAGAATGATTCAGGGACAGGAGGAATAATTTTCACCCTTGAACTGGCACCACGAGTCCTGACATTAACCCTAATGAAAGTCTTTGGGATGTGCTGGAGAAGACTTTACGGAGCTGTTTGATTTTTTTTTTCGACCACCCTCGAGTAATATGCCTAGTCAACCATGGGCAGCTGGTGCTTGGAGTAGGGAATTTATGAAATGATTACCCTTAAACCAGGTTCACGTTTTATACTCTGCATTTTCAGCTTTATTAAAAGAATGTGGCAAAACTTGTGCCACAACACTTTGATTTGTCTCATCAGTCAGATAAATTCTTTCATAAACACTCATTTACTAAACACATTCTTCTTCTTCTTATCCTTGGTTTCCTTTTACCTTCCCAGTGGACCATCAGTGGACTTACTGCTTTAATGTGGCTCAGTGGTTAAGGCTCTGGGTTACTGATCAGAAGATTGGTGGTTCATGCCCCAATACCATCAGGCTGCCACTATTTGGCCCTTAACTCCTTAATTTCGAGTTAAAAGTATAAGTCACTCTGGATATGCCAAATGCTCTAAGTGTAATGACTGTGCATGCATATGATGCCTAGAATCAGACAGACGACCTAGAACGTGTCCATCATAACCCAGACGAGGATAAAGCACCTAATGACTTATTTACAGATAGAACAAATTAGACATGCTTCAGAGAAGTCGACGCAGGATGAGTTCACAGTTTAGTGTAGGGAACTGTGGCACAGATATGGTCTGCATTAAAGCTGACACTAGGTTCAGACCTTGCAATCTCACATGATGACTGCTTCAAAGCCCTCAGCTTCTTTTCGTTTAGCTTTGAGCCGCCTGTCACTGAGGTCATCAGGCAGTTTAGGATAACGCTTTTAATCCGGCGAACTAGATTTCTCCTTTTTTTCCCCCCTCCTTCTCATATCCCAGTTTTGCATCTGTCATTTGTACAGTGTTTTGGTGTTTGAGATTTTGTGTGTGTGTGTGTGAGTGTGTGTCTCTTTGGACTTGTGCATTCCTGTTAAACTGGTAGGACTAAAATCTCTCTCTCTCTCTCTCTCTCTCTCTCTCTGTGTCTGTCTGTCTGTCTGTCTGTCTGTCTCTCGTTCACTCTGTCACTTTGTCCTACCTCTACCCCTCCGTACTTCGCCATGGTCAATCGTAGTATCCGAGGCTTGTGTTCAGCACCAAATTATGTGCAGTGATTTAAATTGTTGAGAAAGAAAATGTTTTTCTATGTTGATATTACTATGTAAATGACACTGGTATTAGACTGTGGATCGGCCCGCATTTTTCTGTCCGAGTCCGGCCCTCGTTCGACAGGGCAGTAACCGAACCCGACCCAAGCCCGACAGGCATTAAGATATTTATGTCCGTGCCCGACCTGAGCCCGATACCATTAAAATCATCAAGTGAAACAGGCCCATTGGCTACATACATAATAAGCTGTTTTAAAGTTAAAATGTTCACTGCCTTATGGCGCTGATGTGACTGAGGCGGACCCGAACCGGCGCATCATTTTTCTAAATATCTGTCTGAACCCGGCCCGACCCGTCGGCTACCATCGGGCTCGGGTCGGGTATACACTTACTAACTGGTATGTCATGGTTTGGGCTACTGCTCACTCAGAAATGTGAGCGGTCAGATCCTGGTTCACTGTGAGTGCTGCCACTGACCTCTTCAGGATCTTCAACGAACATACTGTAAATATTATACCTGTATTACTTGCCTACTCTAATGACCAAGTGCAATGAGACAGGAAGGCATGTCTAAATCAATCTACCCACAGTTCTCTGGTGTATTTGTGACCCATCTCATCTGGGAGCCCTTAAAGTCAAGGCAGGCACTTGTATTATAGAAATGGCATCTGAAAAGATCTTCCATTCCTATTGAACTAACTGACTGGAGCAAAGCATAAAGTCTATGCAGGAATGAAATCAAACGCAGAGAAGAAAGAGACTACGTTCCAGAAACACTATCAGGACTGTCACATGAGATTTTTCAACTTGCTTCCCACTGTGTGAATGCTTTTTTGAAAGTTTTGTTCATTTTATTTATGAATTAATTAATTCATTTATTTGGTATGAGTTTTGTTTTAACTTTGCTGAAGTGGATTAACAAGTAAAATGAAATTTGCAAATGATGAGAACAAGCTTGTACAAACAGCATCATGCTAATGCATTCATGCTGATTGGCCTGTGCCAGATTTCCCTCGCTGTTAGTTACCTTTTGTTTTACTTTTTTGATTGATTGATTGATTGACTGGGCTGAAGCTCTCACTCCCTTGGGCTTGTTCTGAGTCCGGATTTGCAACTTCTGTGTCTTGTCTCTTTTCAGGACATACGCCCTGCAAAGGGTACGTGATGCATTCAGAGAGAACCAGAATGTCAAGGACCCAAACGTTCTGCAGCAGCTGTTGAGCAAAGCACACGACAATCTGGCCATCATCCAGAGACAGGTACCACCAAAAAAACCCCCAAATAAATAAATACACCTGTGTAACACAGAACAGGCAGTCAGAATTCTCTCTCTCTCGCTCTCTCTCTCTCTCTCTCTCTCTCTCTCTCTCTGTCTCTTTCTATCTATCTATCTAACTTGCTAAATCCTTCTAAATCCCTCGATCCTCTCAAGAGATATAACAGCAGCTAGCATGACTGCTGCTGTTGCTTCAGAAACATACTGATGAGAAACTGCTGGGTTCCACCTGTCCCCCTGGCAGGCTGCTATTCAATACAGGGGGACGCGTGATCAGGGAGGAGGGCTTCCTCTCAGCCTCTGTCCTTTTTAACCATTCCAGTCAGGTCTTAGGGATTTTTTTTATTTTTTTTTTTAACATCACCTTCATTTCTTTCTCATCTCTATGCTGTTGTGTGAGTTTAGTCTACATTCTTACCGAAAATATAGATTTATACGCAGGTCTCCTACAGGGCTTAAATAGTTTTGGAAGTGCTTCATTTGCCCGAAAAAAAAAATAAAATTTTTTTTAAAAGGTCATGAAATTAGCCTCCGGGAAAAAGCTCTTGATTTGATATTCGAGATCTAGTGATGATAAATTTCTGCCTGACCTTTCCATTAAAAAAGTATTTAAAGGCCAATTCATGTGTGAGTAGTTTATAATATCGGTTGTGTGAATGTAAAGTTAAAAAATTTTGACCTGTGTGAGGGTTAACCCTGGTTAAACCTGGTATCTTAAAGGCACTTAATCAGAAAATGCAAAATAATTTCATTTAAATGATAAATTGAATGAAAGGGATAACTCTAAAGACGTTCCTTAACACATCCACGTTGAAAATATGTATATCTTTTGCTTGAGGAACACGGAAGGTACTGTGACACCAATTTTCGCTCTGTGGGAAATTGTGTGTGTGTGTGTGTGTGTGTGTGTGTGTGTGTGTGTGTGTGTGTGTGTGTGTGTGTGTGTGTGTGTGT
>JAOUQZ010000044.1:9954116-9965433 GCA_028564935.1 Neosilurus hyrtlii
TATATATATATATATAAATATATAAATATATAAATATATTATTAATAATTTGCTTTTTTGTTTAGATTTCGTAGTATATGCTAAAAAAAATTTCACCTTAGGCTTGGTGGATGGTGCTGAATTGTATAGCCCTATTCAGCTAAATCCACCTCACCTTCTGCAAATAAGTGTATGAATGTATGAATATGAAGAAGGAAGGAAATTAAGACACTGTATAAACTGTATATGTACTGGAGCTTAACCATGACCCGAACATATAGGTGCAGGATCCATGAGTCGTAACTGGAATTATTAGATTGTGTCGTAACCAAATGGTGCATGATAATCCCTCCCTTGTTCTCCTCTGCCTCTTGCTTAGTTTCAAGGGTACAGCCTCCTCTGGTGCAGGCTGCTGTAAGAGAAGAGGTGAGTGGTAATCAGAGCAGATTGAGGAGCCCCAGAGCAGCGCTAATCGGCTCTCCTGTGTCAGAGTGGGATATCCTGCCTTTCTCCAATACGCTTAGCATGCCACTCTCGGCCAGCTGGGAGTGCCGGGCGGGTCACCTTACTGCACCATTTACTGTAGGGAGGGTTCGGGTTCCTGTGTGTGCTGAGGATGGGAGTCAGATGTGGATATGGAAGTGAAATTGAACACTCACTCATAGATGATTAGGAATAATTAGAATTTAAAAATACATAATGCATAAAAGCATGATGGGTTCTTCGTTAATAAATAAAGCATTGTAGCTGTTGGAAAACTGGTGTACACAAAATAAAACTTTTCAGTTTTACGAGACAACAATGTAGTATATAGTAGTATTCATTTGCTGAACCACTTAATCCTATTAGGATTACATGGGGATTACATGCTGGAGCCTATCTCAGCCGCCTGTGGGTCAATATGGGGTACACCCTGAACATCTTGCCAGTCCATCGCGGGGTAACACACACACGCAACCATTTACACTCTGACCCAGGGACAATTTGGAACTGACAATTAGCTTTGGATTGTGGGAGAAAACCGGATTACCTGGATGAAACCCTCGCAAGCACAAGAAGAACATGCAAACTCCACACAGAAACGCTCTTGCCAAGCCCAGAACTCAAACCCAGGACTTTCTTGCTGTAAGGCGAACGTGCAAATGAAGAGCATCAATGAGCAAGTCTGGGTTTTTCTTTTTTTTTTTTTTTTTTTCTGCGTTCACATGTTTTTCTTATGTCCCATCTGAATGCTGTTTCCACAGTAACCCGTAACCTGTGAAGTATCGGAGCTGTAGAACTGCTTCTCTCGCCTGGTGGTAAAATGTTAAGTATCAGATTAAAAATAGCTTCTCCTAGGAGGGATGAAAAAGCCAGGCCTGCTGTGAATTCTGCGTGACTGGGTCCACTCATGAACTGTGAGAAGATTTGCCTTCTCAGATCCCCAGCGAACTGGCTGTGTGGGTCGTGCACATAATTTGAAAAACCCAAATACCCACAAGGCCCTGAGCTATACAGGCTTGCATGCACAAGTGCTTTTCAATCTGCTGTGATTATTTTGCATTTAGATGCTGATCTATTTCTCACTCTCCCTCTTCGTTATTACAACAAGCAGACTGCCAGGCATTAAAACAACAATAAAAAGCTTGTTCGCTCTTCCCGAGGACAACAGTACACAAATCAGAATTTTCTAATTTATTTATTTTTTTATTGTTATTTGACTAATTTGTGCAGCTCTGTCTTCTGTGCGAGTAGGAGGCTCTCGAGCTGCTTCCCTGCCCCCTGTGCAAGCTCAAAGATCACACCAAGAATTTCTTGCACTTGCAAGCAAATGCTTAGAATATGAAATCTTTCGGGGGTGGGAGACATGAGGGCCGATCACGACATGTGCGCCTGATTTTTCTCGAAAGCCTGTCATAACCTTTTGCATGTCTGCACTCCTCTGCTAAGTGTAGACACATTATATTCTAGTCACATTCACCCACATGTCTGGATATTCTCGTGTGCGTGTGTGCATGCGTGTGTATAAACTTCTGTGATTTTGTTCTGTCCCAGTGTGTGCACTAGAGGAATCAGCAGTGTGACACAGGGTGCCTGCTGCAGCCGCAACAATTAACATGAATGTGCTTACTGCATACTGATTGGCTGAGAACAGTGCCACCTCCCTCCGTGACTCCGCCCACTCTACTATTGCACAAGTGGAATGAGTGGGCACAGAGGCACGCCCACCTGCACCTATATATATATATATATATATATATATATGTGTGTGTGTGTGTGTGTGTGTGTGTGTGTGTGTGTGTGTGTGTGTGTGTGTGTGTGTGTGTGTTGGCACAAGTCATTCCTGCCCTCTAGTGGAGCTTTACAAAGGATCCACACGTAGTTAATTCAAATCTCCTGCTGTGTATAATTTTTTGTTTGCTTGTTTATTTATTTGTTTGTTTGTTTATTTTTAAAAAGTAGCAGGTCATCATGTGCATCTTGTTTATGAATCACAGTGAATAGTACCATGGCATTAATGGAAAACCAAAACGAGAGCAAGAGAGGTGGAGAGACAGGAGACAGAGACAGTGTAAAAGGGAGGACTGCAGGTGAGAGGAGACGAGACAGATTCAAAATGACGGAGTGAAATCTCTCTCTCTTTCTCTCTCTCTCTCTCTCTTTCTCTTTCTCTCTCTTTCTCTCTCTCTCTCTCTCTCTCTCTCTCTGAGCCATTTTCTAGAGATTCCAACTCTCGCTGATAACACACTTGTTTTGGTCGTTTTCTCACCTCGACTTACATCCAGATGTCATTCTGGCTTTCACAGTGCTGTCTAAACATCTGTCTTCACTCCAGCTGGGGTGGGTGTGTAGAGTCACAGATCTCTTAGGAGTCACACCCAGGCTCGTGAAGCCTCACAGGTTCCGTACACAAGCATTAAGGTCATAGTTTATGGTCTTCAATATGCTAAGCATGAAGACTAATGAGGATTGGAGTTAATTTTTTTAATAATAATATGTGTGTTTGATGGATTAAAAATTGAAATCAAACAGAAATAAGTCTTTTCCGTTACCCAGAAGCCCGGGTTAACGTTAATCAAGATTCACTTTTAAAGCTGCCATATTTTCCTGATCACCTCCATCAGTGTCTTCAAGCTACTTTGAGTGAAGGGAAGTGAACTTTTTACATTTTAATATACAGTTTTGTACCCTTACTCACGTCCTGCGTCAATATGATTTGTAAACTGCCTTTATTATAAATAATGTGCTACAATCCAAAGTGCACATGGTAAAATCTTGCCATTAGAAATGTATTTACACCCAGGACTCTCTACAGGGCTTTGATTCATGTTATATCATTCCATAATTTCCCTGCCAAGGAGGTTATACTTTACCTTCAGTTTGTGTGTTTGTTAGCAGAATTATGCAAAAGGTGATGTGTAGATTTTCATGAAAGACGAAGCTTTGGACAAGGAAAACTATACTAGATTTTGGAAATTATCTGGATTAAATTGGGGATCCAGGAATTTTTTTATAAAGAATACTTCAGCATTGAGGGTTTTTTTTCCAAGGTGTGGTGCTACAGCAAGTCCAACAGGGGGTGCTGTATACTTTTTAATTTGCAGAAGGTTATGTATGGATTTTCATGTAATTTCTACAAGAGGTGAGTGTTTGGACAAGGAAGACTGTTAGATTTTGTAAAAGATCTGGATTAAATCTGGTTAAGGATCTTTAACAGATGTGATATGTATATATATATATATGTATGATGTTAATGTAGAATGTTCTACATTTAGAATATTGTGAGACGATTGCATGACATTTTGGTTCATGTGGGGGATTGCTGGGCTTGGCGAAGGTTTGCGCTCTCCGGGTATATTAGATTACCAGTATAGTACCTAAAATCATGGATAGTAGATTTGAATGTAAATTTCTAGTGAATATTTATATATTAAAGCAATAATTGTATTTTATTTTGTTTCCCTGTGATAGCCTGGCGAGTTGCTCAGGGTGTACCCCGTGTACGCACAGTGCCGGCTGACGTGTGCATGAGACATGTCCCCGTGACCCTAGTGGGATTAAGTAGTTTGGCAAATGAGTGAGTGAGAGAACAAGATTTTCACAGGCATGAGGGATTCACCAAATTCACATTTCTATTCAATTCAGGATTCAATTTTCCCAAAATAGTTTTGAAAAACAAATTAGATGAAATTTGCTGAATTCAGTTAAAAAAAAAATTCTTACCAAAAATAAATGCAACAGGAATGTTCAGATTGAATGCTGATGTCCTGGGCATATTTACTGTCTCTCTGGTGTAGTCTTCACTTCTAAGAATCACTTCTAAATTGTTTCCTGCTTGCAGCACCCAACTAGCGTTTCCTGCATAGTAGCTTTTAAACAAAAGGGGATCTGCAGGACTTATAGTGCAGTGTTAACGGTTTTTTGAATTTAATTTTTTTTTTTAGAGCTGTTCTGTTTTGTAGCAGTTAACTCCCCGGGGTCCTGTGTATCCTGCATGCCCGCTGATGCCAGGTAAAAAAAAGGGCTACGGTGGCACTGCCTGTGATGAGACACTGTCAGCTTGGCTGACGACACTGTACTTTTCCCTCAGTGTTATGACACTGGGGTTGTCCCAAGAGTTTTGGAGTAGAATGGAGCCTCAGTGTGTGTGCATTGTTGTCTTTGGTGTTAAATTTCAGACAAAGCATTCTTGTTTACTGAACAGCTTGCTCTGAATTATTCTTGTTGCTGAAGCTTTATACCTTAATGCGTGGGTTAATAAAAATAGAAAATAAAAAACTCCAGAGGCAGTACAGTGTGTGTGTGTGTGTGTGTGTGTGTGCGCGTATGTGTGTGTTGGGTGCGGGGAAAGGTTACGGGAGAGCAGAGGGAAGTTGTGTACGTGATAGTGCTCAACGGTGGGCAGTCAGGCACATGCAGCTGGCAGAGCTGTGTTTTGGTTGGAGTAGTGTTTGTGTACGTGAGGGTCTGACCGTGTGAGTCACTGTATGTGCCGGATCTGTATTTGATCTCCTCCCCCCATCCCCCGGTTTATCTGTCTTTTAGTTCTAGGCTTCGGGATCATGTTTTATTTACCATTGGTAAAGGTAGACAGGGATATAATTAGGTATACTGTACATTATATGTGGTCATTTATAAGGACTTAAAAGGTTCATCTGTTAAAAGGGAAGTCTGTTCTGTTCATTTGTTATCGATGAGGTTGTTGGGCAAGAGATGGATTAAAAACCTGATTAAAAGTATCATGGTTTGTTTGTTTGTTTGTTTTGTTGTTTTGTTTTGTTTTGTTTATTTTAATACTGTATTAATTCCACAAGGGGAAACTTTGACTTCTACATTTAACCCATTCAAAGTGAACACTCACACACGTAAACAGTGAGCACACTCACACTCGGAGCAGTGGGCTGCCGCAAATTGCAGCTCCCAGAGAGCAGTTGGGGGTTAGGTACCTTGCTCAAGGGCACTTCAGCCATGAATGTGGAGGAATGGAAGGTGCAGCTTACTCCCCCACTGCCACAGACTCTTCCTGCTGGTTCATGAATCAGTCCCAAAGCCGCTTCTCTAACCATTAGGCCACGGCTGCGCCACGGCTGTGGTACTGATTCGGATGGAGCGCTACCATTTCTCTGAGATTGGTTGTGTGGAATGATCTCACCTCTTCACCCCGATCCCATGAAGCTTCTGAACTCTTTAAGCAGTAGGCGGCTAAAGCTGAACCAAATGGTTAATGTTAAAATTTTTTTCGAGGTGTATGTGTGGAGGCAGAACTGGTTGAGGGATGTTGAGTTTCCACTTAAAGCTCATTTATGCTCTGTTTACATACAAAAATAAATGAGTCAGTTTCAAATGTTTCAGTCGACGCCATCCAGTCCACATACTTCCATACGCCATTTATGCTTGCAAGGTGTTTAAGCAATACATCCACTAGAGGGCAGTTCAGGGTCCACCGTTTCCAACAACAACAAGCATGGCACCAAACTTCGCTACTGTCCAACTCGTGTCTAATTCACACTCTGGCTCATCTCAGCTGTTCTGTATCAATTATTTGGGTGAAGTAACATCATGTAGACGTTTATACCTTTACAAACTCACATAACCTCTTTTCAAAACAATCCGCTATTATTACAGCTTCTTTATTTTTTCTTTTTTTGATCTTTTTGAACTCTTGGCTATAGTGCCCCCATGATTGCCGGTGGTACTGCTCTGTTCTGTACACATCCACAAGCTTTCCAATAACGTGCACAAATACAGTCTGAATGAACACAGAGTACAGATAGAAGTGTCCTTTACCTCCCGTATTCACCAGCCGTTCGCAAAATATGACTCTTAGTGTCACCCTTAATAAGCGCCTATTACGATATAGTGTTCACCTGTTTACATTGTTTTTATTATTATTTAATTGACAGCCGTTCTCGTTTTGTTGTGTCTCATCTGTGACAATAATAGCTAGCTAATAGCAGTAAAACATACCCAGCAGCAAAAACCATTATAAAACACTTCTATTGGATACTGGTACACCAGAATGTGCTTAAGCAAGACGATAGCTCTTTGTTAACCCCTTAATAAAGCATCATCCCCATGTGAGAATCTTAATTTAGAATGCAGCTCCAGCTTTCTTTATTATCATTTTATATTCTTTGGAAAAAGCTACAGTCTAATCCATCTGTACCCGTTTTAACTTTTCTACCCATCAGCAGCCTTAAACAAGAGTGTGCGGTATTCTTCCCATGGGCCTCTCCAGCTCCACTAAACAGGAGGTTATGGGCAGGTGTCAAGGCGTGCTGCTCAAACTGACAGATGGTCCATGTCACGCAGACGGCGAGCACATTTAAAAAGGCCATAGCGCAGCACTCTTCTTCACTGGGGTTTGAAAAATGAAAGCTTGCCTCACCTTAGCTAACTTTAAATCTTTTCCAACACCGCTGCTCCTTTTCCCGCTGTAGGGTGGCAATTCTCTGCACGTTACAGTCTGTCTCCATAACGGATGGGCTTTCCGAGGCATATTTTAATGGAGTGGCCGCACGTCGCGCTTAGTGGGAGCATCGGTCACAGAATTTCTGGAGCGCTGTGAAGTATTTACATTGTGTTTCTCCAGCAGAATCAGAGATGCTCCACTAACAAGTTGTGACCCCATGCTCTGTTCTTCTTTATTATACACCAGCAGTGCACCACCACTTCAGATAAATCGTGTGTGTGTGTGTGTGTGTGTGTGTGTGTGTGTGTGTATGTATGTGTGTTGCACATTTTGCTGTGCTTTTGCACAGCCAGTACTGACAATTAGGAGGAGTAAAACTTGAACATTCGCATTCTCTGTGCCAGCTTTTGCAAGATGAACCCTGCACCATTTTTTAAAATCAAATGGATGACTTTTTATAGCATCATTTAAACCCACCTTCAAGCCCGTAAGCACCACAGAAGCAGCATATTTTTATAAAATTTTTATCAAATGAAGGAAAGGAAAGCTATTAGGGACATATCCTGGGGATGCACTAAGGGAGAAAAAAAACGCAGACTAGTGCTTTGGTTTATGAGAATGATGAGAACTGGGTTCCACTAGTATAATCTGATGGAAATGTAAATTCTCACATCGCATAATGGTTAGAAGGTTTTACAATAATTTATCGGGAAACACTTATTTCCAGGTTCATTTGTTTGTAACTTCATTTTCAGTAATTTCTTTTTCCTTGTTAGGGTTACACTGAATCTATATGTACAGTCCACCACTGGGCAAAAATGTAATATCAATTAAGTGATGATCACCCAGCTTTTTTACTTTATGGCAAAAAAATTCCATGTATTGTCGATTCCATGCTTGTCGATGTTCACGCGTTGTTCACAATGGTTATACGATGCTGACGGTGGTGTCATGTTGTCACGCTGAAATGACACGTTTTCGGTCTTTCCGCAGAAATGCGGCAGAAAAATCAAATGTTAGAATTTACCACAAGTATCTACAGATGGCTGTGGTGCTGACAGTCCTCTGCGGCAAATTGGGATACACGCGTTGACAATCACACGTTGTTCTGCGGTGACCGCCTTATTTGTCATATGTGGTTGCATGTCAGGTAAAGGACCAGGGGAGGTGGCATACATTACACCAATAATAAATGGATAGTTATGCTTGAAACTTTTCTCATTCTTTCAGCAATAAATATATTTGGGAATTATATACTTTTTTTGAATGCTAATGCATATTGCCATAGAGCAAAGTGTGTTTTCAGGAAAGGCTTATCAATCAACTTGGTAATATGGTCAGCAAACTTGGTCAGATTGATCAGGCTGAAATGTTTGGTGTGGTATGGTGGCGTAGTGGTTAGCAAGAATGTTTCGAGTTGTAGACTCGGGCATTTTTGTGTGGAGTTTGCATGTTCTCTCTGTGCTTGCATGGATTTCCTCTGGGTACTCCAGTTTCCTCCTACAGTCTAAAGACATAAACATTAGACAAATTGTCTAACCCATAGGTGTTAGTGTGATGGTTGTGTATGTGTTAACTCTGCGAAGGTATGGAGAGCTGTTCAGGCTGTACCCTGCCTTCTCCCAGTGTTGGCCTCCCCGTGAAGCTAATAGGATGAAGGAGTTCGGCAAATGAGTGAGTGAAATGTTTGATGGAAATTAAGCTGCTTTTTATACCACTATATGAGAAAGTTTGAAACCAGCTTGATGGAGAATATTGGAGAAGTTCATGAGATTTCAGGACCGAAGAGGAGCTACAAGATGTAAATTAAACACGTTTGTTGGTGTCATACCCATGACATGACATTTTATTTGCTTTGAGTTAAAAAGCTGCTCCATCGGTGCATATACTGTACACATTCCCACCAGATGGATTATC
Source organism: Neosilurus hyrtlii (assembly GCA_028564935.1). Taxonomy (NCBI): domain Eukaryota; kingdom Metazoa; phylum Chordata; class Actinopteri; order Siluriformes; family Plotosidae; genus Neosilurus; species Neosilurus hyrtlii. The sequence goes on from JAOUQZ010000044.1 coordinate 9,962,905, forward strand.
TTTATGCTGTGATGAATCATTTCTATCCTGAGGATGGGAGTGGTTTCTTCCAGGGTGACTCCTCCCACATCTACAGGGTACAAGGGCTCGCTGAATAGTTTGCTCATCCTGAAGATGGCTTAAATCACAGACTGAGGCCATCGCACTCATCAGATCTTGCAGAAATTGAATATTTATGGGAGATTTTGAAGTGAATGTGTGTCAGCACTCACCATCACCATCAGCCAAACTCCTACTGAGGGAATATCTCTGGGAGGAACCGTTTTTCTTGGCTCCGGTACTGTTTCAGAGACTTGCAGAATTGATGGCAAGTCACATTGAGGCTGTTCTGGGAGCTTGTGACAGCTCTAAATCTTTTCTAAATCAGTTTATATTTATATATATATATATATATGTTGTGTTTACTTTTTTTTTTTGTATTTTTACATCAAGATGGATTAAAGTAATTTAAAACTAACTTATTATCGATGATTTACATTTGTAAAAACATTATTTTGGATTATTAATATCTTATGTAGGTACAGATTTCATTGTGTACGTGTGTGCTTGAAAGACTGTACAGTGTTGTTTATATTTTTGTGTGTCCATCCTTGTGACTGTTCTGTCCCAGTCCCGTGTGTGTTCCAGCCACATGGTCCCTGGCACACACTTTTGTTTACACTCAGTTTATTGGTCAGTGTTCATTCCTTTCGAGAGGTGTGTGACACAGAGTGTTTTCCATTCACGCTCCAGTCACACACACACACACACACACACACACACACACACACACACACACACCACGAAGGCCCGTTGACACATGATTTAGTTCACCATGTGATTTTAAAGCTTCAGCAGTAAACCCTTGGCATAGAACTATGAGATTGCAACAAACCCCTGGACTACACCACTGGTGCGCACATACACACGTACACCCACGTCCTGTTCTGTGACTCACAGAAGTTTACCGTCAGAAGTGGTTCTAACTCTGATCCGCTCTGCGTCTAGTGCAAATGTTTGGATTGTGTAGTGTAAAAGAGCTTTGATAAGACAAACCCCTTGAGACTCATGTAATCTAAACAGCTCTGCGAGGTTTTTCTGAGGACGTAGACTGAAATGTGGATGCACCAGATGCTAAAATAAAAAAAAGTGCTTTCCAGTTTATTGAACGTAGCAACAAACTGGTAGTTCGGAATTTAAACATCAGCAAGAATTCCATAAGTGTTCACAAATTGGATTAATACAAAGATTTACGTACTGCCTGAAAGTGAAGCTCCAAAAAATTTACTTGTCCTGATGCAAGGGTTCAGTACGAATTTGTTTTGATGACGCCATCGGTGACATCATGTAACTATCACGTCATGACCGCCCCCTCCTCAAAGCTTTGATACTGTCTGAAAGTGTAACACTATCGAGATAAGATTTCTTTAATGGCATCACAGTATCACCACAGGGTAACGAGATGCCGTCCCGCTGGATAGGTTCACTTCCGTAAGCATGTCTTACGTTCCAGAAACATCATGCGCTTCCTCAGTGTGATTGGGTTAAAAGCCTTTCTATTCAAATAAGTAAAACATTGCACGGATGGGGAAGAACTTACCATCACTCGGACATTCATTCCCATTACGACGGTTATATACTGACGTGCACAGGGTTTCCACGCGTACATGTACAGACAGATGGATGGACGCACTGTTTGCGATACAAAAGAACAGATTGATGCTGTACCAGACTCTATTAAGTATGATGCACCGCGGAGCTTCGCTATTATAGCTATATAGTACCGCGTTTGTTTTATTAATCTGCATGTTTAAGATGTGTATTTGGTCTCACTTGCTGTGATACCAGGACACTTTTTAAACAGGCATGATTTGTATTGTGTCAATCTGCACCATACATACTCCCAAAAAATTAAATAATGTCAGAATGTGGGATTGGAAAATGTCAAATCCAAACTCGGACCGGGCATTTCAGGCCAGCGTCGACCCCGATATAGACATAGTCAATATCAGACTGCTGCTTATTTACAGTGTTGCATTGTGGACATTATTGATTTGGGTTCCTTGTGGAATATCACTCCTGATTTTATCACACTGTGTCCTCACACCAGCTCTTCTGTCCTGAAACCTTCTCTCTAGTGTTTTGTTTATGAATGCACACAGAGTACTGTACAAAAGTCTTGGGTACTATAAGACCTCAATGTTTTTGAAGTGTTCCTTTTTTTTAATAATGTACTGGTCTGTCAGAGGACAAGAGTAAATATTTTTTTTACATTCCTCCCCTCGTTTTCAAAATCCGTGCTTTCCCCTTCAATTTAGAGAAATGGAAATCCTATAAACAGTGACTCATTCTTTTATTTATTTAATTTTTTTTTTTTTATTAAATCATAAAGACAGTAGCAATAAATTTGCATCCAGTTCTGGAAAACTGCCACTATTATCCAGCTCTCAGCTAAATCCTGAGAAATTAATGTGTAGTGGATAACTTGTTTTAACTGACAGCTTTGTTTTTTCTTTGTATAATTGAACACAATATCAAAACACAGATATT
>JAOUQZ010000044.1:9965533-10006040 GCA_028564935.1 Neosilurus hyrtlii
TATATATATATATATATATATATATATATATATATATATATATATATATATATATTTGTTTGTTTGTTTGTTTGTTTGTTTGTGTTCTGTAGGAAAGGACTTCCTGTATGATGCTAGCAAACGCTTTGCTGTTGGTAGGTATGAATCTCAGTACAAAACACTACTCTGACTTGTAGCTGCTGTTGGAAGCAGTAGTTGGTTTAATGAATACACTTCCATCATTCTATTAAAATTTACCCCACATTCAAGTATTCACCCCCATTAACTTCCTATATTTTGTATTGTTGTATGACCTGGAAGGGAAATTAACATAAAAGACTGCATCATTATATAGAATTGTGTGTAAATAAGGTTATATCATAATGTATTTATGAATGAAACCATGTACAGTATATTCACCCCCATTGTTGTGAAAGCCCGCACTGTCTTTTGCTGCAGTGGCTTGCCGTTAAATGTTACATAATGCTTGAGTAAATAGAACATCATTAGGGAAGCAATCAAGGGTAAGAGGCCAAGGGTAACTCTGAATAAGCCGGAGATCTTTATGGCTCATGTCTCAGAAACGATTTGCAGTAAAACAATAAATAGAAAGTCCACAAAGGCTGGGTTTAGGATTATACTTTTAGGACGTAACACAACGAGCATAGTGTTGCATCGTGTTGTGGAGAGGATGATTTTCAGCATGGGTTGGGAAACTGATCAGAAATCAAGGCAAGATAGACAGAGTCACATACAGGGTAATCCTAAGAGAAAACAAATTCAGTCTGCATGAGATTTGAGACAAGGTAGGGGCTTGCTTTCCAACAGAATGTACTGCCAGTTCTGGGGTTAGGGTTAGACATCTGAAAGGTTCAAAACCAGAAACTTTAATGTTTTAAAATGGCTTATTCAATGCCCAGACCACAGTTATAGTGAGAGTCTGAAGCAAGACTTGAAAACTGTTAGGCATCAGTATTCTCTGTTCAGACTCATTCATTCATTCATTCATTCATTCATTTTCTAAGATGCTTAATCCTAACTAGGGTCGTGGGGAGATTGGTGCCCATCTCATCCGATTCTGGGCGAGGGCAAGGTACATCAGGCCATTGCAGGGAAGCACACGCAACCATTCACACTCACACCTTGGAGCAGCCAGTTAACCTACTGTGCATGTTTTTAGACTGTGGGAGGAAACCAGAGTATCCGTAGGTAACCCATGCAAGCGCAGAGAGAACATGCAAACTCCACACAGAAACGCCCCGAGCCCTGCAACTGAACCCAGGACCTTCTTGCTGTGAGGCAGACGTGCTAACCACTGGGCCACCGTGCCGCCCTCCGTTCAGACTGCTAGTGCTAAAGTTCTGACTCACACTCACTTTGCCAAGCCACTTAATCACACTAGGGTCGCATGGAGGCTGGAGCCTATCTCAGCCAACACTGCACAAAGGTAGGGGAACGTTCATTCATTCATTTTCTAAGCCCCTAATCCTAATTAGGGTTGCGGGGAGGTTGGCACCCATCTCAGCTGACTCTGGGCGAGGGCGGGGTACACCATGAATAGCTGGACAGGTCATCACAGAGCCAACACATATAAAACCATTCACATCCTTACATAGGGGCAGTTGAGAATATCTAGTTAACCTAATTTACATGTCTTTGGACTGTTGGGGGAAAAAAATGTAGCACCTGAAGGAAACCTACACAAGCATGGGGAGAACATGCAAACTCTACACAGAAACCTCCTGGTTGCTGCTCCAGTGCTTGAGTAACTGAGTCAATAAGAATGAACAATAATATCAGGATAATGCTGAACACAGCTGATAGAGACCTGTCTCAGAAGACTTGCAGCTGTAAATGCAGACATGTGGTTCTCCCAAGTATTAGCACAAAAGGTCAAAGCTTACGCATCTAACATTCAGTATGTCTGCTTTGTTGCTTAATTCATCCTCATGGCACAGTATAACGTAAAATATAATAAAATCTAATTTGTTGAAATGTTAAATTGACATTTAAATGCTAATTTGAAGGGGGTGAATACTTATGCAAAGCGATACAATTTTTTTAAAAAACAAAAATGGTTGTGTTGGTGGTGGAATTATGTCAACAGTCATGGAGCTCAGTGTGAATGAGACTGAAGTGTGTGTCAGCATAAGAACCAGCACTGTAAGACTTCCTCCTGTAACAGTAAGAAAAGCTCTGAAGTACTGTCGATTATTTATGAATTATTTTGTGTGATATATTAAACTTATTCAGCAAAGTATGCCTTAGATTTTTATTTTTTGTTTGGTCAGGTACAAAATATCTGCGCATGGTAGGTACACATGTATTTTTCAACATGGCAGATTTTCCTGTTGTGCAAGTTTCACCGTTTACATTTCCAGGACTTTGGTCCTGTAATACATTGTACATTTGGGTTATTAAAGGATTAGGTTTCTTTTTGCACACACAGTGATTAGCACTTGTTTTACACTTATACAGTACAGAATAAATGCAATACAGTAGCCACAATGCAATTTCATTAATCTACAGAGCACAGCAAAAAATATATATAAAATAAAAATCCTTAAATCTATGAAGTTTTTTTACTTCTCTTTTACTTCTCTTTTTTATTTTCTCTATTTATTTTTTTTTTTTTTAGTTTTTTTATTCTCTTTCAGCTGTTTTATTTTTCTGAATGGGCAACCTTCCAACTGTCACTTGTTATACACTGCCTGGCTAAAAGAAGTGACATTGTAGAATTAAGTAAGCAAATGCTTAGGAGCCTTTGAATGAATGATTACGTTCCTTTAACCCTAACTAATGCAGTGAGTAGCTTCTCTTGTATAAACAAGCATGCTAGAAGATATATTTCTTGGTGGTGGAAAAGATGTCACTGCATTTCTGAAGGGTGAAATTATTGGCCTTCTTTGAGCAAAGAAAACAAGCTATGAAGATTGCTTAAATTGGGTTAAGAACTGCCCAAAGTATAAAACAAATCCTGGGACGATCGTGCTGAACTGACAATTCTGCAGAAGAAACTGACCCTCATTGAAGATAACAAACAGCTGGTGATCTTAGATAATAAAAAAATTTGACACTAGAACTCATGAGCATGTAAAACAGTAAAAACAAAAGTAATTTCTCACACACCCAATGCAATAAGGATTCAGAGGATTGGGATTAGCATCTGTGTGACCATAGAAAAAACAATTTTTTATGAGAATAATAAGAATTCAGTTTGAAAAGAAAGCCCAAAGATTGGACTCTGGAGCAATATAAAAAGGTTCCAGATTCACCCTGTTCCAGAGTGATGGGCCTAACAAGGTGAGAGGGGAAGTACGTGAAGCAATGTACCCATCATTCATAGTGGCCACTCATCTGAGGCAGTGTTAAGATCCGGTGTTGCTTCAGTTTGTCAGGCCGAGGCTCAGCAACATTATGTGGCAGTAAAAGGAGGTTGGTTGACAACCTGAATGTACTGAATGTCCAGGGTATCCCATCAATAGATTTTTTTTCCCTCCCTGATGGCATGAGCACATTCCAGGATGCCAGGATTCAACAGACAGAAATAGAGAAAGAGCTCAAGGAATCATTTTCATACAAGAAATGGCATCACAGCGTCCTGACCTTCACCCCACTGGGATTAAAAGTGTTTTAGATGTTCTGGGGAAGACTTGAGAGATTGTCCGACTCCTCTACTTTTAACACAACATTTCAGTGAAAAATTGCATTCAAGTTTAATAGGAACACCTGTACATATGGCCATTTAAATAGTTATTAACCAAACAGATGGCAGCTCCTTCTTCTTTCTGATGAACTACACTGCATATCTGCATGGTCAGTCCAGAGATCTCACTGATCTCAGTCAAATTGATGTACACAAGAAATGGCATCACAGCGTCCTGACCTTCACCCCACTGGGATTAAAAGTGTTTTAGATGTTCTGGGGAAGACTTGAGAGATTGTCCGACTCCTCTACTTTTAACACAACATTTCAGTGAAAAATTGCATTCAAGTTTAATAGGAACACCTGTACATATGGCCATTTAAATAGTTATTAACCAAACAGATGGCAGCTCCTTCTTCTTTCTGATGAACTACACTGCATATCTGCATGGTCAGTCCAGAGATCTCACTGATCTCAGTCAAATTGATGTACACTGTCACCAACTTTATCTATGACATGGTTGTTGCCGGATGCTGATTTTCTGTCCACAGTTGTAAAGAGTGATGATATGAGGGTGTACTCATAAGTTCAGTTTCTTTGACTAATATAATCATCTCTAAACATGCCTATGCACAGAACTTGAATGGTAGGACATGCACCCTTCAATTCTTTTAAAAAATATTTGCCTTAATAATGAACCATTTTGAGGAATGTGAATTGTGGTCAGCCTGTAAAGTTGCAACTTTCTCCCCCAACATCAGCTAGCACCATAATAATCTTGGCTGTGCAGCATGATTTATTAAAAATCACTTTGATGTAGAGCACTTGAAAGGGCCATTTGTCTCCATGTCTAACACAACTCCAATTAAGCCACAATGTAAAAACATTCGTGGGTTTTTTTTGTTTTGTTTTTTGCACTTCCATGCCATACAAGAACTCTTCCCTTCATCACAAAAAAGTTGCCCCATGATGAGGGTGAGCAGGTCAGCGGGGAAGTGGGGCTGGGGAGACTGCACTCTGTACTCTGACATACTTAGCCCACCATGCCCGGTATGAGTATACATATCCCAAACTACTATATCCTTCCTGGCTGCTTGAAACAATCCAGCCATTTTCCTCTGACCTTTCTTATCAGCAAGTTCTCTGTACACTTTAGAGACTGCTGTGCAGGAAAATCCCGGGAAATCACCAGCTTCTGTTATGCTCAAACCAGCTTATCTGGGAATGCCACAGAGGTTGGAAGTGAACATCTATGCATGATGCACAATTTTTTGCTCTGTGCTGCTGCCACATGATTGGCTGATTGGATACTGGCCTAAATGAGCAGGTGTACAGGTGTTCCTATTAATTTGTGCATGCACACACCCCCTCAGAATTTGTAAGTTTTTGTATACTTTATATGAACTTTAAGATTAAGTACGAAGTGGTTAAAACAGTGATCCTGAACTTCTGCGTCATAATAAGTGCCCTGGAAGCAAAAATGGGATCTGAATCTTGGCGTACTTCACAGGCATGTTACCAGTATAACTTGCATACAGGAAAGGTGAAAGGAGTTCAAAGAAAATTCCTTTATGCCATTGTCACATGACCGTTAATCCTAGTTAGATCATTCCTACTTGAGGCGAATCACACGCAACACACATACACCTTTGTCAAACATTACATCACTATGAAAAGGTTTTCCTGCACTGCGTATCTCTGCTGAGCTTCAGGCTCCCTCCAGTGTTAGGTGTACACGCTGTGCCTGCACTTCCATCTTCCACACGTATTTTATCCTACTAGTGCCAGGACATTGTGTGCATAGTGTGTAAATAATGCCAAATTCTGTTATTTAGTGTCTGCTTGCTGTTTGTTTATTTCTATGATTAGTCTGTGATTAGTTGTTTATTGACTAATCTGTCGCCAGCTGAAAGATTTCGATGTTCCAGCTCTTGTGATGGAAAGATTTCTAAATAACAGGGAGGCAGTTCTCCACACCAGAACACCAAATAACTGGTGTTACATTCTCCCTAGGTGGGTTTTTCTTATTTTCATTATAGAGTTTTATTGTGTTAGAGCTGGGTTTACTCTGTATATATTACATTAGGACCAGTAGGAGGACAGTATAGAATGATGATCTGTAAAACACAACAGAACAGCTATAGATACACTAGTGGTTTATATTTGACATGTTATTGCCCAGAAACATATCTTTATTACTGAAACGTCACTTTGAAGAAGGTTTCCATTAATCTGCCTTCAGTTCCTACCTGAGCATGGATGTTGCTGATTGATGAGGTACACAGCATGTAGTAATTTTCTTTAGCAGGTCTATTATTAAAGGATCTTCATTATATAATCTGACATGGAGAGCACCTTATTACACAATCAGTTACAGGATTCAGCCAAGAAGTGACACAGTGTAAAAACTTTTAGCTTTAACCCGCTAAATAAATTACTTTGAAAGATTTAAAAAATGTGTTTGAAATGAAGCTACAGAATTTGGACTGTGTGTTTGTGTGTGTATATAATTAGCATGAAGAAAGGCCAGGTCATCAGCATCAGTCGCAGACTGCCACCAGATTGTCCTTTCCAGACTTACACCGAGCTTCAGAATCACTGGAACAGCATGGTATAAAAAAACACTGACATGGAAACTGTTCTTAGACAAATTAAAAAAATAAATTATATATATATATATAAGCTGTCTATTGATAGGTTCTGATTGACCTGCAAGTCTGTCTGTCTACCTAAGTTAGATTATTATTTTTTTTAATTCTGTGTGAATCTTAGTGGTGGCATATGGTGGTGGATTTTATTGCTGCCCATCATAATGCAAGTCAGTGATACATAACAGCCAATCAGCATCAACTCATTGATGCAGCAGCCTTTTTGAATTTCCTTTGGTGGTCAAACGCATACACCAGACAGGACATTGGACAACACGGGACAACCTGCAAAGTCATGTTTCATAGCTATGTCGCTCGGCTCAGCAATGGCTCCATAATATACTAATAATATTAGTAATAATAATAATATTGATAATAGTAATAATAATAATAGTAGACAATAGACAAAAATCTGTCTGATCAAAGCATAAGGAATAATGGACTAGAAAAAACTCAAATAAAATTTAAGCAAAGAAATCTGAGGTAACATAGCCTGGGCTTTACCCAGTTTTAAGCTGTCTTCTTTCTGTGAATCTGTGCCGTCTATAGCTTTATATATTACTTTCATTATCTGGCAGCCTGGAGTGGAGCCTGGTCTCGTACTCCCTTAAGGCTCAGTATGTTTGTGTTCTGAGATGCTTTTCTGCTCAAATTTGTAAAAAGTGATTTAGTGTAGCATTTTGTCAACTCCAACCAGCCTGGAACATAAATTGAATTCCTTGGTCTGTATCTGTATGTGTTTGTGTTGTGATGCCCCATATAATTGGCCAGTTGGATAACTGCTCAATTAAAGGAGGTACTGTATATAAGTGTTAGAGGTTGTTATGTAGGACTATTTATGAAGCAGTCTGGAATGAGTTTGTGTGTAAATGACTTGGAGTGTTTTGAACCTAAAAACATTTTAGGCAATTTTTTTCTTTCATTATTCAGTTTGTGTCTTGAACATTTTGTTAACAGTTATTTATATAGTATATAATAAAACAATTTTCATTGAATTGTACTGTCTCTATTCAGCCACGTTCACCAAGCCTAATGTGAATAATTGTTTTATTGTGTACTATATAAGCAAAAATGCACACTAAAATATGATTTTTAATGTTTATTTTAAATTATAACAGATGCATAAACTCCATGCATGAGCAGGTGCATAGCAACAGTGTCTCTAACTCATTTCTTTAGTATATATTGTGTGGATACATAAAGAAAAGCAAACTAAAATATGATGTTTATACAGTAGGTTTTTTTTTTTAGTATTTATTTTTACGTATTTTAACCAGGGTGGCACAGTGGCGTAGTGGTTAGCATGTCCGCCTCACAGCAAGAAAGCCTGGGTTTGATTCCCAGCTCGGACGTTTCTGTGTGGAGTTTGCATGTTCTTCCCGTGCTTGCTTGGTTTCCTCTGGGTACTCCGGTTTCCTCCTACAGTCCAAAAACATGCACAATAGGATAATTGGCTGTTCCAAATTAGCCATAGGTGTGGGTGTGAGTGTGAGTGTTGGCCCTGCGATGGCCTAGCGAGCTGTCCATGGTTTGCATTTTGCTGCCTTACTGATTTCTGTGTTCTCTTGTTTCAGCATTTGCTTCATGAACATTTATTTATTTCCATGTCTTGTCTCAGTTAGTGTGGTTTTTTTTTTTTCTTTTCTCCCATGAGTCTGAGTGGTGGGATGTACACATGTACACTGAACAGGACACGGGACAACCATGCAAGCAATATTCCATGACTATCGGCCTCCACTTGGGTGTTCCTCTGTGAAATCCACTTTATTAATTTGAGTTAATTTGCTTGGTTGAGTATATGTGACACTTTTAATTAGTCTCGTCTGTTTCTGTACATGTTTATGCGCTGAACAAACTATTTCACATATGCTTGCCGAGCTAATTAGTCAACACATAAAAATTTAATTAACGAGCCAGTTGCCGTATTGTAAATCTGTAAACATGGACTTAATGTGAGAAATAATTAAGCTAATGTATAATTATTTCTTGGATTTTTCTAAGTAATAAGCTTGCACCAGGGTGTTATTTCAGTCAGCCTATTAAAATTTTAACATTATCTCTTCACCATTTTAATAACTGAAACCAAAAGATAGTATTTCTCTTTAGATCCTCTATTTATTCTTCACCAATTTCCTGCAGAGTTCATGTATTCCTTCTGTGGTCTCTGCTCACCATGTGCCTTCCATTCACTCTGTGTTTTCTATAAGGCTTTTATCACCTCCGACCTCAGGTTTGTAAGTCTGCTGTCACACTGAGAGTGGCTCACTGAAAAACACACTGCATATTTTGAATCCTTTGTAGTTCCTTGTGTGTGTATTTGTGGTATTTGAGCTTGGTGGGTTGATTTTACACTTTGTAGGCAAGTCCAAATCTAACCTTTGATCACAAACAAACCCACTGCACGCTTGCTGAGCCTTTAACACGCGAGGTTCAGGCATGACTAGCCCATGAGATATCATAAACACTCTCACCTTGCATACTGATGTTCTGAAGCTGTAACAGCTGCTTAAATGTGTACATTAAGGCATTTTCTTAGTGCCTTAGAAATACACCAGTTAGCCATAGTATTAACACCACCTGATAGCTCTGTGGCTCGGAAGCCCCATATGTAGCCGGCTACAATGTACTGTAAAGGTTCTGAAACCTTTCTATGATAGCCAGCATTAACAAACTTCAGCAGTTTGTGCTGCAATAGCGCTTTTGTGGGATCAGAACAGACTTAGTAACCTTTGCTGCCAGTGTTCATCAGTGATCCATGGGCACCCATGACACTTTTTGCCATCTCACTGGTTGTTCTTCCTTGGACCACCTTTGGTAGGTACTCACTACTGCATACCAGGAGCACAAGATCCGCCATTGTGAAGAGGAATTGACGTAGTCGTTCAGCCATCACAAAGTGACCCTTGTCAACGTCATGCAGATCCTTAACCTTGCTCATTTTTCTTGCTTACAACACATCAACTTTGAGAATTGACTATTAATTTTCTGCCTATTGTCATATTCATTCATTCATTCATTCATCCATTTTCTGAACCGTTTAATCCTAATTAGGGTCGGGGGGGTTGGCGCCCATCTCAGCCGACTCTGGGCGAATGCAGAGTACACCCTGGACAGCTCACAAGGCCATCGCAGCTATTGTCACATTGATTGCACTAAAAATTGCCATGTAAATATGATACTCCAAATCTCAAGTAAATATCTATGTATAGGTCTATGTGATTATGCATTCATTAAGTAATATATTTTGGAAGTTGAATTTTGTAATCAAATGTCTTAAAATAAATGTCTATTCTGTTAAAGTCCTTTTATTAGTTTATACTACACAGGAAACTCACAGTCTGATTGAACTGCTCTCAGTTTTTCTTGTGTTTCTGTGTAGTATGTTCTAAAACTTTTGAATGAGTGTAAAACAGCTGTTTACAGAGACCAGTTCACTCATGTTTTCTTGTCGTATGGAATAAACTGTACTAGGTGCACTTAATGGGCAGGCTAGTAACAGACACCATTTGCAACACAGCACCTACCTGGCCTGCCTCTGTAATGTTTAAAATATGTATACATAAACATTACTTTTACATTGTTAAAAAAAAAATGTATTTCACTTTGTTTTTCTTAATATATACTAAAACACTTAGAGTCTGTGCTCACACACAGAGCTTAATGCAGCTGTCATGATTAAAAATGTTAAGCATAAAAATGTATTTTTATGTGTTTTTTTGCTTATGTTTCCATGTAGCGTATATACTAATACATTATTCACCTCATACTCAGTGGATGCGCTGATTTCAATCATTGCTTTATCTTGGGGTCTATTCAGCAGCATCCACCTCTTCTTTGACGCATAATTGTAAATTCTCTCTCTCTTAAGAAGGCTGTTAGCACTGGCTTAAGACACTCTCTCTTACTCTCTCTCCCTCACATTCTCTCTCTCTCTCTCTCCCTTTCTCTCTCTCTCTCTCTCACTCACACACACACAAACACACATTGTCACTTTCTCTCTTTTTCTGTCTCTCTCACACACACTGTCTCTCTTTTGCACTCTCTGTCACTCACTCTCTCTTGCCTCGCACTTTTTTCCTTTGTCTTACTGTCGCCCTTTTTCTCTTCGCAGTCTATTGCCCACTTTCTGTGTCTAACTCCCCCCCTCCCTTTCTCTCTTTCTCTCTCTCTCTCTCTGTTTATTTATTTAGTATGGCTACTGTCTGCCACCAGTGAACGAGGATGAGGTAGTGTACTGCAGTTTGTATTTTAAACCTCTTGGTGAGAAGCTTTTCACGTATCCTTCCTTCATTGACTTTTACTGCCAGCTAAATTCATCGTGTGCACCACTAGCCATATTTTATACACCTTCAACAATTAAGCAACTACATCTCTAACATTCACAAGAAGCATTTAAATTACCCTGTAAGCGTGTTAGAAATTTATTAAAGTACCTTTGTAGACATCAGTAAACCTAAAGCAAATGTTGACACTTGACGGGCTAGAGTTATGAAAGCATGCAGATATCTGTGGTTTCAGTACTTTATGTCTTTATGGTGAATGTGCAAAAGTTACCCCTATTATATTTTGAATAACTGTTCTCTCCTCAATGGCGCCAATGTCTGCGACACAGTCTATGTGATTATGTCACCGAGGTCTCAAAAATTACTTCTCTAAACAATCCCTGAAAGCAAAGGGCTGTAAGCATATAATTTACTTGCACGGCCTTATTGTGTTTTTTTATACTCTGTTTATGGTGTCTGCCCTACAGTGCTATTTGAGTTTGTTTTTAGTCCTTAACTCAAATGGTTCAGATATCCATTGAGTTGCATTCGCATTCAGCCAGTACAGTGTTTCCCCCGAGTGAACCTGCAGGGGGTGCTCAGCAGCTTTCTGTCAGATATCAGAAGCCTAATGGAGAACGTTTGTGGCTTTCCAGCCAAAATGACCAGCAAACCATGTTATCATACTACAAATCTGAACAGACCTAGCTTACAGGTATGATATAAGGTAACCTCCACCACAGACAGTGAGAGACATGGCCGGCATTTGATAACCTAGTTAGCTGCACTGGGGGGACAGCAGTGGCAACTCGGTGATAGTGGAGCTTGAACCCCTGACCTTGGGATCAGTAATCCAGCATCCTACCACCAGGCCACCACTGCCCGCAGTACGATAACTGTTTTGTTAAAAATATACCAGTATTTATTTTGTTGTTTGCTGTTTAATACATATAGTTATTCACAGTGGACCGTTCCATTGTTGGATGTGAAAATGTGAACTCATGATTACTCACAGGCTTAGCATGAGAACATTTGCATAACCATATTTTGCCATGTAGTGTTTCAGGGAATGTGCAGACCAGTATGCAAAAATTGATTTAACTAGACATTGATTTAAATATTATACAGATAGAGATCACATACCTGTATACATACTGCTGTTAAGCAATAGATATTCTGTGAATCCCCTCGAAGAAAGCATTAGTATTTTAATAAAAGAGATTTTTTTTTAAATTTGATGCCACAAAAACTTTGTATTCTCTGTAAACTGTGTGTATATTGGGGCAGCTTGGTGTCATAGTGGTTAGCACATTCACCCCACAACAAGAACATCCTGGGTTTTGAGCCCTGGACATTGTTCTCCTTGTGCTTGTGTGGTTTTTCTCTGGGTACCCCAGTTTTCTCCCACAGTCCAAACCCATGAACATTAGGCTAATTGGCTGTTGCAAATTGCCCCTAGGAGTGGGTGTGAGTGTGAATGGTTGTGTGTGTCGGCCCTATGATGGACTGGTGAGCTCTTCAGGGTGTAACCTGTCTTCGGCCAGAGTCAGCTCCAGCATCCCCACAACCCTACTAGGATTAAGCAGCTTGACACTTGGCACTGCAGAACTAGGAATAGTATACTATAGTAAAGTAATTTTACTTTATGCTAATGATGATGGAATTTTATTTGAATGTAATATTTTAGAACTTCATGTTAAGGTAAAAATATCTTTCCCATCCATTCATCATTCACCCCTGATCATAGACAATACGATCACAGAGTGAGTGCGCAGATTTCAGTCAGAACAGGCACATATTCACACCAGTTTAATAGGCTCTTGCACGAGAAATCCATAATGGTGTCTGCACTTGCTTTTCAAGCAGATTAAATTTCTCTATAATTTACACCACAATAACACAAAGCTCTATAGATTGCTCCTCTATGCAAACTGTGTTTGTGCCAAACTTTGACAAAATTTCTGCTGGACCATGTTTGTAAAGATGAGATTGTGAAATCCCATTGCAGTGTTTTAATATTTTTGAGGTGTCTTTTCTGCCCTGCACTTGACCCTGTGTGTTGCAAGAATAATCACCAAACATCCCCAGCGTGCTGTTATACTTGGCAGAGTGGTTCATAGATGATAAATTACTGCCGAATCTAGAGCATGCAAGTAGAGCTAAATTCTTTCTGCGCATAGGAGGTGTGTGAATATACTACACAGAAGTAGTCTGTGGAAAATATCCTTTCCAGACTTTCTGAATTACAGAAGGCCACCACGTCAGAATGTACCTTGGTGGAAAACTCAGAGTTTCCAGGCAAAACAATAACTGACCCAACATGAGGTCATTTCCATTCACTTGGGTTCCAGTCCACAGATGGAGAAAGAAACTCAAGCCAAGTCAGCTTTATTTATGCTAGTCTTAACTCATTTTGGTGTTATTGGACTATGACAAATTAAGTAGAGCATGAACGCAAAATCAATTTATGTCCGTCTCTGAGAGTTAATGCAAATGAGGAGAGACGACAGGACTGTGTTTCGGTTCTCCTGGGCATTCATGATTGATAATGACGTCTCCAGACCAACCATGATTAGATTATGAGTCATTTAGATAAAACCCACACACTAGGCAGTTTGTAGTATCTGGTAAAACTCAGCCAAGTTTCTGAAAAAGTTGAAAGTATTGATATATCTCATTTAATAAGTATGTGCCTGTCATTTAAAGTGAAATTTGTAGCACTGTATATTTTACAGCCTCCTTTTTACCTTGATTTTCAGGACTTTCCTGCTAACCTGACCTCCAAGAGCTCTAGCCGACTCGTGCTAACCCAGCTCCCAAATGTCTTCCCTCCAGAGAGGGTGCCTCTTTCACAGTTAGCATCATCTCCATGGCCATTAAGTCAGCCTGTAGGTCAAAGTAACATCAGGCATCCAGCTACAACCAATGGACATGGAAATCCTCAAATCCCCAACCCCATTTTGCAGTCTTGCCATTTCCCATCATCCTTCACCTCACTCCCATTGTACCCTCCTGCTAACCACCGTTTGCTTAGCAACACTCAGTCTGCTACACAGACACCCAAACTGGTGTCAGTCTTCACAAACAAGTTACTGAGTCATCATATTAACACCACAAAGGTCTTGGCTGAGAAAAAACAACAGTATCAAGAAGATGCACAATGTGTCCCTCAAGCAGCAGTTAAAAGACCCTCCTGTTCTCCATTACCCTCTGCACCATCACTTCCTAGAGCGTCTCTGCAATTTTTTAAGGGTTGTACACGAGAGCCGAATGTCTGCAGTCCTATACCAACACAACCTCTCTTTCAAACGCAACCTGTACCCATGTCTGAGATCAAAAGAAGGGTAAGAATCCCATTGCCTTTATGTACTTTTTTAATTCACACTGTCCTTACATGTGGAACATTTTAATGCTTCAGAAAGAGAAATATAAAATATAAAGCAGCTTAGTGTCTTAGTGTAAAGTATTTTGACCACCATAAACTGCATTTTGGGAATAAAAACAGACCGATCTGAATAAGTAAACAAGCTTACAAGACTTTTAGGCTCCTGTAATAAGATAAAAGCTCCATTCAGTGCCATTTTATACATGTTTTACTGCATTCTAAAAGCACTTAAAGCATAAAATCCTGGGTAGAGATTATTGATTAATGAATCTGCAACTTTCATCAAGGTATATTGAGCCTAACAGCAATTACTAGGATGTAACAGAGGTTAACAATGCCAATTTGTCACTTGAGACGACTTTAAGAAACCTTAAAATGAGCTAGACCTAAAAGAGGGCTGCGTGACACCAGATGTAAGGAGCCCGATTTACTGAGCGGGGCAAAACAGCATGTGGGCACAATTCTAAAAGCACTGATAAGTGTGGCCAGTTTTGCAGGTGGTCTACAAACAATGTGCTGTTTTCTAAACACAGGCACAGCCAATTTTTATATGACATGCCCAATCTACCAAGAGCTGCGCAATTTAGCACAGGATCACAAACAAGCAGTTTACAATCAGATACACATAAGTTATACACACTTTCTTGTGAAACACCACGGCAATGCAATACAGCTAAATTGAAAAAATAAATACTTTGTTCATTCCCGCTGGGAAATTCAAATATCCAGCAGCTCATGTAACAATAACAACACTTCTGTTCATGAAAAAATAACTTAAATAAATAGATAGACATAAAAGACTTAATAGATTGTGTTTTATAAAACAGGATAAAAAATGATGGAGGTACAGAAGTGATAAAAAGTCTTATTGCAGCAGAGGCAAAAGATCTCCTGAACCGCTCAGTTCTGCAACACAGTGAGAGTCTGCTGCTGTGGAGGCTATGAAGAGGGTGTCCACTATTACACAATGCGCCATGAATGCCATGAAATGGGGGTGGGGGGGTGCTGCAGCCTATCTTAGTAGACTCTGTGTGACACCCTGAACAGCTCACCAATCCATCACAGGGCAAACACACATATAACTATTTGCACTCACATCAGGGGCAATTTGACAGCCTTCTAGCCTAATGTGCATATTTTTTGACTGTTGGAAGAACCAGAGTACCTTGGATAAAACCCATGCAAGCCCAAGGCAAACATGCAAACTCCACAGAGAAACACTCTCACCTCGCCCGGGACTCGAACCCAGGACCTTCTCGCTGTGAGGCGGACGTGTTAACATAAGCAGTCAACAAATATAAGCATGTCGCAAACCATAGAGAATCAGTTATCGCGTTTGATTTAAATATTTTCCGCCCCATATTTTACGGCTTGAGAACGAAACTCTCAGAAATGCCTACGCAACAATCCCTGGTTTAAAAACATAAGTTTCCACCTCTCATGCGCAATAGAAAAAAAATGTAGTTCCCACCTGTCAGGGGAAATTTTTTTGTTGCACTTCATTAGTACTTTTTTAACACCAAAGCTGGGTTTGTGCTATAGCGACCTGTTAGTAAATCTGGCCCTAATGCTCTTAATCGTATAGATTTTGTGCTACCACACAACAGAAAATCACAAGGTTAAATCCTAAACATACCACAGATTGGCTGGAAGTAGGCAAAGGAAAAGACATGGTTGGCTGACATGGCTGAATGGTAGTTTCAGATAATATGGCAGAGCCATCTAGAGAGTCTAGGGTGAAGTCCCTAGCTATCTAGGGAGAAAATGTGCGGAGGAAAATCATACATGTGATGAACAGTGTGTCAAGTCATATTATTATGAATTCGAAGCAATCTGTTATTCGTGTCCACACTCCACACACCCTTCTTGAATATTAATTTTCTCAGAAACTCAAAAGATGTTAATAATAAACATTGTCAAATTAATGAATATGAAGAAATGTTAAGTGTAGATATGCCTCCGGTGAAATGTTTCACTATATAAGTCTTTGATGACAGCCTTGCGATCATTTATAGAGCAACGTTGTTCTTTATGTGGTCTCGTCTCAGGGCGAAGTATTTGAGTCACGCTCAAAGAAATCCAAAGTCAACATACAGGAAGTGGATGTGCTGAAGTACGCCAGAAGTAATCAGGTAGTGACGCACCCCTCGCCTCTCAACCTCTTATCTGAGTCTACACAGGGGGAAAAGATTTCTGAAGTATTCCGACATTACTGGGGCAGCCGTGGCCTAATGGTTAGAGAAGTGGGATTGTGACATAAAGGTCACTGGTTCGAAAAAATGCGTGGTGACTAGGGGAGTAAGCAGCAACTTCCCTTCCTCCACCTACATGGCCGAGGTGCCTAACCTAACTCGTCACGTGCCGCCATGTGTGTCAGCTCACCGCTTATCTGTCTGTGCTCACTTTGGATGGGTTAAATGCAGAGCCATAATTTCGGATGTGAGATTAATACAGTCTATGAAAAATGTAAAAATTACCATTTTGCCTTTTGCACCATGAGTGAGGAACAAAACAATTATGTATATGATTATTTTGCTCCTTCTCCAATCTCCCTGAATTAAATCCCTCATTTGTAAGAGATGATGAGTGTGTGTCGAGGGAACTGATTTGATTTAGTGTCCATTAGTCTCTCGGACGTGCCGCTCATAAACCAAATGAATTGTCTGGCTGGGTTTCTAAATGAAATCCGTTACAAATCTGGCATGTGTTCATGACCTGGATTAGAAGCCATTAAGACGAGTGACAAGCCAATGCATCATTTTGATGTCAGGGGTTGAAAAGTGGTGCTCATAGAGTGCAAGTGCACAGCGACGAAGAATCCTTTCAACCTGTTACTTATATACCCATCAAATGACACTAGATGCCTGGGATACTTTTGTAATTGTTTGATGATTAACACTGGATTATTAATTCCTATAGTATGGCTACTTTGTATGTATTGCTGTCAGTCCTCACTACGCATTGTGGTTTTTATAAGTTTGTTTATGAAGCTTTTTAGGCCAAAGGACAATTAGCTTTGGATTGATCCAAAGCTGATTGTTGAGTAAATTGCTTCAGCATCTCTGACAGTATAGTCAACAGTCTTCTAATGCGTTAACGTTTCCATAGTAACAACTCATCCACTGAGAGTTGTGTGGTGAATGCGTCATGTTTTCTGTATAGTGATGTTAATTTAACATGTGTGGAAGGAGTCTCCAGTTCCAGAGCTCCCATTTCAACCAAGCAAAAGTCTTCAGTTTCTTTGTATCATGACAAGGTGCATTTGACGTTGTAACTGAAGTTTGCATACCTGCATACTTATACTTGGTATTTACATAAATGGGTTCTAACTGAGAAGAATGGTAACATGAGGTACATCGATGGTGTATTCAAAAATGGTCAAAATTGCAATGTTGCACTTCTTAGACTCAATGGTCGCCATCTTGGTGTTGAAGCAAACGGGAAGGGATCAACGACCCTTTAATTTTGGCCAGGTGGAGAACGACACAGAGTCTGCGTCAAAAATCCTCCTACCTCTCAATGTGAAAGAATCCTTTAAAAAAATTCAGGATCCAGAATTTGATCCGGATCATCTCCGAAATCCAATGAAGTCTTCCTTGTCCAAATCCCCACCTCGGCTACAAATTTAATCAGAGTCCACACAAAACATTTTGTGTAGTTCCGCTAACAAACACACAATAAACAAACCGAGGATAAAACTTAACCTCTTGGTGGTGGTAAAAAGAAGGACAGAAATACAGAATGACAGAAAAGAATATCCAGCACTGGGTGTAATGTCATTCATTCATTCAGTGATTCAATACCCGAACCACTTTATCCCACTAGGGCCGCAGGGAGACTGGAGCCTATCTCTGCCAACTCCGGATGAAGGTGGGGTTCACCTTGAGCAGCTCGCCAGTCCATCACAAGACCAACACACACAACCATTCACGCTCACCCTCACACCTAGCGGCTGTGCCTTTCTTTGTACTGTGCGATTTAACCGGAGTACCCAGAGGAAATCCACATTAGCACAGGGAGAACATGCAAACTCCACACGGAAACGAAATACCCTCACCGAGCCAGGGACTCGAACCCAGGACCTTCTTGCTGTGAGGCGAACATGCAGGTCATGCAACACTCCTGGCCAAAAGTTGAGATTTTCATTTTCTGTAAGAACAAAAGTTGCTGTATTCGATTTTAGGCAACACTAACCTGTCAAAATTCACTCACTACACAAGTAAGTTCATAGTGTGCCGTGTACTACACTACTAAAAGACGTACACAGACTGAGAAACGCAGAGAGATTCTTAAAGAGGTGCTATCGTCATCAAGACATTTGAAGAGACCCTTTTTAATTGCTGCTATATTGAAAGGTGCTGAATTTCTCAAAATAAAATGACACTAGAAGGCACAATGTGTCGTTCATTATTGAATTAAAATAAATTGTAAGCCATGAAGGCCCATGTGAGCGGAGCACCATACTTAACGAAACCATTGGCCCGATTTTGGATGGATTTTACATATTGTTCATGCCTATCCTATGGTATCCGTATGCATCTCATTGCTGATTGGCTGTAGGCTCTTTGGCAGGAACTTGACACGTACTGACATCTGGAAATGTACACTAAGGCGGTTTTTGTTTTTGAAACAACATCCAACAAACTAAAATACGTTTTTAGAGTATTTTTGGCGATGCTTCTACTAATTTTTCCAGAGAACATACATAAAATAACTTTTAAAACATTGACCGAATCATTAATGTATTATGAACGGGAAAGAAACACAGCTCGCTAAACTCTGATGAGGAGCTCTGAATTTACACTGTGCCTAAATACACACAAATTGATGTGGTGCGAATAAGAAGAATAATATACTTTAGAAAGTCTGTTATAGGAAGTAACCAACGTAAGCTGCTATTGGTTCATTTGTATAACAGCATGACCTGAGTTGGTTTAATATGTACATGACTAAGTTACAGAAAGATCACTGTGGAAGTTGAGAGTGTTTCAGACCAGGTGGTTTATCCATTTTCTCTCAGCTGGCGAAGATCAACGTGGTGACTCTGCAGGCCTGGCTGAAAGGTCAAGGGATCGCTGTGCGTTCAAAGGACAAGAAGGAGGACCTGATGTCAAAGGTCATGCAGTGCCTGAGTGAACCATGAGGTATGGAGTTGCCAGCCAGAGAGCTCCTGCAGGTTTAGAGTTCCTCTCGCAGGTAATCCACACCGGAGAAGAAGTCTAGCCTGTAGAGCTTTTCCCTTAAAGCACTCTCAGTGAGGAAAGATTAACATGGGCTGCCCCTGAGCTTTTTTTTTGTATGAATAATTTTGCTTCCTTTAGCATGATGTTACATTAGTTTCTGAGAACATTATATGACTAAAAGTTATATCCTAAACAGTGATCTAATTTAAGCATGCATAGTAAATGTAAATTTCTGTTTGTGGAGTTTTACAATGTCAGTCTGAATGTTTGTTTGTTTTTGTTTTTTGTTTTGTTTTTTTGTGGTACAGTCAAATAAAACAAGACCAACAGTTTTGTTCCGATTGATATTATACTACATTACAAATTTATATATTCATATGATCTGGAAAATATGAATACAGACACGTTTCTTGTTTAGTGCTTTTTTTTCATCATTGATCATCTTCAAATACATTCAATTCTTTTAATGAAATCTCATCCAGTTTTTTACCATCACTAAGATCCAGCAGGGAGTTTGATATCCAAAACACACAGGGAATTTCGGATGTCCGCAGGTGCTGTGCTGCCACGGCTCCGAAGCATTTACTGCAAACATGACAGAAAGCTCTGATCTCAGCTCAGCTCGCGGCGGCTTTAATGATACTGAGACGGAGAGCCGAGCACCAGAGGAGTGTGACTAAAATGGAAATTGGCAGAATTCGCTTTGATGGCTAATGAAGGAAGCTGTCAGGAAGACTTTTTAACACCACGTACGAAATCAAAGGTTCCTGACTGGTACAAACCCTTTATTTAGAAAGCTAAGGAGTGACTAGACTTCCTGCAAAGACTACACTTGTTTTTCATTCATTTATGGGGGGATTTTCCATGTCAGAACTTTTTGGGAATTCCTGCAGTACATTAGAGATTTTCATCGTTTGCACCAGACAGACTTTTTCCCTGTTTTAAGATTAATACTGGCGGCATGGTGGCGTGGCAGTTAGCACTTTTGTGTCACAGCACGGAGGTCCTGGGTTTGAGTCCCGTGTCTGGTGAGGGCATTTCTGTGTGGAGCTTGCAAGTTTTCTCCAGATGCTCCTGTTTCCTCTCACAGTCCAAGGACATACACATTAGGCTAATTGGGAATTCTCGATTGCACCCTAGTTGTGAATCTGAGTGTGAGTAGTTTTGTCTGTGTATTGGCCCTTTGATGGTCTGGTGAGATGTTCAGGATGAACCCCACCTTTGCCCAGAATCGGCTCGGTTCGACTCCAGCCTCCCTGTGACCCTAATAAAGGATTTAGAAAATGATATGAAATGAAAGGGTTACATTTTAAGGCCGTGAAAACTTGTTTGTGACAGTCAAGTCGAGTTATTTTTAAAGTTTGTCCATTAAACGAGTTATTTTTAAAGTTATTTTTAAAGTTTGTGAACATATGTGGATGTCTGTGTGGTTGAAGATTACTAGGGAATTCAGAGTTTAAAGCGTTCATTGAACATGGCCCTGTAGCAGGGTTTGTGTAAGCTTTAAGAGTAAATCTGTAGTGAAACATCAGTAGTTTAATGGAAATGCTGTATAATTTATACCCAACTGGGCCACAGTCGTTCCTCTGTGATGGTGAAGGGTGAGCAGCCAGAGACGAGCGTTTGGGCTCGTCTGTCTGCTGTTTTAAAGTAATGGCTCATCAGAAACATCTTTTAAACAGTATTTGCCACAGGGCACAAATACACATTCCTCTATATGAAACGTGCACAATCATGCTCCAGCTTTCTTGTTCAGACCTCTGGGCAACTATTTACCTGAGTGCTGACCTGGCATTCACTAAATAAAACCTCCACGCTAATTTCTGGATAATTGCTGTGTTTATCGTTGAATCATTATTATTTATGATTTAAAGAGTGATGAGAGGAACTTAGAGAGGGGAATGGAGTTTTTGTTACTGTCCTGACAAAACCCTGTGCTTCCAAGACAAAAGCTAGTTTTAACTTTTATAATGCGGGTTTTAGAATATAAAATGCTTCTGGGTGGGACTGAATGGAAGATGCTTATATAAAAATAAATAAATAGAAATTAGGAACACTTGACTTGTCAAGCGCACTGTTATGTGATATTTTACAATTGTACCCTGAAGGCGAGGTGGAAGTATTCAATATAGTGCCATCCACTGAGCCTGAGGTGAGTAATTGTTTTGGTATATACTACACAGGAACATAAAGCAAAATAAAACAAGATTTTTATAGTTCGTTTTAACTTTTATTTATTTGTTTATTTATTTGTTTGTTTGTTTGTTTTGGATTTTTCCTAATTTTTCTCCCTAATTTAGTTGTATCCAATTCCCACCCATCAACTATTGCCTTCCCTATCACATGGCCACCACCGACCAGGGAGGGGTGTAAGCATGCACATGCCCCCTCTGTGACGTGCAATACTACCACCCGCCTTTTTTCAAACTGCTGCGCATTCGTATTTGGGGGCGGTCTAAAACAGTCGGAGGGAAAGCGATATCCGCCCCCCTCGTACGTATGAGCTCACAGACGCCCATGATTGGCTGGTGATTGTTGTGAGTGACAGGGATGGGAGCGTATGCCATCCCTCCCTCCTGTGAGAGCTCGGCCAGTTAGCTCCCATGGACTCCCGGTCACGGATGGCTGTGGCATCGATCCGGATTGGAACTTGCGATCTCCGGGTTGATAGTCGCGCACCTTGTTGATGCGGCACTCGGGTGCCCATTTTAACATATTTTAACCATTTTAGAGAATATACCCTTTTAGTATAAACTTAAGTAAACTTACTCACTTATTTGCCAAATTGCTTAGTCCTACTAGGGTCACGGGGAGGCTGGCACCTTTCTCAGCCAGCACAGGGTGAGGGCGATATACACCATGAACAGCTTGCCAGACCATTTCAAGACAAACACACACAACCATTCACACCCACACTCACACCTAGGGGCAATTTGGAACGGCCACTTCTGTGGGAGGAAACCGGAGTACCCAGAGTAAACCCACGCGAGCGCAGGGAAACCACACAGAAAAGCTCAAAGCCAGGACTTGAACCTTCTTTCTGTGAGGCAGACATGCTCACCACTACACCACTGTGCCCCCACTTCTTAAGTAAACTGCTCTCCATAGTAGCATCTTTTTAACTTATTCAAAGTTTTAGTATATAATATATGGAAACAAAAGAAACAAACCAAAATGACTTTTTTATGCAGTATTTTTCTGGCACAGTGATGATGCTGCCTGCTTCGAGTGACTAGGAAAAGCCAAGAGTGTCGGCTATTTTGATTCAGGAATTACTCACTCATGATTTTTTTTAAATTTCCAGATAGCACACCAATAATATTGTGCCATTCCCATGTAGTATATACTAATCTAGGATCTGTGCAGAACACCCACAGTGCTGTAGTGGGGTATAGTTTTCTGTATTGAGTGTGTGACTGTGTCCAGCTGCATGGCCACAGGGAAAAGGATCTCTGAGTTTCATGTTTGGTAATGTGTTCAGGACCAAAGGGGCCAGCTTCAACAAGGAGCAGGTGGCAGCTGGATCAATTTATCCTTCTCTCAAAAATCTAGTTAACTCTTTCATTACTAGCTGTTGAATTTGCTTTGAAAATGAACAGTTCTATTTCCTGGTCATAGTGCTCAGTGGAGGCTGTTTTCTTTTAGTAGAAAAAAATGAGCCCTTAGTGGAAAATATCTTGTTAATAAAACAAATATAAGATTATACTGGTTAATTATTATGTTTTTTAATCATTTTTAAACTGAAATTTGAAATTGTTTTGGTGGTAAATGAACAAGTAAAATCATGGAGTCAAGACAGTCTCAAGCTTGAAATGAAAAGCAATAGCTTTAGTAGTGTTGTGTGTTTATATTAGATAAATGTGTTTTTTGATATATTTGTTGTTGTTGTTGTTACAGTGAAGACATCATAAGCTTTGCACAGCACATTCAAAAATTATTTAACAATATTCTCCTTCCCCAAATAAAAGAGCTAATTTTATTACCATGGCCCTGTTTGGTCTAGGAACTATCAGTGCGTTGAAATCAACCCTAATGGAGTTTCTGAGCCTCAAGAGAGTCATAAAAGATATTACTTTAATGTAAAATGCATTAGAAATGATTTATATGCTGCTTTGTTATGCAGTTTATTCAGTTGTTCTTCATGCCGTATTCTTGTAGAGCTGGAAATGTGCTACGGCACAAAAGTAGTACTGTAAAAGTGCTTTGTGTAACTGTAATATGTGTGAATTGGTTGTGGTTTGGAAAGTCATGCAGGAAACGGGACAATAGAGAGGTTGTATTCAGACAGCACTGAAGCGGAAAGAGTAGGTGGATATCGGGCAACTGCATAAAAGAGTCAAGTGTATTGAAATGGAACTCTAAGGCCTTCATTCAGGCAGTGTCAAGACTTAACCTTTGGCATTGTACACCGTAGCTTTAAACTAATCTCAAGAAAACAGCTTGAAGAGTTTGGAATGTTGTTCTAGTTCAGTAATTCTGTTCTGGTCTGCAGCGGATTGATGTTTTAATAAAACGTCCTCAGGCTACAGTTGAGGAAGAACTGAACTCCAGATTAACAAAATCATGAACAAAGTCATGCCCTTCCTGTAATGTTCTCCGTCCGTCACATCTGAAAAGTCCTCGAAGATACAACCCGCTGGTATCCTTGTTTCTTTTCCAGCCAGAACGATGAGCAGTTGCGAAATATTTTATGAAATTTGTTATGAATTCCTGGTTTCAGGGAGTCTGCAGGTTTTCCGCTTTGGACATCTGCTCACTATCATAGTGTCTGTTTTCCATGAACTCTGATAGCTGCTGCCTTATTTCCTCTCAGGCTAAATCTAAAGTAGAGCAAAGAAGTCAGTGCAAGAGCCAGCCATCCTATCCATTAACACACTTCTTCCTGCCTTATGAAGTATCATGAATGTTATAGCGATACTAGCGATACTCCCCAGTGGTTTGCACAGGGAATAGATTTCTGCCGGTCAGTGCCAAACATAAAACTGGTTCATTGTGGTCCATTTTGAACACGGTGAACTATGACCTATATGTACGAATGCACTCTGATGAAAAAGCTTTGAGAAACGAAATGCTATATGGATGAATTCATGGGCTTTGCCTTCGAGACACAGCATTAACATTCCTTATAACTTTTTAGTGTTGTTAGTTAATTGCAACAGTTTTTTTATGGCACTCAGTCATCAGATAAGCAGATATTTCTTTTTCTTAGACTCCCATACTAATGTATTTTGTGAGACTCTAGGGTGGCACAGTAGTGTAGTGCATAGCACATCTGTGTAGGTTTCTTCTGGGTACTCTGGTTTCTTCCCACAGTCCAAAGACATGCACGTTAGGCTGACTGGCTGTTCCAAATTGCCCCCAGGTGTGGATGTGAGTGTAAATGGTTATGTATGTTTGTGTGTTGGCCCTGTAACAGCCTGGCAAGCTGCTTGGGTGTACCCTGCCTTCGCCCACAGTCGGTTGAGATAGGATAGCTAAATAAGGGAATAAGTGTGTGACTCAATTCTTGGATTCCCTCAAGCCATCGATAAGTATAGTGCACATACGGCTAAGTTAAGAGTCCACACAGTAAGGAGTTATTACAGGAATTCAGTGGTGTAGTTAACAGGACGGATTTTGAGTTTGAACCCCTGATGAAGCGTCTTCCAGTTCCAAATGGTTACTTGAGGATAATTAACATAACACAGATACAGAGCAGCCTATTATATATGCCTTTATTGTACATCATTATAATGCATTTGCTGCACAAAGCATTGTTACTCGATGGCAAAAAAATGTTTTGCCCAACAATTGTGATGTAATGATGTTGATGTTAAAGGTCAACAGAGTCATTGTATTTACACTTTAACTGCCCAAAACCTCAAATGAACAAATGAACTTGTCTCTTAGTCGTTTGTGCAATCACATTTTACTGGCTGCCAGTAAATCTGTGCAAGATTTTGTCTGAAAGCCAACTTGTTTCATTTTGAGCCTGGGGATATCTAGGTAATAGATGAAGTGCCACAAGTTTAGAGCTGGCGGAGAAAATGAATAGAACTAAATTATTTTATAAAATAAAAGGTAATTTCTCCCCTATCACTAACATGTTATTTTATTTTGAAAAATGATTTTATTTTATAGCAGGCTTTTATTACATTTTAAGAAGAGTTGATGATACATGGCAGATTTTTGCCTTCATTGTTTCTACCACATACTGGCATCCATCCAAAATACTCACGCACACTGCATTAGTAGAACTGGATAATAGTACAGCTCACATGAAGAGTTTAATTACCGAATTTTTTTTTCTCCTGGCAATAAAAATAATAATTTATGGGCTTTCATCATTACTCCCAACATTGAACAAATGGGTATTTAAACCCCTGATGTGGTTAAACTTGCACACGAGGGCCTTAATCTCAAGAGCAGTGTTAAGTCCAGCACCATCCTATGGCACAATGAGTAAAAAACATGAAATGTCTCATGAAATTTATGTTCTGAGCTACAAATATACTTGATTTATCATCATCATTTATCACTATCAACATCAACACATCACAATCACACATTCATTCATTCGTTCATTTGCCGAAGCACTTTATCTTTTGGGTCTCAGAGGCTGGAGCCTATCTCAGCTGACTCTGGGTGAAGGCGGGGTATACCACGAACAGCTCACCAGTCTATTGCTGGGTCAACATAATTACATCTGGGGGCAGTTTTGAACAGCCGCTTAGCCTAATGGCACTGTGGGAGGAAACCTGAGTACCTGGAGGAAACCCACACAAGCACAGGGAGAACATGCAAACTTCACACAGAAATGCCCTCACCGAGTCCGGGACTCAAAACCAGGACCTTCTTACTGTGAGGTGGGCATGCTAACCACTACCCCACTGCACCGCTCCCCAATCACACAGCTAGTATAAATTCTGTGGCCCCATGCATAAACCTGATAACCAGAAAAAATTGAGCAAAGTTAAATCTGAGTGCAATGATCTGTACATTTCTTATCAGTCAATCAAACATGGATTTTAGGACTATGATGATTCATATATCTCATATTAAGCAGAAAATTACACTGAGGCGGTTTTTAACAGCAAAGGAAATATATAGATATATGTAAATATGGAAGCATGTGGGTTATCAGGTTCATGCATGTGGCCACAGAATTCTGAAGGAATATCAATACGGACAATTGTTTATGTGTAAATACTTTTTAAACCATAGCCACCCGATCAGAATATGGTCTCGTCTTTATGTACTTCCCCACTAATAATAATAATAATAATAACTGTTTGGGAGGTGCATGAAACATTCATTAAACATATCAGTTATCATTGAGACATCAGAAGATGCCATCTGCTTGATTGCAGGCAATTCAAGACAAAAATAAAGCACTTCATCAAATCAGTTGGCAATCTGTAAACAACTGATTTCTGAAGATCTTTATTTGAAGAGACTTTTTTCCTCTACAAAAAGGGTCTCTCCTCTGGCATTAAAATGATAATAATAATAATAATAATAATAATAATAACCGTAATAGTGATAATACCCCCAGTGCAGCCTCCTTGGTTATCTAATGCCGGCCCTGTCTCTCATTGTCTATGGTGAGAGGCATGTAAAACAACCATTGCTGATTTTCGTCAGTAGTAGGCTGCATAGCTGTCAGCGTGTTTCTGCCCTGCGATGGCCTGGCGAGCTGTTCATGGTGTACTCTGCCCTCGCCCAGAGTTGACTGAGATGGGCGCCAGCCCCCCGCAACCCTAATTAGGATTAAGCGGTTCAGAAAATGGCATGACATGACATGACATAATGAAATCTATCCAAAGCAAGCTTTGGATGTAAGCCTGCTTTTTAGTCTACAATTTGAAGTGGAAACACTTCAATAAGGATTTTTATCACCTCTTCTCTTATCCAAAAATAATTTATTCTAATCAAGTTAAGACTTTGCATTGTCTTTTGCTTCTAATTTAGTGATCATTCATTTTGTCTGCCCGTGGGGGATGAATCATGACAACAAATTATCTTTTGTATTCTGCCTGTGCATCTTCTGTGTGGTTCTGCTGGAGGTCACTGCTGATAGCATGCTGTCTGGACATCAAATCCTTTACTGGCTTTTCCTTTTTTTTTTCTTCATGGTCAGTGCTCGACAGCTGAGGTGAGAAAGTGAACTAATTCTGGCACCCAGACGAGTTGAAGAAACAGTTCGGCATTAATGGCGTTGATCCCAGAGAACAGAGCACTATTAGAAAAAGCAGTATTAGAAAAATACTAAGCTTCCCATGAAGAGTAAAGAACTTGATACTTACAAATGGTATTAATGGAGCCTGTTTTTGTTTATATGTGATCCTGAGAAATCTTAATTGAAGTATCCTTGTAATCCTTTGATTGTCACTACAAAGAAAGGTCTGTCTGCATTCCCAGTGAGAAGGGATTATGAAAAATCCTTTAAATGGAACATGCTTGTGCCATGATTGCCCAGGTGACAAGACCTGCAGGGACAGGAATGACAGATAAGACAATCCTACCTGGCAGAGCCTGGAGCACCTGACACTCCAGGTCAAAACAGGAGCCTCCAATATGCTTTCTGACACATTCTCATGTCTCAGCCTGATAAGACACATCACCAAAAATGGATTAGATTGACAAGCAGTATAGCAAGAATTATTATATTTAGTACAACTGCACTGGGAACTTTCACTGTTTGTATCCCTCCAGCCATCTGTGTTCACCATGTGAAATTCCGATTCCAGCAACAGTCCTACTAAAATATTACTACAGTAGAGTTAGCAACATGATCAGGGAATGTTTTTCATAAATATTTCTTAAGAAAGTTCATCAGATCAAAGTTTAAATGAAGAAAGGAAGCCAGATTTTCCAGATGTATCTTTAATATGAATGTACAGCCCATGTGAACTAGCTAGCCGACGATCTACTGGTGAGTACGACTTCTTCGAGGTTCATTCCCATTTCTGAAGTGCAAAATAAACACATTAGTTTGTGGTATTGTGTGTAAAATGTCAGCAACTCATTATCAATTTTATGAAGTGTTACACTGAATATTGGTATGTCTGTGATTATGTGTGGAATGTCTTGCAATGGTAAAATCACAGCCATGCAGTTAATCCATTTAACTGCATTCTTGTACATGCAATATTGATGAAGCATAATTTTTCTGAACTATTCCTTCCCCTGATTTGTTCCTTGTTTTGATATTCTGACCCAGTTTGCTTGTTTTTTTACCCTACTGTGACTCCTCCTGTTTTGTTTCTGTTTGATTTATGAGCCTGAGATACCCAAATAAAAGACTTAACACTGCCTTCTTACAGCTTTGGTTCCCACACCTGCCAGACATACCAGTTATGAAATATTGACCGTGTATAGGAGGCAACTTTTACTTTGAAATACACTTCACCCTCGATTTCCTGTACCCCTATTTCCTGGATTTCGGATTTCCCGTACAAAATCCGGCGCCGGATATTATTTGGTAGTGCCGGGAAAATGCTTGTACAAGTCCGAGAATCGATGATCGAAGTCTGGGTCAGTCATGATTTTTCAACTTCCGTCCGGCCCGTTCCTGTCTGAGTGGATGGACGAAAACGAAGCAGCAGAGGAGCACAAAATAATGTCCAAAGAACAGATAGTGGCATCAGTGATGGGAGAGCGAAGGGAAAGTGAGGACAGTGACGACGAGCCGGAACTCACATTTAAAAAGGAATGTGATAAAAGAATGTGCTGAATCGCTCCTTAAGTTTGTGGAAAAACAATATTGTGTATTGAATGTCGGATAAGTGTTCTAAAAGTCCGGGACTGCTGCTGAATAATGGCGATTGCTGGACCGATTATGGTAAATGTCCAGGAAAGGGTAGGGACCCCAGATATTAGCAATTTCCGGACTTTTGAGGTTCCCAGACAGCCTATCCCCCCTAATAGTTTGGGAAATCGAGGGTGAAGTGTAAGGAGCATAACTTCCATTTTGAGGTAGACTCTGATCCCCGGGCTCAGTGCATTTCTGTGTGGAGTTTGCATGTTCTCCCATACTTGCATGGATTTCCTCCGGGTACTCAGGTTTCCTCCCACTGTCCAAAAATATGCACAGTAGGCTGATGGGAGGTTCTAAATTTCCCCTAGGTGTGTGTGTGTGTATGTGTGTGTGAGAATGGTTGTATGTGTGTTTGCCATGCAGTGGACTGGCGAGCTGTTCAGGGTGTACCTCGCCTTCGCCTAGAGTCTGCTGTGTTGGCGCCAGCCTCCCCATGACCCTAATTAGGATTAAGCAATTTAGAAAATGAATACATCTAAAGCCTTATATCACTGTCCACAAGAACTCAAATGTTTGAAGCACCCTTCAAAGAAATCTTCGAGCCGGTTTTAACATTCCAGGATGAGCCACCTGCCAACACAGTGGGAGAAAGAGTAAAATGTGGGTTTGAACTGTTGTCCCATGCACCTTACCTGGCATGGTCTGACTTCTGTCTTTCCCAAGCTAAAAAACCACTTGTTGTCATTTTCTGAGTGATGACGACAATGACATTTGTACTGTTATGGAGTATTTGCAGGCCCAAGATGAAACCTTCTGTGAACAGATAATAAATCATGAAATTCGGAGGACTAAGTGCACTGCACTGGAGTTCATGGAGACCTTCTTAAAAAATAATACAAGTGCAATCGTTCTGCCGTGACGTCTCTTCAGGTAATCTTTTTGAGGAACTCCTGTATATTTAATATTTACTAAACAAGAACAGCACAATCTGATTAGAGGTCACATTGTGATGGTTAAACGATTGGGACTGTTCATCTCCAAAACTGCAGGTCTTGTGAAGTGGTCCTGGTATGCAGTGGTAAGTACCTACCAAAGGTGGTTCAAAGAAGAACAACCAGTGAACTGGCAAGAGTGTCATGGGTGCTCAAGGCTCACTGATGCATGTGGGGGCGACGGCTAACACATCTGGTCTGATCCCACAGAAGAGCTACACGTAACACAGATACGAATCAGATGTGTCTAGATATGTCACAATATACAGTGAGGAATTTTATGCATATACAGCTATGGGAAAAAAATCACAAGTCTGTATATAGATATATATATAAAGCTGAGCACAGTTGTGTTAAATATTTACAATGTGTACCTCTTCTCTTAAGATTGTTTTTTTGCCAAGTCACGGTTCATCAGGATAGCTCAGAGGGAGCTATTCTTTCTCTCGCTTTGGCAGACTCATAAGGATTGAAGCGCTCTATTGACTGAATGGACTTTTCCTTTAATAAAAAAAGAAAGAAAGAAAAAAAAGGTTATTGTGGGTGGTCTTCAGTATTCCTCACATAAAACGACTTCTTTGTGTATTTACCTTCCAAAGAATTTTGAATGTGTCTTAAATATAGAGCTATTGCCACTTTAATAGGTTTCATAGTAATTTGACATACAGGATATATAATTGAGAATGTATTGAATGTGCAGCCTTCCAAATAAAGAGTGTTCTCTAAAGCAAAATAATACCTCAGTGCTGCATTTTGCTGCAGACAAGCCTTTAAAATACATTATTATTATTAACCAAAAAAAAAAAAAGTGGAAACCTTATGAAAGGATGGTCTTGCAAATATAAGAAGAAATGAGTTGGCAAACATATAAATCCCCCCCCCCCCCCTTTTTTTTATTTTTATTTTTTTTGTCTGAATCTTCTGAAGCCTAAAGCTGGGCTTTGTTGTCTGACATTTTCTGTATGCCTCCTCAGTGAACTTCACCATTTGCGCTGTCTTTGCTGGCTGAAGCATATCTTTCATGGAGCCAGCTCATTCTTTATTGTTTCTCAGATTTTTTTTTATTATTATTATTCTTGTCTACAGTCAGCAGTGGCATCACCCTGAGAGGAGAGAGTGAGAAAAGAAAAAGTTCCACAGCCCTAAGCAGGCCGTCTCGGGTGATTGCAGAGAATCGATCAAAGGAAGGGGCTAGTTGAGAATTGATGTCCAGTGTCCATGAAGAGAGACTCCCTACTGATTTCACTCTCCTGATCTCTATAATTAGTGCAATGTTTCATTTGCTCTGCCAGTCTTGAAAAGACCTTAAGATTGCTTTTTTTCAACCAGCTAATTCAGGAGAATACCATAAATTATTTGTCCCGTCCTGTATCCTCATATCCCCCAGCCCCAAAACCCTTCCTCACTCCCACACTTTATAACATGGTTATAACATTATTTTTAAATTAAACATGGCACTATCCAAATAAGGCATTATAATTTTTTAAAATAAAATATAATTATCTGCATTCCTTGTACTCAAATAAAAGGTTCATTGCTTTCTGTTAGGATGGTGACAGGAACCCAGGGTATTTAAAAAGTCATCTTTTTTCTTCTTCTTTTTCTTAACTATAGCCAACATGACGTTTTGACCAGGTGATGAAAGTCCCACACTTGTTCAAAAAAACACACCACAGCAATCCTTTTAAAGGGTTGAGGCTGGAGTCTATCTTAGCCGAGCCTGGGTATAATATATATATATATACACAGTATAATATATATATCAAGCGCATAAACCCTTTTTTTTTTTTTTTTGCCTGGCCGACACATGACCAACACACACAATCATTCATTCTCTCACCTGGGGCAATTTGGGACAGTCAGCCTAATAATGTGCATGTTTTTGGACTGTGGAAGGAAACCGGAGAACCCAGAGGAAACCCATGCAAGCACATGTAAACTCTACAGAGCCCAGAACTCGAACCCAGGACCTTGGTGCTGTGAGAGACTTCTTGCTGCCAATTTTGCGCACATCCATACAGTACGAGTCGTGTGGTAAAACAATGTCTTCACTTTTTCCTATCAAAACCTAACTCTATATATATATATCATATTACTACATCCAGCTATTGATAATAATCTTAGTAAATTGTATTAACCTTTGGCTGAAATACACTTCGGAACCTGTTCTGTTGCTGTAGTGTAATTTGCACTCCGCCACACAAAGACAGCTGCTGCAGCAGATTTTCCCTTGAAGGGTCAAGGGATATGGTCAAGAACATGAGCTTATTTGATGGAGAATCTAGCGCCTTAACTTGCATGCCCTAACCACCCAGGAATGCACTATTTCTCATCGATTTTGCATGAGCAGTGTAGCGTAACGAACAGCAAAGCTGATGATTAGCAATGAGGTTTGGCATTATAATTCAGGATACAGAGTTCTCAATATAGTGAGGAATGTAGAGCGATGAGATATTCTGACTTGGAAATGAATCTTCGATAAGCTTTATAGATATAATTATGCAGATGAATTGATTCTGGCAAGACGATGACTCATGGTTTTGTATCAGAATAAAGTGGGGAGAAAAATTATCTGATGGAATCAGGCCTTCTCCCACGCCTCACTTTTATATTGATTGGCCTTAAATGCCTCCAGAAACAAGTTTTATAAACAAAATTTTTTAACCCTCAGCCATATTCTCCTTCTCTTGTTGAGTCTTTAGCTACACTGACTCACTTGTTACTCTTTGTTTCAGTAGTTCAAAAGGACGTGACCCACACTGCAAGTGGAAATTTGTTGTGAGGGATTTCTCATTCCCAAGAGTGAGATTGTTACTTCCTTCAGTTATGTAAGTCTGATACGATCCATTTATAAAACAGTTAGTTCCAGTACACTAATTTGATTGGTCCAGTGGAGTTCCAGCAGTGCTTATTTTTAATACAACCACACTGGGACGAAGCACTGTGTGCAGCATACCTCTCGAATGTGTTCACCATGTTACAAGTCCACTTCCTAGTTCCTCACCAGGCATCCTGAGGGTGTAGTGCTTAGCATATCTGCCTCACAGCGAGAAGGTCCTGGGTTCAATCCCCTATGCTTGTGTGGGTTTTCTCCGGGTACCCTGGTTTCCTTCCTTAGCCCAAACACATGCACATTAGGCTAACTGGCTGTTCCAAATTGACCCTAGGTGTGAGTATGAATGGTTGTGTTTGTTGACCTGCAGCAAATTCACCCCGCCTTTGCCCGTTGTCAGCTAATATAACCTCCAGCTTCCCCACAACCCTAGTGCGATCAAGCAGTTCTGCAAACGAGTGAGTGAGTGTGTGTGAATGAGTTCCAAATCATTACTCCAATAGAGTTAGTGAAGTCATCTGCAGATATGGCAAGAGGACACGTTATTCCTGAATATAACTTTTGGCTTCAAATATGAAAGCTCATCAGACGATGATGATGAAAAGGAAGATTAGGCACCTCTAATATGTGTGGGATCCCACCAATCATGTGGCAGCAGAGAAATATATACAGTCATGTAAGTATAAGTGATGCAAAGAATGTGCAATAATATATTTTTTTAAGTTTCTGTTCATATTCATTTCAAACATGAGACCAGGGGAAAATATCTTTTCTCTATGCCAAAGAGGTTATGCGATAGCGTGAGCCGTCTGTCTGTCTGTTCGTCCGTTCATCTGTCTGTGTCTGTTACAGTCCATATAAAATCCATATCATGATGGTCGATCGTTATCTCCTCCTGAACTTTACCGATGGTCCCCAGATTTGTAGTGTGCCGCAAATGCATAGTGGTTAGGCAATGATACATGCATTCTGTCATAATAATGTCATAAAAAATAACACATTCAAAGTTTTACATTTGATGACAGCTGAGGGGTTCAGTGTGCATTGCACAGTATTTTTAAGCATGTATGTTGGTGCCAAATGGGCTGGTTTTTGAGTATTGCAGAAACTTCTGAACTCCCGGGAATTTCACACACAACAGTCTATGATAGGTGTGGGGGAAAATGTTTAGTGAGTGGCTGTTCTATGGGTGGAAATGTACTGTTGATGAGAAACTTCTTTAACTGACAGTAGGGCTGTAGTAACTCAAATAACTACTCTTTCCAACCGTCATGAACAGAAACGCAGCTCAGAAAGTTTTATATGCTTAACTTCTCAGAAATTATACTGGTGAATCCTGGCAACATGTCACCGTCCCCAGATTTTCATCTGTAAAGTTTTGGTAAGACAAACAACCAGTGAAAAAAAACATGATTTATATCCCATGTTTTTAATTTATTACTAACAATTTTCACAATAAACATTACTTCTGGCTGATGATTTGGTTGATAAACAAAATACCAGTCCAGAATTCAGCTGTTCCATGAACAGAACGTCAGCCTCAGTGTAACAGATTGAATTCAGTTGTGATTCTGTCTCAGGATATATCCAGGATTTCACTTCTTAGGAAATCAGATTATAAATATATATAAATATGCATATTTATTATAATATATTTTCTCTCCATGGTTGCGAGGGTTTTCTCCGGGTACTCTGGTTTCCTTTCACAGGCCAAAGACATGCGCATTTGGCTAACTGACTGTTCCCCGTAGGTGTAAATGTGCATGTAAATGATTGTTTGTGTTCTTACCCTGCAATGGTCTGGTGAGCTGTTCAGGGTGTACCTTATCTTCATCCCATCTGTGAAACTTGTCGATATTATTTATTGTCTGATTTTCAAAGACGGCATATTATGGTTCAGTATGAGGGTGGACCTAGACAGCATTATATTTTACAAAGAGTGGAATTTCTCTTGCCACAGTCAACAGAATGATTGTCAACCTGGGCACTCTGACAGGTGTTTTTGGACTGTCAGGCGAACTGCCGAAACAAATCTTCAATTTAAGGCAGCATGATGTTGCTGTGAAATTCCAAGTGAGTCAGTGTGCTGCTGTGAGGTATCTATGTATATGTATGTATAAATCTTTCAAAAATGATTGCTACAATAGTTCAAATTCTTTTTTTCACCAGGTATATTCCATTATAAACGAGCACTTGAAGAGCGCAAACCTCCACCAAGCCCAGCAATCCCCCATATCAATCAAAATGTCAAAATTTGCATCGTTCTCACAATGTTACAAACCTTTAAAAATTCCTGCCCCATCCCTGGTAGATATTTCAAGAGAATCCACAAAGATTTTTTTACATAACCCTGCTAATATGCAAACACACAAAAAAGTAGTTTCCATTTTAAAAAGTCTGTGGGAGAGAGGGAGAGGGAGAGAGGGAGAGAAATGCTACAGAGATGTAGATTAATGATGAAGTTAAACTTTTTCTCCCTTTAATGTATTCATCCATATCCTCTGGGTAGAGCTCAGTGCAAGATCAGGCACATTTCTCTTTCAGTAAGACGGTTCATTTTGTTCATTTGAGGAATTCTAAGCTTTTGATTACTTTGAGAAATCTCCTCCAGTTCATGGTGTAACTCTTAAGCAGGAACATATTCTAATTTATTTGTTGCACATCCATTTAAAAAAAAAAAAAAAACGCATTTATTCTGCACTAAATGCAGCTTATTTACCTTGTGTTTACTTTGCCTCGGTCCTTAAATAAATGACAAAAGTAATGGGGAAGTTTAGTAAAGTGAACAAACAAAATGCTGAACATTTAAACTAAAGGTTACAAATCTGGGCTGTGTTTTCCTCTTAAGGTAAAGATAACGCTAATGCTACCTTTTCTGTACTACAATCTGTTAACCCTTTGGTTTCCAATCTTTGAGTCCTTGGAAATAAGCAGCACTTGTAATGTCCACCAGATCTCTTTGCACATGTTAACACATTACTCAACATCATCAATGTTCCACTTCAGTCCACTTCAAGGCAGATCAGCGTTACTCATCATCTCAGCTTGGTGTACTTCAGCTTGCAATACCTCTGAGATTTACCGCTGGATGGTTTTTATGAGATATTTCTGTGGAATTTGGTAGAGAAGGCCTACTGCAATTATGTGATCAGTTTACAAACATCTGCTTGCAGTTTAAACGGCTTCGGGTTGTGGTTCAGAGCGACTCTTTGGACAAAAACATCAATGGAGCTGCTTCCAAAATATGAGCCCTCGGAGCTTTTGTTTGCATTTTGCATAATCATAAAATGTTAAAGAGATTTGGACTAACGTTATTAAAATGGATTGTGAAAATTGGGGAAATTGTTAATTCCCAAAAAATTATTAATGGTTTTACACTTTTGGGGTGGTGAACTATCTGTTTTTTTATTCTTTTCTGTACTAAAATATGTTATTCTATTAATTTCTTGTTAATCATATGTTATTTTATGGTGTTAAAACAATTTGGCATATGGTTATATGGTGTTTTATTTTACCATTTTGTGGACCTTTTACCCTTTTTGTTTGTGGTGGACTACTCCTTTAAAGATTCTCACTCACTCATTTGCTGAACCGTTAACTCCTACTAGGATCGCATGGAGGCTATGCGCATCTGAGCCGACACTGGGGAATGCAGGGTACACCCTGAAGCGCTCCCCAGGGTGTACACGGCAGGGGGGCCTGGCATAATGATTAGCACTCTTGCCCCACACTAAAAAGGTCCTGGGCTCAAACCTGGTGGTTGGTAATGGAGTTCCAGTGTGAAGTTTACATTTTCTCCCCATGCTTGCATGGATTTCCTCTGGGTGCTCTGGTTTCCACCCACAGTCCAAAGGCATTCATTCATTCATTCATTCTCTAAGCCGCTTAATTCTAATTAGGGTCGCAGGGAAGCTGGCGCCAATCCCAGCCGACTCTGGGCGAGGGTGGGGTACAACCTAAACAGCTCGCCAGGCCACTGCAGGGCCAAGACACAACACTTACACTCACACCTAGGGACAATTTGGAACCGCCAATTAGCCTACTGTGCATGTTTTTGTAGTGTGGGAGGATACCAACACCAGCACGGGAAGAACATGCAAATTACACACAGAAACACCTCGAGCCCGGGAATCAAACCCAGGACCTTCTTGCTGTGAGGCGGATGTGCTGACCACTGCGCCACCATGCTGCCCCAAAGGTATGCACATTAGGCTAATTAGCTGCTCCAAATTGTTCCGAGGTGTGAGTGTGAATAGATGTTTTCCCTAGAGCACACGTCAAACTCAAGGCCCGCGGGACAAATCCGGCCCGCCAACTCATTTTATGTGGCCTGAAAGAGCTTTCAAAGGATGTGATTATTGTACATTCTTTGCATCAGCCATTACCATCAAACCAAATTCATCATCCGTACACTAGGTAGCAGCAGCCTATTTCAAATCAACAGCTAGTCGTTCATGACCCAAGAAAGATTGCATGCTAGCTTGTCACATGTAAGTGTTGTCAGAAAATGCAAGCGAATAAAGGAAAAGGGGACAAATGCCTAAACGAGTCATTTTGCAGGTTTCATGGTTATTCTTTTAGAATAGATGTTCATTAATTATTCAGCCCTTGATCACTCTTAAATTTAGTGATGTGGCCCTGAGCGAAAATGAGATGAAAATGAAAATTTGACCCTACTGCCCTAGTGAGTTGGTGTCAGGAAGGGAATTCAAGCGTAAAAATGCATCAAACTCACATAGAAATGGAGGAGAAGATGCAAATAAAGAAGAAGAAGATATGTGATAAAGTATAAATGTATCCATGACCTGTTCAGCATCATACTTCTTCATTCTTTTGCTTCATTCGTTAAATTCATTTATTTATTGCTTCATTTGATGTGTCTTGCTTGATTGAATGCATGCTTGATTAGAATTTTTTTATTAAGACAACCAATTGGTACTGACCTTCTTTATAAAAATTATGTGAATTCCTGAAAGCCAATCCATCAACCCCTGTGCTGTTTGTTTCTGGACACTCTGAACCTGAAGTCCGATCAAAACCAGACGCCTTCTGTTGCTGTGAGTCACCGAGATAGAATTAGACAAGTATCTGCAAAGTTCACCTGCAGGTAACATATTGGAGGGCCTCCGTCATGCCTTTTCTGAATCCTGTGCTGTGATATATCTCATATTCTCCTTCTTTTCTTGACCCATAGTTGTGTTTAGTCTGTCCTTTCCGACCCTCTGTTGAGCGGACAGCTGGAGACCGACTGGAACTTGATCTCCTTTGAGGAGGGAGTTGTTCTTAAAAGACGAATGCTGAGATGAAGGAATCAACCAAATTCTTCCATTGCACTCGAGTGATGGGAAACAAATGTTGGTTTTGATCACTGAGTTTCTTGAGCTAGGTGTTGATATGGAACCTTTAAACAACAGACAGATGAAGGGCAGCTGTTTTTATTTTGCTTTTTTTATTCTGATGCAAAGTCTCACAAGAAGATGATGAGAGCTTATTTTATTGACATGTCTGCAAATTTACATGGTTTTATATACAAAAGTGTTATTTACAGTACATCCAGTCTTTTATAAGAGTCGTTTTAAATCTCTAATAAACAAAACTGAAACTCTGTTGTAGCACAGTTTAGCACTGTCTCACTACTATTTCGTGTAAAACCACACAGTGTAACTGCAGTGAAATGGTACACCAGCTACACAAAATAAACTATAAACTGGAGATGAGTTGACTCTAAGCACAGTTTTCATGGGAACTCAGAAATTAAGTGCCGTATGGATACGACGTTTTGCACGTGCTTGCTTTCGGCTTTGATGATTGGCCGAGTCCTCTTGGGCGAGCTCCGTGAGGAGGCCCTGAAGGTACAACCTTATGGTCCGGGCATGCTCTGCGTCTTCTCCTGCTTCTGTCTCTGCGCAGTCTTGCACCACTTGCTGGAGCTCCACCTGAAGGGGGCGCCCCGCTTTATCGCCCAGTAGCGTGGGAGAGAACCATGAGCGAAAGATCTTCTCACAGATCACCTGTACAGACAGAGAGAGAGAAAGAAAGAGAGCTGACCATCAGTGAGGCCAAACGGGGAAAAGCGACATTATGAGCATGACCTCCTGGTCTTATTTCATGGCACTGATTACAATCATCGGTCATATTCTTATTTCATGTGGTTTGAAGGGGACAGGAGTAGGAGATATGCTCATCTCCTTGACCTGGCATCCTGGACGACACAAAGCCCTTATTGTTCAGAGTGGCAGGAAGGACAATATGATGGCAGAGGTCATCTCGTGGCGTGATAAGTGATCAGTGATGGAGAGATGGGCTCTGTCTGAGGCAGGGAGCTGGACTTGGTTTCATTTCGCTCACTCGTCTGTTAGCTGCTCTTCTTAAAATGAGGCTTGCACTGACAACAGGTGATGATTTTGATTTTATCACGAAACAATGAAAGCAAAGATGTGATAAAGTTAATACTTGTTTTATTAAAATGTAGTATCTGGTGTAAACATTTATTTACATGCGTGGCTGTATATAAACAGCCAATACAC
The DNA here is from genome assembly GCA_028564935.1 of Neosilurus hyrtlii. Taxonomy (NCBI): domain Eukaryota; kingdom Metazoa; phylum Chordata; class Actinopteri; order Siluriformes; family Plotosidae; genus Neosilurus; species Neosilurus hyrtlii. The sequence goes on from JAOUQZ010000044.1 coordinate 10,004,728, forward strand.
AATTGTAGATTATTATTATTATTATCATCATTATTATTATTGTCATAGTTTTGCTTCTTTTTTGTCTTGTTCTCAAATAGAATTTGATGTAGAAATCGTCTTTGTTTCTCCTGACCACAAAGATTTCTATTTTAAACACTGAGGCTGCTAACCTCAGTAATATTTATATCACATAATGACTGTAGGCTCCAGACTGCCACCCCCCTCCCACCCCCCAGTGTTATCACAAACTTAACATTCCACACATTGTCCATGGTAATATTTGAGAGTGAGGAATAGCTTTCTCCCCTTTACCATTAGAATGACAGCCTTTTTATGAGACAATTTTGCTCAATATAAAGAATGTCAATGATAATAAATAAATAGGAAATCAATGCATAATAAATAGGTTGCTAAGATTACATTACACTTACCTGAAGGTTGCTGTTTTTGCGTTTCGATCCACACTTGTTTCTCTTTTTGTCACATTTAGAAATGCAGTCGAAGAAATTGCAGTCGTTGTCGTTGGTGCAGTTTTGCTCAAGAATATCCTGCATTTTGGGCTCAAAAAAGGCCATGTCCACATCTATAGCTGCCACCTGCCAAAAGTATTGAAAACGTTTAGTTCTGACCAAAAGAAAAAAAATTACTGTCTTTAGTAACCACTTTATCCTGGTTAGTCTGACGGTAGATCTAATCACCTTATACGGGATGCCAGTTCACTGCGGGACAAATGTTGGACAATGCTTAAAATATACAGTATAATAACACGAAACACGATCTAAATCCGTTAAGGTTAAATAAATGTATATTTCTGTTAGAAAGTTCAGCTTTAAATTTCTCGGAACTGCTTACTTCATCACCGTCTATGACTCAAATGATATTTTATAAAAACAAAATTTGGTCTGTAATATATGTTTTGTGTAATACTCACCATCCAGGATCCTGCGGTTTTGGCAGTGCACGCAACCCTAATCATAGCACCCATCGCTAACAGGGTTCTAATGATATGTGAGGTTATAACCACTACAGTCTGGAGTTTTTAAAAAGAAAATGGCATGCTGTTTCTCTGTCATGTTTATGTGACTGCACTTAATGGGATTCATGTGTAGCATTTAACTTTGGCTTTAAAACATATTTGCCTTCATTAAACAGTTTTAATTTTGATGTTACACAAAGGTCCTGCACATATATTCCAGTAACAATTCAAATTTTTTAAATCAGACAGCTGTATAATAAGAGAAAGAAAGAACTTAGAAAGTGAAGGAGGTTTATATATATATATATATATATATATATATATATATATATATATATATATATATATATAAGAT
>JAOUQZ010000044.1:10006104-10019399 GCA_028564935.1 Neosilurus hyrtlii
TATATATACATTTTTTTTTTTTTTCATTATTTTATGAGCGGTGTAGTGTTGTTTTAACTGGAGTTCTTATTTGCTCTTAAATCCTAAGCCTTTTGGATAAACAAGATTAAGCCTGAACATAAACTTCCCCATTACATTAAAATCTTGTTTGCTTTTTAAGATCCTTGGCAGCCATGTGTATAATTGGTAAGTGCTAAAATGAAAAACATTTATCAACCTATCAAAAAAAAATGTTGAATCACTTTTCCTACAGTGGAAAACAAATGCGCACGCTGAACTGGCTTGCTAATCATTCGGAGCACGTCTCAGTGTGTTTACTATAAATGAACGTGCTCCCTCTACTTTTTTTGTTGTAAATTAGAGTGATTTAGTGGACCCATTTGTTGAGACGGCAGCCGAGACTACAGGTGAATCTAAATTCCGTGACCTTCGCTTGTTCGTCTGACATTTTTTATTGTTTCCTCAGAGCAGCATGCTGGCCTTAGGCAGAGCTTAATGAAAGCTTTACCCAGCTTCCCAGAGTGGGTCTCCTGTTATTTTAGCCTTCAACTGAATGAAATCTAGAGATTCCCCTGTTCGTAGAGTATAATCAAAGGAAATACTCACCGTTAAGTCCTTCCTTATGGCAAAGTTTTCCGGTTTAATATCACAAAGGTGCAAATGATGTGAAAAGTCATTCTCAAAGTGGTCCACCATATCCAAGAAGCTCAGGGCAACTCGAGGCACCATGTCCGTCTCAGTCAGTGTTTGTTCTTCTTCACTCTTTGTGCTCTGAGTAAACTCCTCCAGTGAGAATATATTCTGGTCCCATGCATGGCCAGCTGCAAGATACTCCACTGCATAAAAATGGCCGCAGGAGCCCAGCACCTTGGCCACATGGTCCGTCAGGTCCTGCATCACGCGGAGGAAGGCATATTCCTCCTGTTGGAGCAAAGCCCAGAGAGAGGCCAGCTCAGCCTTTGAGTACGGCTGAGACTTTTTTTTTAGTTTCTGGCCCCAAAGCCTTGGCAGAGTCAGGTTACTCCCAGCCTCCAGGCCCAACAAGTTCTTAATCTGCAAAGCTGCATAAAACACCACATCCATGGGTGAAAGCTCCTCCTCAGCCTCCACATCACCTGCAGTGTCCGGGTACTCCAGCAGAGCTAAAGCCTCATAGGAGGAGAAATTCTCCAGCTTGGACTTGAGAACGATCGGCACGCCTCGCCAGCTGGCCGCCATGACCTTCTTTCCATTCTCATAGTAGAGGCAGCGCTTGTATTCCACATGGCCTCCTATGCAAAGGTCTTCACATAGGTCACCTGTTAAAACACCCTGTTGGTATTCCTCGCACTGCAATACAGAGCAGAAAATGTTCTCTTCACTCTTCAACTCAACAACTCCAGATTTTTAATGAGTGTGAGGCACTTCAGCCCTAAATGTATGATATACCATTGTCATATGTGTCATATTAACAATTTATAAATACATTATAACCATAGCTATAAACAAATACATTATACAAATAACATGATAGTAATATTTTTTAGAAGTGAGCTGTTCATGAAGTATAAATGTATTCATATTATTCTATTAGGCATATTTTTTAAATATATAATTATAATTGTGTGTTTTTTGTTTTAAAAATGCATGTCTACACAGAGAGTGTTACTAAATAGATATTGCTATGCTGATGCTTACATTTGATAATGCTTTATTTAAAGAGTAGTGCCAATGGGCTCTTATAATACATTTATAAGCATTGCATGAATCATTTACCTAGTAATACTAGAGATTTATGTGAAAACACATAAAGTGATATTATATTATAAAGTAAAATGTACAGAGATTTAATGTACAGATCATTCTTGTAAAATAATCCCCTCTGGAGTGTTCTAGACCTAAAGAATACTTAAAGATATCAGTAATTTGGGACAAATGATTGTATTACACGCTCCATCTTAGTTATACTTTCCCGTGGTGTGTTATAAACAAATAACAGACTACTTAATGCTGCGATTGACCAATCAGAAGCAAAGTTTTCAAAACAAATAATTTTACATCATATTTTAATGTTGTTATTTGACTTTGTCTTAAAATAGAACAAAAGAAGCATCCATATTTAACACTATAGCTGAGACTATTATATGTGGAGCTGTATTTCATTATTTTACTGGTTTATTTGTTTGACTTTATGAACATTATTACGGACATTATTGAAGCTTTACGACAATTTTATATGAAGCATCCACAGCTAGTTTTGCCTTTCTAATCCTGTGTTTTCTGTATGTAATTTATATTATATGAACATTAGATTACATTAAATTGTACTGAAGTTAAAATTCCAGTACAATCTCCCGCATGTTAAAAGTCCATGTCCATTCCAAGATTGTAAATAAAACCAATGGTTCATGTTCCAAATTACAGCAACCCAGTACTAAAAATCAGAGTAACAATCTTGAATAGTCAAACAAAATAATTTACTTCATATAAAGAGTGAGTCATATTGCACATAGGATTATACCTCGTATATTATATTTATGTATAATAGGGATAAAATGTGCCCATATTCGTGATGTTAGCACGCTAAAATCAAAGATCCTTAGTGAATCTATTTAATTAAATAAATCAATTAGTTTAGTGTTCATGGCTGCATTTTTTAATTTTTTTGACTTATTGATTCAGCAGCATTTTAGGAAGACTAGTCTTTAGAGATGCAAACAAATGAAAGGTGGACTTATCATGTTTTGCAGACAAAGCAAACAAAATTTGGTAATTACTGAGTTTTTGAATAAACAATCTGATATTTTGAACAATTTGATATTTTGTTCAGTGCCCCTTAACCATTCCATAACAATAAAACAAGACATAAGTGACATTCAAAATATATATATACACACACACACATATATATATATAAAAGTTTATATATAAGTTATATATATATATATATATATATATATATATATATATATATTTTTTTTTTTTTTTTTTTTTTTTTTTTTTTTAAATATGTTATTACCCCACAGGTATCTACAATGCCATTCATAGATCATTAATTATTCTTTCTTTCATTCATTCATCTTTAGTAAATGCTATAATTCTGGCCAGGGTCACACTGGCTCCAAAGTCCTGGGATCCATCCCTGGAACACTGGTCATAAAATGGGAATTCACTTAATCATTTTAGAAAGCAAGATCGAATGTTGATGTTTTACACTGAACAAAACAACTTTATTTAGTTGGGAAATGTAATGATGTACATTGTGTTAAGAATGTTATGCTATAAAGCACATATTAATGTTAGCATTTAGAATACAATGTTTTCCAAACAATCTATTACTGATGTTTTATAATTAAGGCTGATGATTTAGGAATTATTTAGGGAAGGGGAATCTTAACAAATACACCGGCACCTTTTTGTTGCATTAACACAAGGATATTTTTTCTAATATTTATATTTCTATGTAATGGTGTCGATGAAGAGTCCACCTGATACGTTCACTTTTCTGTGCCTGTGAGGGCTCTGAGATCATTCTCTATATATAAGTAATTTACACAGATGATTGCATCTCTCCACATCTAGTGATGTTATCACTCTTTCTTAGAATAGGTTAGTCAGAGTAAAAATGTTGCTATGGAAACAGAGAAAACAGGGTCTTAGAAAACGCAAACTGATGAAACGACCTTAGAAGCGTTCGATTTGCTCTTGTGTTTTTGTTTAATGGTGTGTATAATATTGTGCTCGCTGGGATCGCTTTTAATCCATCAACCACTAAGAATCAATTCAGCAATGAATAATGATTTGATTTATTTATACAGCTTATTATTATATTTGAAAACCGTTTGCGGGGTGAGATGAAATTCCTTCAGGTTGTTGTGTTTGCTCAGAATTTTGAAGAGATGAATAGAATCAAATCGATGAAAGTGGATGAAGTGCAGGTATTGTGTTGAATTATGTCTTGCAACTCTCTCTCTCTCTCTTTTTTTTTTTTTACAGCCATTGATAAATCATCAATCTATTATCTTAACTGATTATCTGTAAGGGTCACAGGTGAAGCTGGAGCCAATCCCAGTTGACTTCGGCGAGAGGTAAGTACGCCCTACTTACCAAACTATCACAGGGCTGAGTGCACGGGTATCCAGAGTACACGGAAGAAACCCATGCTATTGAAGCTTTTGGATTGAGATTTTTATAAAGAACAGACATAAAATTTAAATAAGTAACTCACTTACTCACACCCTTGTTTGCCAAACTGCTTAATCCTATTAGAGTCACTAGGAGGCTGGAGCCTATTTCAGCCAACTCTAGGTGAAGGCAGGGTACACCCTGAACAGCTCCCCCGACCATTACAGGGCAACATACACACAACCATTCATGGTCACACTCACACCTAGGGTCAATTTTGAACCGCCAATTAGCTTGATGCATATGTCTTTGGACTGTAGGAGGAAACCAGAGTACCTGGAGGAAACATGGGGAGAACATGCAAACTCCACACAAAAATGTTTGAGCTTGGGACTCGAACCCAGGACCTTCTTGCTGTGAGGTGCACATGCTAACCACTACAACGCCATGCCACTCGAATAAACAACTTAATAAATATGACTGTGTGATCTTTATTGCTGATTGAAATACACAAGAAATCAGATTTTAAATTTCATTAAATAATAAAATACACACTACATGCAATACAGCACTCACTTAATTGCTTTGGCTGCTTTTTAAAAGCAAAGCTTTCTAATCGCCTCCAAACCACTGCTGTTATTTCTAATATGCTGTGGATTTCACCATACGTAAACTATATATATATATATATAGATTTATTGATCTTTAGGGTCTTTACACACCCAGCTCAATAATCTGACAAACAGACAGCAACTCATTATGCAAAGTCTGTAAAACTAATTAATACTTGTGTCATCCGCTTCTCAGCCCAGGCCTCCTCTGGCTAAAAATTCTCATTCACACAGCCACATATCTGTTAGGACTGGAAAGCGAGGCATGATTAGTGTTTCACAGACATTAGCTGCAAATCCTCGGCTGCACATTCCAAAGTGAACAGCCGTCATCTCGTGTCAGCCAAGGGTTGAACCGGTCAGCTAATGGATTGACGTTCGCACATTAGTGATAGTAATATCTTATTCCTTATCTATACCTTATCAATGTCCATCAGAAATAGGTTACTGTGAGGCTTAATTTATCACCCCAGCTCCCGTGTGTTGTAATATACAGTGTATGAAATATTTAGAAGGTTTTGCTTTAAATTGTTCAAACGCCTTTGCGTTCAACTTGAAGGTTAAAAAGAGATTCCACGTGCACTGTTCTCCGACTAGGGTGGCATAGTGGTTAGCACATACGCCCCACAGTAAGAAGGTCTCGGGCTTGGCGAGGGCTTTTTGTGCGGTGAATGTATGTTCTCCCATGCTTGCATGGGTTACCTCCGGGTACTCCGGTTTTCTCCCACAAAGTACAGACAAGCAAATTAGGCTAATTGGTTGTTCCAAATTGCCCACAGGTGTGGACGTGAGTGTGAATGGTTGTGTGTGTTGCCCTGCGATGGTCTGGTGAGCTGTTCAGGGTGTACCCTGCCCTCGCCCAATGTCGGCTGCTAGGCTGCAGCCTCCCCGTGACCCTAATAGTGGGATTAAGCGGCTTAGTAAATTAATGAGTGAGTAAGTATTCTCTGAGTTTAAACAAAGGTTATAAATCGGTATAATTTGTGTTGAAAAGTTTAGTTTAAAGTTAATTGCTTAAAAGCCTCGCTTTATTTGTGTAAGCAGTGTCCTTGTCACTGTGGTCATTGATTTACAAAGCTTTCTGGCCAGGTCTGGTGGTTTTTTTTTTTTTCTTTTTTTTGACTTGGACTGGATGCCTGCCAATTACCACACATCCGTCCGAATTCCCGAGATTTCTTAGCCTTGCATCATATTGGTCAGCAGCTGTTTTTAGCTTCTGTGTCTACATGTAAACTTTCCCACCATGGGGTTGGATAAGCTTCAACTTGTCTTCATAGTGTTGTATTTATGTATTTATTTTTTATTAAGTATATGTTCCGTATCTTATACATAGTGTTAATGCTGGCTTTTGTTTAAGACCACTGATTGGCCCTTCGAGGCATTCCGCACGCCATTCTTCTCACCAAAAGTGTATTCATGTATTAATTATAAGGTAGCTCGGCTGTCATAGTGTAGACTGGTAAGCCAATAAGACAGGCTGTGCAATATACTAAACAAATAGCAGTAACTGTTGAGAAGAAAAAAAAAAAAGAATGATCTTTGCAGCTGTAACCTGTTTTATACAATCAAACTTCATCAACTCACAGACATTTGGACAGCTCTCCTTTAGAGAACTGCTAAAGAATTCCACATTAGATATTATTCCCTAAATGTGGAAATCGATTCCACTGGATACAACCGTTTAATATAATAAACATTCTCTTGATTATGTCTTTACTCGGAAAAACAAACCCCAATGCTAATTTAAACCACACACAGATCTTGTGTTTTCGCTAAAGCAATCTGTTTTATGTTGCTCTTTATAAACTGCTGGATAACAAAAGACATCTCATGTTTACTTGTCTGGAAAAGCACATTAGGATATAGATAAATGCACTAAACCAACTTTGTATACAATAATAGCTGATTTTATTGGATCAGTCTAGATGTATATTATTCCTCAGCATTAAACGTCTCACAAATGTATCACATGAAACTAATAATTTTTTATCATATTTGTGTTCATTTTATTTTGTACTGGTTTCAACCATAGATGTTTTCAGGAGCAGTTGGTTTGGGTTTGTTTTGACTTTAAACTTAAAATGAACTTGGCATGTAATTATAAACTAACATTCAAAGAATAGGCTTTGTAAAAATCCTTCTCATAAATTCTGTTTCCACAGACCATGAACCTCTCAGCCTCGGCATGCCGTGTGTGTGTGTGTGTCCATGGGCCACTCCATGGACCTCACTATGGCAGTTCTACTGATAGTAAAAACTAAAAATATACCTCATTAGGATTAGAATACATCATCAGTACCTATACATAAACATGCATGACCTGTATAGCCATGCAGCTATATATAAGTATATTATAGTGCATCCGGCTTCACTTTTTCATTACCAGTAAATATCAAAGGGAAGATTGTTCTTATTTATGTATGTATTTATTTATTTATTTTTGTACAAGAAATACAGAAAGTAGAAACTTGAACTGAGTTGAAAAATTAGTGCATTTATTTATAAATTGAGCTGCAAGACTGAATCTCTGTATTTCTAGCATGTGCTTAAAACATATAGCTTTTTAAATAACTGATGATATTAGCATTGCATTAATATACTTCAGCATTATCTATGTTATACATTATTAACTTGGATTACACCCAAGGCCACAAAGAACAATACATGTTTAATAACTATGGTATCATGTTTAATGACAACTGTCATTGTCCATGTTTTGACATACAGTGTTGCTTACATAATACAATAAAAGTATTTGTTTAGCACACAATAATATATACTATACTATGTATATCCAAATCTATGATTCATGATGTTTCATTGTTTGAGGCATGTTCTCATTAACCGTCTGTATTTTATCAATGTGTTGGAGGGAAAATAGGGAGCACAGCGGGGCCCTGCAGCAGAAAACCATTACCGGTCCCACACAGTCCCAGACTCTCCTGGCTATTTCATTAACGCATGCTGGGAATCGACCTGTAGCTTAAACGACAGGTGCGACTACTGATTAAAAAACTACTTGTGTTCAAACAATTACTCCAGTGTGCACAGCCTCAGCCTCTACTTCTTAATTTGATTTTGTCTCGTTTATTAAGTTATTTGTTAAAGCAGACTGATTAGAATGGCGTTTCAGTTAATAAATGAGTAAGACATTATCTTTACAAGGCTCTCTATTTACCATTTACTGAATTCTGCGTTTCAAAAAATAAAGGGATTGGAACTTCACACCCTTTTGAGTCGAATAACAGTATGTTATTTCTTTAAAATAATAGTCATTTCATTAAAAGTAGAAAAATATTAGTGGCGCAAAAAGCCTAGAGCTCGTTTTTTTTTGGTTGCATCCATGCTGACGTGGCCACACAGGCAACCCAACACATGTGCACCAATGCCGTTGGCGCTGAGTGCACTTAGACTTTTTGATTAGGTTTTTCTTCTTGAAAAGAAATAAGTTTTTGAATACCATTGAAAAGACAGTAAGTTTTATTATGGCTGTTTCTTTACTAAAAATTATTACAAGCATTTTCAGAGCTCTGCTTTTAGGCAGTGAATAAATATTTACATTATATCTTGAAGATTAAGCTCTTGTGTTATTTAGTTCGGTTATTTTTTTTTATTCATCAAGCCAAAGAGGGTGAGTAAAATTAAATTGGAATTTGTTTTTCTATTAGAGGAATCTGGGCACGTATTAAATGCTGAAATGTACCGAGCAAAATGGATACGATGTAGAAAAATTATTTACCTTTTTTTGTGACACTTGTTTCCAGTACAGTGCAAAATTTAAGGAAAAAAAAGACCCATCTTTAAATATTTGGCAAATGTGTGCTAAATGTTTACGTTTGAATAAACTCTAATGTTGACTACTGTATAGTCTGGTTCTCAGTAGTAGTAAGCGTTCTTCACGACTGTGAGCTAATTATAATCCACATTGAAATGTTTTAAGCATAATGACAGATGATTGTTACAATTTTAAATTAAAACGCTTTCAGCGAACGTTTTGATGTTTTGTCTGACTTTCCGAATCCAAATGTCACTCCGTTTTCTCATGTTCAGTTCAGTTGCGTTTTTATATTTGTACGGTGCGTTTTACATTCGACATTGTCGCAAAGCAGCTTTACAAAGTAAAAAAGAATTTAAGAATTTAGAGTGATCCATCTTTCAGTTTTATGATCTGATAAGACCAGTGTGTTGTCCCAACATTGCACTTGTCTTTAATGACTCAGAGGCGAAGTTCCCAGCAGGCGCGTTACGTGCTGAAACAAGCTGAACTCAACTTGTGTCTCACACCGGCCCCTCTCAGCACGTCTCTGCATCGTAACATCCGCTTGATTTCACCTCAGTGAACCATGGTAATATTTTTACAATGCCTTTATTGTGTGCCACATACCACATTGCTTTTTTTTCCTGTCTGTCACAGCTGCGGTCTTTATGGTGCTTTATTCGGGTGGGATAAGGTGTGTTTTACTTGGAAATAATAATAATAATAATAATAATAACAATAAAAACCTTAAATGTTGTTGTACTTCTGTAAAACCTGCACTCTTGGAGCAGGTGAAGGAAATGGACTGGACTGTAGATTGAAGGTTAAAGCCTTTGATGCAAATTCTATACATGAAGCATTTTTATATGTATTTTCGTGGGGGTTATTTCGAGCTTGTGGTTCTATGTGGTATTTTAACATACTGCTGGGTGTTTATGGAAAATGTGGGTTGATCATAACCTCACACACACACGTGCTCATTTCTCCAGTTCTTGATGTTCATTTCACATCATCTTTGTACATTGCTGATCTGTTATACGTCTGAAGTTCCCACACACCTGGGTTCTGCTAAACCGAATACAGTGCTCCTAATCAGAAACGAGCGTGTATTGTACCCTTTAATGAATCTCCAAGCTGATAGATGATTGCCGCTCAGTTTTTGCACACCGTCTTTAATTAGAAGAGTTTGGCATGGCGTTGAATTCCTTCGCTGGCTCCTACCGAGCCGTAAAGACATTTTGCCCTCAAGTGAATTGGATGTGGAACAATGCTTTCTAAATGGTGGCATTTTCAAACACACTTATGAAAGAATGTGTCTTGAAAGCTCTTACCACAGTGTTTGATTTATACCCGTTTAAACCTCAGACTCTTATTTTGTCTACATAACAGGTGAATAACCCTACATTAAGAAATCTGGAGCATATCTATAATAGGCATTTTGTTGGAATAAGCCAGCTTATAATTTATATTAATAGTATTATATTCAGTTATTCCTTTGCTGAACCACTTAATCCATTTATGGTCAAGGGGAGACCAGTGCCTATCTCAGCTGACTCTGGGGGAAGGTCGGGTTCACACTGAACAGCTTACCAATCCATTCATACCTAGGGGCAATTTGAAACAGCCTATAAACCTCATGTGCTTGTCTTTGGACTTTGGGAGGAAACCGGAGTACTTGGAGGAAACCCAAGAAAACGTGTTCCAAACTTAGTAATATATATATATATATATATATATATATATATATATATATACACACATACATACATTTTTTTAATACTGGATACGGTGCCTGTTAAAAGTAATTTCCTGGTGGAAACTTCTAAATTTGGCTTTTGTTATATTTGGTGGTCTTGTAAATTTGTTATGCTATGTGTCACTTTCTTTCAAGCAGGATTTGACGATGACCAGAAAAAAAAACAAACAAACAAAAAAAAACATTGCATCATCACTCACTTGACATGGATTAATCGAGCAGTTCAGAGAAAGCTTTAAGAGCCGTGTTGATATTAAGTAACACCGAATCCCTTATTAAAGCTTAAAGCTAATATAACCCATGAATCACAGGCTGACAGATTAAGCCTTTTCAATGCCATGTTTATTATTCATTTGAACATTTATTAGGTTTACTGATGGTGTACCTCAAATTGAAATAAATGAAACCGTCTCAGACAGGGCGCACTAACATTATTTTATCCACTTTGTTTTGCTGATGCTTTCTACCCATGACAGGCTGTTGAAGCAGTTACTTCAACAGTTTGGACCATAAATGATCTGCACCATTTAAACACCCCGCTGTAACAGATCCAAACTGTGATAAGCAAACACATATTTCTGGTAGCTGTGCCTAAATTCATGCACTTAACCATACACACTATGTTAACCCTTCAGAATGCTGCAGCTTTGTTAATGCACATGATCTGTCAACTACGAAAACTTTACATTTACTACGCCTACACTGTGACTTGAAACTTTGTGACCTCACAATGTACTGCTAAACTGGACAGGTGACACCAAGCTACCACTGCGACCTACCAGTCTTTGGAGGATCCTTCTGCTCTTATCATCCGTGCAGAAGTCGGAAAACATGGTCGTGTGCACGAAGAGCAGACCACTGAGAAAGAGCCATGAGGCAAGCCAGAGAAGGAGGAAGAATACAGCATTCCTGCGCCGCACTCTCGCCCTGAGCCACCGCAGCCCACGACCTCCACGGCCCAAACCCGCGGCCCGGCACACGGCCCGGAACATCAGCCACTCGCTGTACCTGCTTCAGCTTCCTGTGCGTTTTAGTGCTCAACCTGTGGGCATCTGTGGTGGTCTTGATAGTTTGCTGAAGGTTTGGAGTCCTGCTGGTGCTCCTCCTGCAGGAGGAATGAGTGTGTGTGTTCTCCTCTGCTCCTCCTCTCTACTTGGGTATTCTCCATGCTGCCCTGGAGATCTTCTCATATACAGCTCCTCAGCTTCTTTCCCACTGGTTTGGGACTTGGTGAGACTGGCAGTGCCATGAAAAGCTCCTTTTTTCCAAGTGGGATTGGACTCTGTGCTCCTTTCTTACTATTTCACATTTCTTCTTCATAGCCACAGCACTTCTCTCTCTCTCTCTCTCTCTCTCTCTCTCTTTCTCACTCCCTCACTCACACACACACACACACACACTGTTTCTCACGCTCTCCCTTCTCTGGCTTTCAATTCTGTCTCTCTCTCTTTCTCAGCCTCTTTCAATCTTACCCTCTTACTACACTCCACCTTTTTTCTTTCTCTCCCTCTCGCTCTGTTTTTCAGATGCCCGCCCCTTTCTCGAGGACTTGCCTCCTCTGGGTTGCTTTCTTCCTGTTTCCACGGCAGCCAGGCCTTCTCAGCATGATCACTGACTATCGGCTGTGGAGTTCGGTGCCAAACTCCTTCCTATGCCATACATATAGCACAGTGTTCCATAAGGCATCGAATGCAGCACTGTTTAATCAACTGCTCACTCAGTGTGCACAATATCAAACACTTCACAGATTCTAACCCGGTTCTGGATCTCAAGCGCAGTAGATTCTCAAAGATGATTCGTTTGCTGCAGCTGAAGTCATTTTTGTCATTGTTTATCCAAGTTGCTGAATATTTAATTCAAAATGCATTTCTCTGCAGTGATGAAACAAAACTGGAGATTTGATTTGCAGCGACTGGGTGAACTAGGGCGCTTGTGTTTGGTTCTTCTGATGAGCTGAGCCCCCAAAGTGCCTCACTGGGACTGTTTTTTTTTTCCTGTTGTGTTGAAGAGACAGCCAGTGCTCAGAATTCTTAATCAGTTGTTCATAATAGAGGAGGTAACCCAGGCATAGATGCCAGCTAATATTTATCCGTCTTTTCTTAATAAAATTCTTCACGCTTGGTAAATGCCACTTACTCCATTGTGCTCTGTGGCACTCTTTTCTCTAACATCATCAATCCTCCCTGCAGTTCACACAGCCTTTTGAGATCCCTTCTGCCTAATTCCTTTTCAAGAATGAAACTCTAATGCTCCAGGTATAAGCCATAACCTTTAACTTCTCCAATAAAAAAAATACAACACAGTTGACCAACCTATATATTTACATTTATAGTGACGTTGGAATGTATATTTAATAATCACATCTACTTCATTTTTGTTGGTAATATGTTTTCTGGCATTATCACACATTTTCTTACACCAGAAACATATTCCCGCTTTAGCAGGATGAATTATCTAGACTTTGGCGCCCCTCAGAGGTGTAGATCAACACTCACATCAGTTCATTTTTATGTACTGATCAGCCATAACATCCTGACAACTGACAGTTAAGTGAATGACATTGATTAGAATGTTACAGTGGCACCAGCCAATCAGTTCTCATAGTCAATGTGTTGGAAGCAGCAAAAAGGAGCAAGTGTCAGGATCTGAGTGACTTTTTCGACGAAGGCCACGTCGTAATGGCTAAATGACTGGGACTATTTCTCTCCAATGTTCATGGTATGCAGTGGTGCCTACCAAAGGTGGATCAAGGATGGACAACCAGTGAACTGGCAATAGTGACATGGATGACTCACTGATACATGTGGGGAGTGAAGACTTGTCCATCTGATCTGACTCCACAGAAGATCTACTGCTGAAAAGTAACTGCTGAAACTGTTAATGCTGGCTATGATAGAAAGGTGTCAGAACACAGTACCTTGCAGCTGGCTGCCCTTGGAGCTGCCCTAGATGCAGACCAGTCAGATGGTGTTAATGTTATGGCTGATCAGTCTTTGTGTGTCTGTATAAAAAAGATTGCATATGCTACATGGGAATAACACAACCTGTATTATTATCTGTAATATAT
>JAOUQZ010000044.1:10021878-10034260 GCA_028564935.1 Neosilurus hyrtlii
ATCAAACTGGTAGCCCTTCGTATGACTCAGTACCCATGAAGTAGCTCTTAGTTTCAAAAAGGTTGGTGACCCCTGCTGTAGACAATGTCACTGTTAAACCTTTCACAAGTGTTCACAATTTTCATGTAAAATGTTCATTTGAGTCTTATTTTAGTTCACTTACAAAATTAAGCTTGAATCAGCTGAGCAGCATTTCCTCTGGCATGTTTTTAGCTGGTGAAGACAAAAAAAACACTGCTTTCACTGCAACAATGACATCTTTGAGTTCAATTATTCTACATACAGTAAAATGTATCTAGTATTTTCAGAGATTACAAAACACTACACCTAATTCTAGACATGTTTTTACTTATTCTGGTGGCAGATCTTTTCCTTTTCTTATTGTAATCATTTTAAACAAAGCAATAATAAAACTATTATAATAAAACATAATTTAAAAAAGTTTTAAGTTTAATATCAACCTGGAGATCACCAATTCCAGGTTGAGGCCGCAGCCATCCACAAACGGGAGTCCATGGAACAAATTGGCCCAGCTCTCACAGGAGGGAGGGATGGCATGCGCTTACTTCCCTGTCACTCACTGCGATCACCAGCCAATCATTGATGTCTGCGAGTTCATTTGTATGAGGGGGGTTTTTCCCCACGAGTGTGTTAGGTCGCCTCCAAATACGCAAGCTTAGAAGTTTGTTAAGAGGCAGGTGGTAGCATCACATATCATTGAGGGGGCATGGGCATGCTTACAGCCCTCCATGGTCGGTGGTGTTCGTGTGATAGGAAAGGCAATACTTGATGGGTGGGAATTGGGTATGAATAAAATTAGGGAAAAATGGAAATTCATTCATTCATTCATTTATTTGTCAGACGGCTTAATCCTACTAGGGTCGCAGTGAGGCTGGAGCCTATCTCAGCCAACTCTGGTTGAAGGCGAGGTACACTCCGAAAATTCACAATCACACACCTATACCTAATACCTAACATGTCTTTGGACTGCGGGAGGAAACCAGCATGCCTGCAGTAAAGTCGCAAGAAAGAGGAAAACAGGCAAACTCCACACAGAAATACCCGTGCTGAACCCAAACCGCTACGCCAGCATGCCTCCCGTGATCTTATATTTGATTTATAATAATCGCATACTCAGTCAGAAATATGTGCCTTTGTGTAAAGTATTTTCACTTGCAAAAATACACATTGTATGTAATATGTATTTGTAATGTAATGCTTCCGCAGCCTCACATTTAAATAAACATATTTCCAGCTTCTTTGGTATCACTTGTACATAAAACAATAAAGAGGCTCCAAAATTACCAAGTTTAACAGTATTGTTCTATTCATTTACTCGTTCATTTGCCGAGCGACCCAATCCTTCTATTGGCCACAGGGAGGTAGGACCCCATCTCTGCCGAAACAAGCAAAGGCAAGGCACACCCTGAACAGCTCGCCTGACCATCACAGAACCAACACATACACAAAACCTTTCATGCACATGCCTTTGGAGATTTGAAACTGCCAATTAGCCTAAAGTGCATGTCTTTCGAGTGTGGGAGGACACCGGAGCACCCAGAATATCCAGGCAAGCACAGGGAGAACATGCAAACTTCATATAGACCCCTGAGATTGAGACTTGAACCCAGGACCTTCTTGCTGTGAGGCAGATGTGCTAACCAATATTTTAACGTTCTGTTGAGACTGCTTAATACCAGACTGATATGGTATTATGGTGGGGTCAGAATTTGAATGGTGGAAGAATGTACTCTGGTCAGATGAGACCACAATTGAACTGTTTGGCCTAAATGCAAAATGCTATGTGTTGCATAAACCAGGCACCATCCCCGCTGTGAAACATGGAGGTGGCAGCATCATGCTGTGGGGATGCTTTTCTTTAGTAGGGACAGGGAAGCTGGTCAGAGTTGATGGGAAGATGGATGGCACCAAATACAGGGAAATCTTGAAAGAAAACCTGTTACAGTCTGCAAAATACTTGTGTGGAGGTTCACCTTCCATCAGGACACCCCTTAACATACAGCCAAAGCTACAGAGGAATGCTTTAGATCAAAGTACATTCAGGTGTTAGCATGGTGTAGTCAAAGTCCAGACCTAAATCCAATCAAGAATCTTAAAAATTTGAGACTTGAAAATTGCTGTTCTTATACCCTCTGTGTGTGCGTTCATGAAAGTTCAATGGACATGAATACTTTTGCAAGCCACTGTACATACATTATATGAATCGTTGTATGAAATACGTGGGTATATAAGGAAGTCCTGTTGGTTTACAGTAAGGCAACTATAAAACTACTGTAAAAAATAATGTTTGATTCTGTGTATATCAACTGACCCAAAAAGCTTATGCAATTTGTGTCTATCATAACACCGTCATAGGGTATCGCATAACCAAACTAGGAAATGGATATAATGTCAAGAATTTCCTGTCACACAACAGGTGAGTTTCGTATGCTACATCCACAACTATCCTAGGAATTTGCCCAATTATTCGTTGTGGACCTGTTGTGCGACATATGTGACAGGTGCTTTACTAATATGCACTCCTGTATTAACAGACGTTGTTTCAGCTGGGACTGATTTGGGTTTTTTTTTACTTTATATTTTAAAAAAGAAGTCAGAGGTGAAGAAACTAGCATGACCTGCAGTAAGGCAATAGTATAAGTAGATAGCATTGCTGAAGTGCCCTTCATATGATTAAATATTTATTGTTCAGGAAACAACCTTAGTCATCATGAACTGTTCAGTGATATAATCAAGGTACAAAGTTTAGTATTTTTCACTGTTAAATGATGTGCAAACACTGTTTAATGATGTGCAAACCTCACCCTACTGGAGAAGCTAGGAGCTGATCTAGTTCACTGCGGCATTGCTCCACTGCCGGGTCTATGAAAAATCCCGCCCTCTCCAATCAGGAGCCCCTCTAGATGTTAGGCATTCGACAGAATCTGAGTACACATAGTAAAATGTCTTTCTTCTTTAGACAGTAAAATGGAGCTGGATGAGGTTTCCTTCTTTTTGTTGTTGTTCCATTTATCTGTCTATCCACTTAATGCCATTCTCCAGCTATTAGGTCATCAGAAAAATTGAGTCTGGAAAAATTATAGTCCACATCTGTAATGGAATACTTATTCAGGGTTTTTTTTCCACTATATGTGTGAGTGGTTGTATTGTTAAAATACAAAAAAAGTAATTCTCCTGATGACCGGACTGCACCCTGCTGCCTAGGTTATTGTGTTGAACTACAAATAGATTTGTCGAGACAGAACTTCCTCTATTGTTTGCACAGCGCTAAGCGAGGAACGCCTTGCTCAGCAGCTGGTAGGGATAATAGAGGCCATGTTGAGCAGGATTTATATCCTCACTAGACCCATATAAAAGGCCTGAGCGGAAATGAACAAAGGATCACGCATTCAGAGGGACTGACGCAGACCTCACTTCCTCACTGAAACTCTAAGCAAAATCAAACTTCATGCCAATGCGGAGACAGAAATATTATCTGACTGGTGAAATTCTGCAGCATATCCTGTCTGTTTAGTTCATTAGCTCATGGAGTAGGTGAAAGGATAAGCTCCAGTCCTGCTGTAGTTGTATATGTGGTTGCAACAGCCGTGGAAACAATGATAACTTCTGCATCGTATAAGGAATTTTTATAACCTTAAGAATAAAAACGCATATCGTCAACCTTTCAATAAAGTTTATTTTCCTAGTGTTGACTAGGATTCTACATAAAAAAAAGTTAATCACAGCTTAAATGGGAAAAAACTATCACACTAAATATGTGTGTGCACAATCAGCCTACAGTGTTCACTCGTTGACTTCCTCCTCATCTTCCTCAAAAGCATCCTCGCCATCGTTGGCCGTGGCCTCTTGGTACTGCTGGTACTCAGACACCAGGTCATTCATGTTGCTCTCAGCCTCTGTGAACTCCATCTCATCCATTCCTTCTCCAGTGAACCAATGGAGAAAAGCTTTACGTCTAAACATAGCAGAGAACTGCTCAGAGATACGCTTGAACAGTTCCTGGATAGCCGTACTGTTGCCGATGAAAGTGGAGGCCATCTTGAGTCCCCTTGGTGGGATGTCACACACAGCTACTTTGACGTTGTTGGGGATCCATTCAACGAAGTAACTGCTGTTTTTGTTCTGTATGGCAAGCATTTGCTCATCTACCTCCTTCATGGACATGGGGCCTCGGAAGACTGTGGCCACGGTCAGGTAGCGGCCGTGACGTGGGTCACATGCTGCCATCATGTTCTTAGCGTCAAACATCTGCTGTGTTAATTCAGGCACCGTCAGGGCACGATACTGCTGACTTCCCCTAGCGGTCAGTGGGGCAAAACCAGGTATGAAGAAGTGAAGGCGTGGGAAGGGAACCATGTTTACAGCCAGCTTGCGGAGATCTGCATTCAGCTGACCAGGGAAGCGCAGGGAAGTGGTGACTCCACTCATGGTGGCTGAAACCAGGTGATTAAGATCACCATATGTTGGTGTCGTGAGTTTGAGTGTGCGGAAACAGATATCGTAAAGTGCTTCATTATCAATGCAGTAGGTCTCATCTGTATTCTCCAACAGCTGGTGTACAGACAGCGTAGCATTATAAGGCTCCACCACTGTATCGGACACTTTGGGTGAGGGCATGACACTGAAGGTGTTCATGATGCGGTCTGGATATTCTTCACGGATTTTACTGATAAGCAGCGTACCCATGCCTGAACCGGTTCCACCTCCTAGTGAGTGGGTGAGCTGAAAGCCCTGGAGGCAGTCGCAGTGCTCACACTCCTTCCGCACTACATCTAGTACTGAGTCCACTAGCTCGGCTCCTTCTGTGTAGTGCCCTTTCGCCCAGTTGTTCCCTGCACCTGTTTGTCCTGCAGCGGCAATGAAAATAAAGCGTTAGATCAAAAAAAAAAAAAACAAGAAAAGAAAAATGAAATCCAATCACTCCACACCCCTTCCCCCCTACTAGCAGCTAGATATCCATGGGCCAATTGTTTCCCATTTATCATTCAGGCTGCATTCTATCATTTCGAGGTATTCGCAGTGCATGCGTGTCACAGAACATTCCACGGGCTTCTGTGTACTGTTCAAGAAAATGGTTAGACAGAGCTGTTATGGCAAAGTGTGTGAGTTGTCTCATATCAAAGAAAAAGTTTATGACCACAAACTATTCTTGTTGTCTGTTTTTGTAAAAAATCATGACTTTTTTTTCATAATTTCTACTGGAAATGACAGTGAAGTGAAAGGTTATAATCTTTCATTCATCCATATGAAGTAAGGAAAATATTTGATGGTTCATGAATTGTTTAATGCATTCGACCTACCACGCCATAAAGTATCACCCTGAAGGGTTCGGGGACATCTATACTTAAAACTGTTTATATTCTTTACAATCTGTTCTTTATACTTGTTACAGTCCTAGCATATGAGCAAGAATGTTAATGGAGTCTTAAATATACACTATATTTGGACATGGGTAACCTGACTCATCTTTAAATTATTTCTGCTCCAACATAGCTTTGACAATGTACAACCTTCATGTGTGTTAAGGAAGTCAGTACTGGTACTGGATCACAAAGTTTAGTCAGTACGATGTTAGATTTAAAAAGAGAAGTGAGCTTTTTCATTACAGTTAATAAGAAGCCAAATACAGACTATGAGTTTTTGTATTATAAATATACCAGAGTGCATGAAAAGTCTGCAATTGAAACCCTTTAATCCAAGAAAAAAGAAAAGTGCACAACCAAGCTTATGACCACAAGTTCAGATTACACATGCTGAAATAATCCAATGCCTGCCTCATTCAAGATTGTTGGCTAATTAACAATTATTTCTCGAAGACAAAGTGAATATCAGTAAATATGCCCAGAGCCGGAATGTCAAGGACACTACTCAAGATATTCACTAAGCCTGAAGAGAATAACATGCGCGCACACACACACACACACACACCCAAAAAGCAAACTGAAATTAGATTTTCATGGTTTATTTTTTATATTTTTAAAGCATGGCAATGGTCATGTGAGCACCATTATGGCATCTTTTGAAACTGAAAAATATAATGAAGTTTTAATTTTTTCAAAAAATCTTCTTTCTATTTGATATTCTTTGGCCTTTTGATTTAAGGATTACCCCCTAGTGGGCAAGGTGGATAACGTCCATTATTCCCTGATAAAGAACCCATCAGATTATGGTATTCCTGTGTACTAAAATCTGTTATCTCCAAACAGCCTAACAACATGACAATAAAGACTGATGTAATTATCCCTGTGACTGTATGTCACATGCCTAATGTGCTCACCTTGTGATGATGTAATACGAATGAGTCAATGAATCAGTCTGAAATACATCATTCCCAGTGATCAGACCTTGGATTTGATTCATTCTGTGTGTAATCACCTGATACAACAGTCACCAAAAGGCCGTCTGAATACAGCTGCAGTCTGGGCTATAAATAAATCAGCCCCAGCCTCATTACTTCTTTCTTATTGTTTTATTTATAAATTAATTTATATAAAGTAATTTTCAGATCCTTGGTTAAACAGAAAGGTCTAAAATAATCCATCTTATGACTTTATTTACATCAAATAACCCCGACAGCCTATTTATACCCCTGCAAGATCATACCATTTAAAATATTTTATTTATTGGAATGAATACATTCCTTACTCTATAGAGTATCTGTCACCAAATCCTTGTACTGTATACTATAAACAACACAAAGAGTGTTTATAGGCTGAATAAATGTATTCAATGCATTTTCGATCCACACATTAAAGTTTACAGATGATAATATTCAAACTTGACTTTCTGTTAAAATTATGACACCTTATGCCTTGGTTCCACCAAATTTAGCTAATGACCATTTATTTTAGGTCAATGTATATATCAAAATATCAGTATATCAAAATCAAAATAGATTATATCTAAAAAATTTTAAGACACTTGCCTCCACCAGGGAGGTCATACTTTTGGTGAAATTTGGGCAGAAAGTTGTGTGTGTAACTTAATAAAATCACTATCAGAGGAGGAGCTTTGGACAAAGAAGACTTAATCAGATTTCGCAGAGAATCCGAGTCAAATTCTGGATTCAAGAATTTTTAAATGGTTGTTGAACATTGTAAGATATGGTGATTTTTGGAAAATGTGGCCCAATCAGTGCATTTTATCTTTAGGCTTGGCAGAGGTTTGCACTTTTAGTGCTCTTGTTAAGTGTGGATTTAAAGTATCCAATAAACAAACCTGACATTTGATCTGCTGGCCAAATCACCCAGAAAACATATGTGTCAGAAACCACAACGTCATGATTTCCACATATGTATAAGAATATTACGAATATTACGAATATTACATTATGTGAACAGTACATTTTACAGTAAAATGTAAACAGTACAGTTTACAGTAAACAGGCATTACTTTCTGAATAAAATGGTCAGGTAAGTGAAAGAGAGCATACATATGGGATTGATATAGTTATGTAAGAGCTTTGAATCAGACTTGGACAGCAGTCATATGATGTCATATTTCCCCACACCGACTTGCTAATATTTGATTAATTTAAAGCTGGGATTGGTACATTTTAGCTGTAAACACAAATTGCTGTATTGGTTGAATTGCTGAAATGTTGTATATGGTCCTTACATCCCACCAGCAATAAATAACTTGATCAGAAAAAAGTGAGAAAGAAAATCCATCATCTGTGGCCACTGTAATCCTGTAAAAATGCAGACCAATCACTGGCTTGCTGTCTGCTTTAATACAATTAAATCTTGCATCTTCTGCTCATGCGTGACCCCACCGGCTTCAGACAAGCCTCCAAGGGCAGCGGAGAGCCAGCCAAGGATAGCTAGAGCCCTGAAGATATGCTAGTTTTAAATTTTGCGCGCTTTTTTCAGATTACTATCCCCATCTTAAAAAAAAATCAACTTAAAGTGACTTAAGGATTAGTTGTGTTGCTCAAATTACCCACCAGTGTCTTTTCTGGCAGCTCTGGGATTTGAATGTAGAACCTCAAGTCTCAAAGCCTTCGAACACTGAATTACAACAGCGCTGCACCCTAAAGTACAGCTTGTGGTGGGAAAATGCTTACCAAAGATGAAGTTATCAGGTCTAAAGAGCTGTCCAAATGTCCCGGATCGGACGCTATCCATCGTCCCAGGCTCCAGATCCACTAGTACAGCTCGAGGCACAAACTTGTGTGCTACAAACACAACAGACAGTATAATTCTATTCACCGGGTTGGGTTCGCTTTATACTGTTTATTTACATGTAATGAAAATAGATGTAAACACTCAGGTGATATCAGTATGATGGTTCAGTGCTGAAAGAAAAACTGGCATTCAAGCAGACTGCAAATATTTTTAAGTGAGGGTTCGGGAGTTGAATGCATTCTTTTAGAGTGACGCCATGATTAAAGGATGGAGGCCAGTCAGTGTGAGTGTTACAGATATTAGTCTGGTATGTGTGTGGGAATGGGGGCTGTTCAACAAGGACGCTGATTCATTCATTCACACACACACACACACACACACACACACACACACACACACACACACACACACACACACACACAGTATGGTGTACTCACAGCTCGCCTCATTGTAGTACACGTTAACTCTCTCCAGCTGAAGGACCGAGTCTCCCACGTAGTTGCCTGCTGGATCAATGCCATGCTCATCACTTATAACTTCCCAGAACTGAGTGTAGAGGAAAAATAAAAGAACTTTCGGTAAGAAAGCAACTATTGGACAAACGTCGAGATTTAGAAACACGTCCAGAGATCGTCCTAAACAGCACACTAATGTAATAAACCATAGCGTGAAATAGACTGAAGTGTTTCTCATGGGATACTTAATCGGAAATTGGTTCTACTAATGCTCTCTGATTGGGCACTTTCTGATACTATAGTGTTCTACGTGAAATCTTTAAAGGTTTCTGGAAAAAGACGACCTAAAGAATCCTTACCTTTCGGTACAGTTTTTTATTTCTCATATTCTGTGACGGACAGTATGGGAAAAAGTGGTAAACAAATTGATACACTATGGTTACGGTTGACCTATAATAAAGAGGATAAGCTGGCGACATGGGTTCATATTTTTCTTTTGTTATAGTTTCATATCAAAGCAACACAAGCTACAAGGTGGTCTGAAGCTGCTTTCTTTAAAGGAGAGGGCCTGGACCTCTCAAAATAAAAATAATGACAAATAAATAAAATCAATTCATAAATAAAATAAATAATAATAACAATTCCCTTTTAATTGGGTGTATAATGGTGGCACCTTTGTCTACCCTATCATCTATCATTAAATTAATTTACCCCTCCCTTTGTCAGACTGTACCATCATACAGACTTTACATGGTGGTTTATAGTAATAAAATATCAAGCTGTAATTCATGTGGCTGTTCAATTCCCACAGTAAATAGAGACTGAAGTGATACCAGTGTATTTTAGGGGTGAAATGACACCCAGTTGTTACATACAGTGGTATGAGGTTTGGGACAAAACCTGCCACACCCTTCAGCAGCTGATAAACTGTTACATTTCACATGCAATGTACAACAGGTGACATGTTGAGCTGTGGTTTATTCCCACTAGAACAGGTGTTTAATCACAATAATAATCATTATAATAATAATCATGGTTTAGAAAAAGTATACTGACAGGGTCTAAAGGCTTGTTTTCCACATGTCTGCAATATCAGTGAATTCAGAGAAAGGAAAGAAGAGTGAAAAAAAGAAGGAAACAGTTTGTACCTTGGTGCCGATCTGATTGCCGCACTGTCCGGCTTGTACATGAACTATTTCTCTCATTTCTGCTGTCTTCAAGCTGTAACACAAAGCTGTTTCTCTTTAACTACTCAACTCCGAGCTGCTCAGTGCGGATCATCCAAACCTCTCTCTCTCTCTCTCTCTCTCTCTCTCTCTCTCTCTCTCTCTCTCTCTCTCTCTCTCCCCCCCTCGAACGCTGTCCCTTTGCGCTCCCTTTTCCACATAAAGTGCACTATGTAGCCTACTGTGCACAAGTCATTATTTCCATGCCCACATGTAGTGCACTGAGCAATGAGCTGTTTGGAACCCACCCTGTCTGATGTCGGACTTAAAGCCCCGCCCACAACAGCTGTCACAAGTTTGAGTGATACCCATTGGTGATTCCTAAACCTCCAATTAATTCAAAGGCCAGCACAGTGGGAATAATAATAATAATAATAATAATAATAATAATAATAATAATAATAATAATAATAATAATAATAACAATATTATTAACAATAACAATAATAATAATAATAACGATAATAATAATAATAACAATCATAATAATAATAATAATTATAGCAATAATAACAATAATAATAAATACAACAACAATAATAATAATAATAATGATAATAATAACATCAATAATAATAACAATAACAATGATAATAATGATAATAACATCAATAATAATAATAACAATAACAATAACAATAACAATAATAATAATAACAATAACAATAACAATAATGACATCAATAATAATAATATCTATAATAATAATAGCAATAATAACAATAATAATAATAATGATAATAACATAAATTATAATAATAATAACAACAACAATAATAACATCAATAATAATAATATTAATATCAATAATAATAATAACATCAATAATACTACTAATAATAAAAATAACATAAATAATAATAATAACAATAATAATAACAACAACAATATTAATAATAACAATAATAACAATAATAACAAAAGAAAGATCTTCTTGAGGCTGCCAGCTGTGTAAAAATTACAGAATTGTTTGCAGCAGCCAGTGCAGCCAGTGCTTCTTCTCATGATGCACTTGTTGAAGAAGCTCGCTGTGAAAGAGAGCCAACAGAGGGCCAGGGCCAGAGCCAGGCTGAGGGAAATCTGTGTGCGGTGTCAGGGAAACACAGGAGGAGGAGGACGGGGAGAAGAAGGGCCAGGCTGAAGAAGACCTGAGGGGGGAGAGTGTCAGGAAAACACAGGAAGAGGAGGGGGAGAAGGAAGGCCAGAG
This sequence comes from Neosilurus hyrtlii, assembly GCA_028564935.1. Taxonomy (NCBI): domain Eukaryota; kingdom Metazoa; phylum Chordata; class Actinopteri; order Siluriformes; family Plotosidae; genus Neosilurus; species Neosilurus hyrtlii. The sequence continues at coordinate 10,032,914 of JAOUQZ010000044.1, forward strand.
CCAGGCTGAGAGAGAACTGCAGGGGGAGAGTGTCAGGGAAACACAGGAGGAGGAGGAGGAGGGCCTGGGCCAGGCTGAGGGAGACCTGCGGGGGAGAGTGTCAGGGAAACACAGGAGGAGGAGGAGGAGGAGGAGGAGGAGGGCCAGGGCCAGGCTGAGGGAGACCTGCAGAGGGAGAGTGTCAGGGAAACACAGGAGGAGGAGGGGGGGAGAGGATCAGGCTAAGGAAGACCTGCAGGGGGAGAGTGTCAGGGAAACACAGGAGGAGGAGGAGGAGGATGAGGAGGGCCAGGGCCAGACTGAGGGAGACCTGCAGAGGGAAAGTGTCAGGGAAATACAGGAGGAGAAAGAGGAGGTGGGAGAGGGTCAGGCTGAGGGAGACCTGCAGGGGAGAGTGTCAGGGAAACACAGGAGGAGGAGAAGGAGGAGGGAGAGTGCCAGGCTGAGGGAGACCTGCAGGGGGACAGTGTCAGGGATACACAGGAGGAGGAGGGAGAGGGCCAGGCTGAGGGAGACCAGCAGGGAGAGAGTGTCAGGGAAACACAGGAGGAGGAGGGAGAGGGTCAGGCTGAGAGAGACGTGCAGGAGGAGAGTGTCAGGGAAACACAGGTGGAGAGTGTAGCTGGGACCATTACACAGCAGGTAAGAGTTAAGGGAAATGGGCAGAAAAGTACAATGCTGTAGCTGATACAGGCAAGATTTTTGTTAAAACTCCTGATTAAATTAACAAAACCAGCAAAATTATGACCAGTAAATCAAAACAAAAAGGGTATATGGTCGTTTTGACAGGGACAAAGAGCAACATAAATTCAGAGAAACAGTGAAAAAATTATATCAGACCATAGCTCTGTAGAACAACTGTGTATTATTTAGTAAACTACATGTTATGTGTCATAAGGATTAAAATACAGTTGGTCTGATTCAGTATAGATCTATAATTTGTCAGGTTCAGTCTACCTCTCCTTGCTTAGTCTGATATAAATGACATTTTATGTATTCCATAAAATATGACATAAAAGATTAAACAGTCCATCACAGGTAATCTAGTGACCAAATTAGCAAGTGCAAGCAGCCTAATGCAAAATTATTGACATTTATTTCAGACCTTTGTCATATAAATAGTAATAGAAAACACACAATTATACTAATCTTTGACAAACATTTTATAATTAAACTTGATTGAATAAATTTATCTGCTTTATTTATTCTTTTTATTGAATTGCAGCTGCATGTGAGTGCATGAGGATGGCTGAAGTGGTTGTAGCAAATAAGCTGTATATAAGGTACATGTTACACTTCTCCACATCACGATACATATAGTCTGGTAAATATGACAACAAGCACACA
>JAOUQZ010000044.1:10051239-10061460 GCA_028564935.1 Neosilurus hyrtlii
TGAACCCCCAGGCTCTTCCTCTTCCTCAGAGGGCGTGTTGGTGGGATTGAGGAGGTCCTCGAAGTATTCCTTCCACCATCGCACCATCATGGTTTATTCTAGAAAGCCTATCTCGTCTGCCCTCCTTCCTACCTGCTTTGGTTTATTCCCCTACCTCTCTATCTCCAACAATATTTACCAAACATGAGATTGTGAAGTCAACTCTTAAGATTTGGACACAAATGTGTTGACACTTTGGATGGACATCTTTTCCTTTAAAAGCCCCTGTCTATTCAAACCATGCTTTTGCTCCCTCTTTATTAGACAAGTCTTTTTTTTTTAATTGGAAGGTATTAGGTATTCAGTCTTTCTATGACCTTTACTCAGATGGTGTTTTCTCCTTATTTGATCAGCTCTGTAACACATTTAAAATTTTTATTTTGCTATACTGTATTAATTATTTCCTCTGCATTTAACCCATCCAAAGTGAGCACACACATGTAAACAGTGAGCGCACACGCACATTCTCGGAGCAGTGGGCTGCCACACACATTGGGGTGCCCGGAGAGCAGTTGGGGCTTAGGTGCCTTGCTCAAGGCACTTCAGCCATGAATGTGGAGGAAGGGAAGGTGCAGGTTTCTACCCCACCACCACACATTTTTCCTGCTGGTTCAGGAATCGAACCAGCAACCTTTCGGTCACAAAGCTGCTTCTTTAACCATTCGGCCACGGCTGCCCCTCTAAAAGCAGCTTCTTCAGATACCTTCAGGTCAGAGATTTCTTACGCAAATCATCACAAAAATTCCCAGCATTTCCACCATGCAACCCACTTGATTCACTGGTAAAACAACCTGAATCATTCAAGAGAATAATCTCCAAATTATATAGCAGGTTTACTCAAAAGCATCGCTCCAGCCTTCCTTCTCTAAGAGCTGATTGGGAGCATGATCTGGAGAAAAATTTAACGAGGAGCTGGGGCTCTCTATGCTAGGTCGAGTGCATAGCTCATCAGTATGTGCTAGACATAGTCTAATGCAATGCAAAATCCTACACCGATCCCATTAGACCAGACTAAAGCTTACTAGATACTTTCCTGATGTTGATCCTTGATACTTGCAGCCGATGTGTCACATTCCCTGCCAGTCATTCTAATATGTTCTGGCACTGTAAGAAACTGGAAGGTCTTTGATCTTTAAGACCATGGCACATGTTTTTGGAGCCACCCCTGACCATCTTAAGTTATTCAGAAAACAATCCGATTGCATTGCTTTTTTTACTTTTATTGCTAGACGTTTGATCTTACTTAAGCGGACAGATCCTCATGCACCCACCTTTACACGCTGGACTGAGGATGTACTTTACATTCTTAATCTAGAAAAAATAAAGTTCTCATTAAGAGGCTCTGTCAAAAGGTTTTATGACTTGAGGAACCCAATTATCAATCTTGTCAAAGATAAAACCCATCTGCCAGCTACATAAAGGATGCCATGTACCAACTGCTTTTCCAATATCTAGCACTGCAAGCTTATCCACACAAGTGTAATCTCTGCCTAGAACTGTTTTGTGTTTCTTTTCTTTTTTGTTGTAGCAATGTTATAGATGACCACCTGTTCTTTTGTTTACCTTTTTGTTTAAGGTCATATCCCAGATATGAGATTGTTTTCTGTGTCTGTTAGAGGAGCTGGATTCAGAGACTAGGGAGGAGAGGAGGGGAAGGCAGAAGGAGAGGAACAAATATGGAATTTTTCAAATTACCCAACATTTTCTTTGTATTTTTTATTTTTTTTATATATAATATAATTTATTTATTTTAGGTGTTTATAAGATTGAAGTTGTCCTTATTAAGCTTGTGTGTATGTTTATGTGCTGTGTTGTTGAATATAACAACAGTCCATTATACAATCTTTGAAAATTACTAATAAAAAGGGGGGGGGGTAAATAAATAACAGCCAATCAGTATCAATTTAGGCATGGACACAGGACAGCCATCGAAGTGATGTTATCATACCACACCAACTTTATTTATATACCACTTTTACACAACCATGGCTGAAACAAAGTGCTGTACATAAGTAAAATTAAGGCAAAACATTCAAGGCAGCCATTTAAGGTTTTAAAAATAAATAGAAGTAGTTTAAATTGAAGTCTAAATACTCCAGTAACCAATGAAGCGAAGCCTGAATGGGTGTAATGTGATCCTTTTTGCGTGCTCCAGTTAAAAGACGTGCAGCTGCATTTTGAATCATCTGGAGACGTGAGAGGGAAGACTGGCTGACTCCAAAATAAAGTGCATTGAAGTAATCCAGCCGAGACGTGATGAAGTCATGGATTACTGACTTAAAGTGCTGTCTCAAAAGGATGGCTTTCACCTTTTGATGTTGCATGATTATGGGGCTTTGCTCAGGAGTTCTGCTATTATGTCATTGGAATTAAAGATATGCTTGATATTGTATTTGTTTCCAATGATGTCGAGAGCAACCAGGGAGGTGTGAGATGGGTTAAGAGACATGGGAGCGGATGGTGGAAAGTGTATTTTGTTACTTAAGTTAAGGGGCTTTTTGTCATTTCTGCTGTATGTATTTTATATAGTACACAGTTAAAATCATGTTCCACCTGGAACATGTACTGGTATAAATCAACGCAGGACTACAAAAACTACATATAACAACATAAAGTGCATGTGTGCAACATTTTTTATTTTATTTTATGCTGTATTAATTCCACAAGGGAAAGGAAAATAACTTGTGCACCTAACCCATACAGAGTGTGCACACACACTCGGAGCAGTGGGCTGCCACACATCGTGGTACGCGGAGAGCAGTTGGGGGTTAGGTGCCTTGCTCAAGAGCACTTCAGCCATGAAGATAGAGGAAGGGAAGGTGCTGTTCACTTCCCCCACTACCACACATTTTTCCTGCTGGTTCAGGAATCTAACCAGCGACCTTTCGGTCCCAGAGCTACTTCTCTAACCATTAGTCCACAGCTGCCCACATGTGCAAAAAAAAACAACAGGATATCTGGCACATAGAAATAGGTATAGTGCCAAGTGTACCAGTACCTAATACTAGTTTGGAAATGCATGAAGGAAGCAGTAAGTTAATACATTAGTGTGAACATTTTGCAAGTGTAGTGTGATAACAGATGTTACTACATTATTACTGACTGTAACCTTACCACTGAACATGTAGCTGAGGTATTTCAGATCATGTGAAGGGGTTTCGGAGCATCTTGAGTGTGTTGACGTAGACAAGTCTTATCCAGTATATTTCCTATCCAGATAATCAGATACAGTAATCTCTAAGTAAACCCATTCCTTTTTAAAAATGTGATTTGTTTTTATTACTTTTTCAGCTTGCACTTGATATGTGGAGGAAACTGATGATTGAGCCCCTTCAAACCATGCTGATCCGAATGCTACTGAAGGAAATCAAAAAGTAGGTTAAAGCATCCCACTGATTCGATAGTGCTTTTTGCACCTTTTGGGTTTAATTTATGAGGCAATATTTCCCAACCTGATGATCTTTATTTATTATTAGCGTTACTGTAATACTAACTTTGGGTAAAATGTTCCTAGTGACCGGTGTGGTGAGCATCCTAATCAGAAAGTAATCCATGGGGTTATCAACTCCTTTGTTCATGTTGAACAGTACAAGAAAAAGTTTCCTTTAAAGGTGAGAACCTGTGAAATAATATCTTTATAATTAGAGTATTGTGTTCTGATAAAGTTACACATAGGACTACCTATTTCTGTGATATTTGGAAATGTTTACAGTTCAAAACGGTGTGTGCCCACAGGCTATTAAAGCCACATAACCCTGATAAAACTTGCTTTTATTCTGTATAGTATTCCAAAAGAAACCAAAACCGAAAGTATATGCATGCGTGACTCACATGAGAACCATTCCCTCTTCTGCTGTGTTGTAGTTTTATCAGGAGATTTTTGAAGGGCCGTTTCTGACAAAAACAGGCGAGTATTACACACAAGAAGCCTCCAACCTTCTGCAAGAGTCCAACTGCTCACAGTATATGGAAAAGGTAACATGATGATTCGTGCCTTTCTGCCCAGGGATGGACAAGTTGTACTTGAATGAAAGTGTAGATGGTGTGTCACAATCTTCCTCTTTAAATGTATTAAAAGCTTCCAGTAAAAAAGAGTACTTAAAATAAAACCCAAACTTAATAAAAGCTTGCATGCATAGTTCATATCCTTTTCTGTAAAAATGTTTTATGAGCTGTGTTTTAAATGTAAAAACCAGCAGTTATTCCTCACACAGGGGGGGCCACATTGTAATGCGAAAAGTAATATGACCACCCTGTGTTTTCGTCTGAAATACAGAACTAATTAACATATAAATACATGGCACTGTATTTTTATTTTTTCATATAATCAGACTCTTGTTCGATGTATGTGAACAGAAGTGCATATGATTTGTATTTGTGTCTAGTTTTATTTTATTCAGAAGTTCACTCGTTTATATATGATTTAGTTTAATATCTGTATACTGTTATTGCTGCCATGAAGTTGCCTTTTATGGACTGGGGTTCAACTGTCAACTGGAAATTATCAAAGAGATTTCAGCAGGTTACAACTTTGAAACTGAAAGTAAAAATTAAAAATGCATATTTTCTTAGGTAACAGAGAAGTTAAAAAGGGTCGCCTTTCATTTCAGTTTAAGTGAAGGTGAAAAGTAAGTAAGTGGTTTATTTATTCAGACGTTAAAAAGTAAATGTTTTGTGGCTCCAAAGTGATGCATCAGCTTGGTGCGCGACTGTCATCCCGGAGATCGCAAGTTCTATTCCAGGTTGATGCATGCAGTCATCCAGGTCCAGGAGTCCACGATAGCTATTTGGCTGAGCTCATGCAGGAGGGAGAGATGGTGTATTCATTTAAAAAAAACTTGAAAATAATATCCCTATCTGTAAATGAAAGTAATAAAAACAATAAGAACCATTTTTTTAGAGGGGGAGAAAATATATACAATAATATGGTTGCATAATTTTGCACAACACCAAAATTAATACTAAGTAGTTATTTTTTATTTTAAGGTTAATAAGGTAATGTTAGTTATAATAATGAAATAAGTACAAGTACTGAAGTATTGTCCATCCCTGTACCCAAAGTTTTGTTTTTGGTGTGTTGTAATTGCTAAAGATAGATCTGTTTATGCTTTTGAACTGTTATTTGCTTTTATAAAGTGCAATAATTAAATATTCACGATTTCTATATTGTCATGTTTATGCTGCAGTTAAAAGCTAAATTGTGTTCTACACATCCACCTGTCGGCAGCATGGTGGCATAGTGGATACCATGTCCAGCTCACAGCAAGAAGGTCCTGGTTTTGAGTCTGAGGCTCAGCGAGGGCTTTTCTGTGTGAAGCTTGCATGTTCTCCCCTTTGGTTTTCTCCCACAGCCCAAAGATAAGCACATTTTGCTAATGGACTATTCCAGATTCACCCTAGGTGTGAGTGGTTGTGTTTGTGTGTTGGTCCTGTAATGGACTGGCAAGCTATTCAGGGTGTACCGTACCTTAGCCAGTGTTGGCTGAGATAGGCACCAGCATCCCCATGACCTTAGTAGGATTTGGCAAATGAGAGAGAGAGAGAGAAAGAGATAACGAAGAAACCTCTGGTTTCTTTTTACTATAGCCTTGATGAAAATATCACAAGGTTTCTTGTTATCCTGCTGAAGACATTGTTGTAGACTGATGGAAATTGTTCTTGTCTGTGGCTTTTTGTTTAAAGGTTTTAGGGCGCTTGAAAGACGAAGAGGTGCGATGTCGGAAGTATTTGCACCCAAGTTCTTATGCCAAAGTGATCCACGAATGCCAGCAGAGGATGGTGGCTGATCACCTGCAGTTCCTGCATGGAGAGTGCCAGAACATCGTCAGACAAGAAAAGAGAGACGGTCTGTACTGTACTGTTTTATACTTATAGCCACTGATAGTATGAAAAGCTTGCAGTATGTGTAATTCTAGGTCCAATTTTGAAATCTTTGTACCTTAAAATAAATTGTAACACAAAATATGCACTACTTAAGAACTTGTCAGTTATGAAATCAGAATTTGGAGGTTATTATAACAGTAAAGAGGAAATAAGTGAGTAAATGTGTGTTTGTGAGGAAGTGGGTGAGTGAGAGAGTGTATGAGAGAATGAGTGAGGGAGGGATTTATCTACCGACCCTACCATGCCAGTATACTTGTCAGTAAAACTGTAATGATCTTGTGTTTGTGTAACTAAATGTAGTAGCTTTAATTTGTTGTTGTTTTAAAAAAAAAAACAACAAATTAAAGACCTGCTTTTACTCTGGGAGGTCTGATGTTCAGGAATGTTTAATCCTGTCTCACTAACTGACAGTGGGTCTTGATGCTGACTCCTTTTTAGACATGGCGAATATGTACACACTGCTGCGGGCAGTCGCCAATGGCTTACCTCACATGATCCAGGAGCTGCAGGTGCACATTCGTGATGAGGGCCTCCGAGCCACCAGTAACCTCTCTCAGGAAAACGTGAGTCTGTGCATGAATGGATGTATGCCAATGTTGTTTTCTGACGTATTTGTGCTGATAAGGTGACTAAAAATGTCTGTAAATCCTGTTCTATTGCTTCGTTGCATTTATCTGATTTACTGGAAGGAGATGACGGACGTGGTTGAAACCTGCCCTCTTTTCCACAACATTACCCTGCCATCACTAATTCCCACTATTCTTCCAGCCATTATTTTTTGCTGAAATCCACGGAATAGATTTGCATCACTTCCTGAATCCTAGTCGTCGACATATAATTATTTGTCTGGGTAGATTTGGGATAATCTTTTAATTCTAATGAATAAACAGAGGGTTGTCTGCTTGTTTTTGGGTTTTTATTACCATGCACTTCTTCTCAGAGGTTCTCCTCTTCTCTTCTTGCTGCAGATGCCAACTCAGTTTGTGGAGTCCGTGTTGGAGGTTCATAGTAAATTCGTCCAGTTGATTAACACAGTGCTTAACGGCGACCAGCACTTCATGAGTGCTCTCGATAAGGTACACATTCTCCTCCTTTCACAAAAATTGTTGATAGATACACATCGAGAGGACCTGTAATATCTATGAACGATTACATCCATCTTATACAGAGACCAGTGTTAGCTTTTAGACTATGTTCAGGATTAGGCTTCATATTAATTAATATCTGTGAAATCAGAGAGAATATATAAATATGTGCCATAACAGTGTATAATTTTTCTACAAAGTCCCCATTTTATTCACCAGGAGTGTCTCGGTGTGTATAATGAGTGTCTGGATACCTTTGAGTCGCTTTTAAGGATATCATGTTACTGGTCTGTGAGCATGTACATGCCTGCGTATCTATTTAGGGGTTGTTTTTCCTACTTTTTCTTTTCCGTACAATATATCCAGGTCATAATTTTAAACCAGTAGGTTCAAAATTAAACCTGTAGGTGGCATTAGAATGTTAGGAAAATATAATTTATTAAATTGTATAGTTGTCCATTGATGACAATAATAATAATAATATAGTAGTAGTAATAATAATAATGACGTTAGTAATAATATTAATAATAATAATAATATGAACTACATGGGAATGGTGCAGTCTGATTTGTCCGCTATCTCAGGATTATGAATCATTAGTCCTTGAGGATATGTTTGAATCAGTATGATAGACCCTCACAGTTTATGACAGGCACTCAAACAGGCAGTGTGTCATCATTATCCCACTTTAAAATGGAAAAGTTAACCATAAACATTAATTTTAGTATGTTTTTCTTGTATTTCCTTGAAGTATACACTAATATTTTGAATTAGTGTGCAAACTCACATTACAAAGCTGGTTTTCTTCTATGTATGTGTAGTATGTAGGCTAATCTCTGAATGAGAATGCTAAAATCACTTTCGTCGCCCCTGCAGTATATACACAGCTTCTGGGTAGGGTATATACTAAAACTGTGAATGAGTTTAAAAAGACACTGTTAGAAATCAAGGGTGCAGAGGTCACCTGCCCGAGTTGGGGCTAAAATGGTGAAAAATTGGCTCCTGGATGGTGCATGGTCAAGGTGCGTGGTTGTCAACCTGCAGGTTCGAATTCAGGTTTATACCACAGCCACCTGCGACCAGGAGTTTATGGGAGCTAGTTGGCTGCTCTCTGATGTGGGAGGAAGGATCTCATACGCTCGCTTCTCAGTCACTCACTGCTATCACCAGACAATAATAAGTGTCTGTGAGCTCATTTGTACAAAGGGGCAAATAACGCTTTCCCTCATAGTGTGTTAGGCTGCTCTCAAATGCACATGCTCAGCAAGTTAGAGGAGAAAAAATGAATAATAAAAATAGGAATCAACAAAAAAATCTATTAAAATCTCTTTTTACTTTGCCTTTCTCTGTTAGCGTGTAGTATATACTAAAACTGAATGAATATCTTGTACTTGGAGCATGTGGAGCTGCCACTACATACTTAAAATATGATTTTTAGTTTGCTTTTTATCTTCCCGTGTAGTATCTACTAAAACAATTCTGTCCCTCAGGATCGGTGGATGTCGTGGGATTGAATAGTGCCCAACATTCCATTTTCGGGACTATTCAATGGCATCCACCTCACAGCTTTTGGATAATTGTTGATTAGCAGATGGTCTTTATTATTAAAATATTACATTCACTGACACCAGAAACAGACATGAAGGAAAGATAACAAGGTGTCTACAGCTCTGTAAAAATGTTTTAAATTGTCTAAAAGTACATTAAATCAAAGGTCTAAATCAAAGTAATAAATTGTCTAAAGGTAATTAAAGGTAGGATATTAAAAGTATATTAAAGGAAATTGATCACCTTAACCGTGCATGAATGCTGAACACATCAAACCATGCTGTAGTAAACCGCATCATATAAGTCCTACATGGACTTCCATAGGTTCCGCAGAAATCATGCATCGAATATGTGTGATTGCTTCCTTCCACCCCACTCTCCGAGGTCAGCCCTCCCCTTTCCATATATGGTAAAGGATTCTGGCTACGTCTTTTGATTTGGCATTATAGGGAAACAATTTATTTAATTAAACAAATTTTTTCAACGGAAACATGTTAACCCAAGTCTTAGAAAAACATTCAATTTATAGACTGAATTGCGTGTTTAGTAATGACCCTAGTGAAGCACTTCAAACGATTTTGTAACCTATTATAACTGGAAATTTTGTCTTAAATTACTTTTGTAGTGATGATGTTTTTTTTTTTTTTTTTTTTTTTTTTGCAATATCACTTAACTTTATATCTAGGCACTGTATAGGTTCTAAAGGGTGTGTTTAATCTCCATATTTAAATGATGAACTTTTTTTTTTCCTTGTTCAGGCTTTGACATTAGTAGTTAACTACAGAGAACCCAAGTCCATTTGTAAAGCACCTGAACTGGTGAGTTTTTTGGGGTTTTTTTTCAACTCTCTGATCTGTTGAAACAGACACTTTCTCTGCACAACGAAACTCGAAATGTGTATGTGCCCATCATCTCTGTTGTCTTGTAATGTGCATTACAGCTTGCTAAGTATTGTGACAATCTCCTGAAGAAATCGGCAAAGGGGATGACGGAGAACGAGGTGGAAGATAAACTTTCCAGCTTCATCACAGTCTTTAAGTACATTGATGACAAAGATGTCTTTCAAAAGGTAATCTCGGCAGGAAAGAGGCCTCAGCACACACAGGGTCAGGTCTTTCACTGATGAACATTCTCGGGTGTTTGGAGATCGTTGTCTGTTCTAGTGATGGTGTAAATCTGTGACTCTCAAACCCCTTTAACTGTTAAAAAAATCTGCAAATAATTTACCATTGGCATTTATTTTAGGAACATGATCCACCTATTCATGTGTTGGTCATTATGTAAACGTGTAATAGTATTTTCTGCTTTTTGTTTGTGAGTTTTTTTTCCTGCATGAACTTTTGTTTGGGTGAAACCAGCTGATGTCTAGTAAACAATCAAACACTAATAACAAAAGCAAATCCATAATAACTATAATAATCGTTTGGTAATGGTGATTATTACATTATTACTAAATTCTGATTGGTCAGTGATTTGTTATTTATTTATAGCACAATTGATGAATATAAGAGACTGTTGTTTTGGGGCTAGTCCGTAAATTTTTTTTTTTTTTAAGTCAATGTTTTGTGTCAAAATAGTAAAAAGCCGTTTAACAGGTGGGATAGTCTACAGCGAGCTGGTCATTATTGCAAAATAAACCCCTTTAGAGTGATTCAAGACCCCTCCA
>JAOUQZ010000044.1:10061560-10076894 GCA_028564935.1 Neosilurus hyrtlii
TAACAGGTGGGATAGTCTACAGCGAGCTGGTCATTATTGCAAAATAAACCCCTTTAGAGTGATTCAAGACCCCTCCACTATACATAAGGGTCCTGATCCCTCTGTCAAGGTGGATTTCTTGGTAATGACTGACTTAGCGTACTTTTATTCCTTATGCTGTGAACCCCGCAAATCCACACAAGCCTATGCTTCATGGACACCAGTTTGATAAGTGTAGGTATCACCTCAGAAAATAGGTCAACCTGTACATATTCTCAAATACAGCTTATATTTGCATAGAGCTAAACTAGAATAGGAGTTAATGTATGGGGTGGAGAGCTTAAATTGTAACCTGGTGATTGTTGCATTTTGTGCAGTGGTGCTGTTATCTCATTGAAATTTACTGTAATGATATTTTGTTAAAGACCCCAATATCTTGTTAAAAAAAAAAAGAAAAGCTGATAAAAACTGTTCAAAAGTCTTCTATTTTTATTCTATCTAATTAGGCATCCCAGATTCCCAGATAATAGGCCAAAGGGCTTATGTGTTTCTGCATTTCCCCTCTTTTGTTTTTTCTTCTGCAACTGACAATTATAATTATTACCACAAGTAATATTTTGACTTTCCATTTCTGACAAATTTTATCAGATGGTCCTGCCAGTGAGAGAGTCTGAAACGCTGTGGTCTATTTTATAGGTTTCTGTTTCATTATTAATAATAAGCTGTGTTTTAATGCTGTCCGATGTTATGCAATTGAGAAAAACATAACAGCCAATCAGCATCAACTGAGCAATACAACAGCCTTATTGGGTTTTCTGTGGCGGACACATGTGGACACCGGACAAGACACGGGGCAACCATTCAAGCCATGTTCCGTGATGTGGTGTTCTGCTATTAAATATTCAAAATATTGAACATTTACATTCTTTGTTTGAAATCTTTCAATAATTATAAACCTTCTATTTATTTTTAGTTTTAAATAATTAAAAAAAAATTAGTGAACATTTCTCAGACTGTTGGACCCCATTGTATGGATAGTGTTAGACTATAAATTAAAATCCATTTGCTTCTTTTTATCACTGTTTGTGTCTAGTTTTATGCCAGAATGCTCGCGAAGAGGTTAATACATGGCCTTTCATTATCCATGGACTCGGAGGAAGCCATGATTAACAAACTAAAGGTAAACCTAAAGTCAGTCTCTTTCAGACCTTTAATTTTGCACATAAGTGACTCTAAAATAATGCTATAAAGTGACTCAACTGTTAACTACTACCCCTTCACCCTCTCCCTGTAAATGGCAGCTCTGTCATTATTCCCAAGCAGTTTGCAGAAACGAAGGGCTTTATCAGATGGATGTGTGCAAACTATGCCCGTTTGTTTCTTTTTCTTTTTTTTTTCTTTTTTTCTTTATCTTTCTAACTTGGCCTGTTTCTCTGTTCTCTGGTTTGCAGCAAGCGTGTGGCTATGAGTTTACAAGCAAACTACACAGAATGTACACAGACATGAGTGTCAGTGCTGACCTCAACAACAAGTTCAACAACTTCATTAAAACCCAGGAGACCCCAGTGGATCTGGGCATCAGCTTTCAGATCTATGTGTTACAGGTAAGACGATTAGAGAGACCGCACACAAATATGTAGACATAGAGGGAGGCAAACACCGGGTCCTGGGTACGTTAGTATTTTTAATCTGTTCCTGAAGCATAAAGACCTGCTGATTTCACATTTAATATCTCAGACATGTCTTAACTAGCAAATTTCACTCAAGTGGCACTGATTTGGGAGATATGAGAGGATTATGTGGAGTAAGAGGAGGTGTGTGTGTGTGTGTGTGTGTGTGTGTGTGTTTATTCCAGGCGGGTGCATGGCCTCTCACACAAGTTCCTTCATCTACATTCGCCATCCCTCAGGAACTCGAGAAGAGTGTACAGATGGTGAGTTTCGATGTTTCCCCAGAGATGGACACAGGCATCTTGACTTCAGAGGGAAACTTAACCATATAAAGCTTATGTAATAAGTTGTAGATATAAATACTGCAAAACAAATGTTCTCATGCGCCATGTGTCCTTATAAAGATGTTGCAACTGGGAAGGTTTTATAGCTGAAGCTTTGTTTTGTGTCCTTTCTTATGGAAAAGATGATTAAGCAGCACTCAAAACTACAGAGCTTAGCAGAGCAAAGAGTTTAAACATCCCTTTCATTGCAATTGGTTTGATAATACCCAGGTGTAAAGTTAATGGAACTGCAACTATTAGTCTCCAGACAGGTGAGGCACGCGAGATTTCACGATACGCTCTCAGACTAATGATAAAGAAGGTGAGAAATTAGAGAGAAGCTGCTAGTCACTTGAAAAGAGCAGATGGACAACCAGAGAGCAGCAGAAACAGTAGTTACTGAGAACAGTGAACTGCTTAGCTGAAGTGTCAAAATACTTATTTGCACAATAGGTTCATATCGTGTAGGACTCTCTGAGCTTGTTTACATGATCATTTTGAAAATGATTGTACAATAGATTTTATTTGTAACATAGTATATCATATTATTAGAGCACAAACATTTATTCTGATGATTGAGATTTACCACCTGCTTTTTACACCAATCCACATCCTTTTTGTTTAAATAAAACTTCTCATTTTGTTGCTGTCATTTATCAAAAATATATTACATTTATTTGGATAGTTGTCAGACAGCTTGCAGATCTTTAATTGTTTTGTAAAGGAGCTGTGTCATAATTTTTACCCAAATTTGTTTGTGGGAGTTGTGTAATTGTGCAATGAATGTCCAAAATATTAGTCCATATTTGTTAAGTAGCAAATTAACATTAAAGTTTTTGAAATCTTGCTGGGCTGAACAGTTTTCGAAGATAAAACTACAAAGTTCTATTTATGTCCTATTAAATTGGTTGTGTGAACCAAATTATTTCTGTTCCAGCCTTGAAGTGAAATGAAAGGCAAGTCCAAACTCTCATGTTACGCATGAACATACGTATATTTTCATTATCAGGTGCGGGGGTTTTTGTTTTTTCGGAATTTTTTTTTTAATAACAAAAATTTTCAAAATTGCAACCTCTAAAATCTGTTTGATAGTTTGCATTAGCCTGTTTGAAAAGGCTGCTGTTTCACTCACAAGTACGTGAAACTGCAAGAATACGACATGAATCCCTGAGTTCATATAAGGCAAGTTAATGGCAAAAATAGCAGTTTACAGATATTAAACCAACAAATCATATATAAACTATGGTGTATATAAAAATATAAAAATGGTGTGTAGATTGATTACTTGTTTGTTTTTTCTATATGAAGAAACCTGTAATAACAGTAGGGCATTGTAATGTGTAAAGATGTATGCAAGCTTTTAATTACCCTTTAACAAACAAATTTGCTTTTATTTAAATGGGTTTTTTGTTTGATAACATCACTTTCTTCAAACATCTCTGACACCTTCCCTTTAAGAGAAGTTGTAAGAAGGAAAATATATCTGGTGAAATGTACTGATGTCTTGCTCTATCATCTGAGGCATTAGATCTGATTCATTATTTACATTACTAACAACTTGAAGTATGAAAGTGAAAGTATGCTCTGTAAATATAAAATAAATAAGTAAATATAAAATTGGCATTATTTTTTAAAAATTTAATGAAAACCTCAAACAAGCATACATTTGTCCAGTCAGTTGTTAATGGCAGTGAAGACTGGCCTCAACACAGAAAATAAAACCTGTTACATTTGTTGAGAATAAGTAATACAAAAAAAAACGTTATCAAAATGCAATTCAAATTATTAAAACAGTGATAAATAATAATTTGTTCTTTTTGAAAATGTATCTTAAGATGTAATGGTGGGATGTAAATCTGGCTCTGTAGATAAAACATGAGCTCTTTCCTATTCTGCAAACAAGAAGGGTTACCTATGACTGTAAAAGCAGTGTTCATTGTTCTGACATTTCACTTTGGAAAAATTACATGGTTTAGTCATTGTTGTATGTGGTTTAGATTCCATTGATTACAAATAATTATACACTGAAAGCGAGATAGATATTTACTACTCGCTGACATACACTGAGCCTGAGGTGAATAATTGTTTTGGTATATGCTACTGGGAAACAGTTAAAGCAAATTAAAATGAGATGTTTATGGTTTGTTTTTAGAGCGTGACTATAACGTGTGCTCCATCACAACATTCATTCCTTTATTTTCTGAGCCGCTTAATCCTAATTTGAGTCACAGGGAGGCTCAGAATAGTCTTTTTTTAATCTCGAGATAGCAGACCAATCGGGTCACACTGTTTCGTGTAGTATATCTTAATGTCCATTTGAGTGTCTGATCTGACTATTCAGCAACATCCACCTTGGTAAACAATTAGTCTTTAGTCCGTAATTAGCCTAAGATCGCAAACCAATCAGATTGCACCATTCCTGCGTAGTCTGCAGTAAAAAGGTTTATTTGATTTAAGTAAAATTAATGTAGTTCAGCTGTAAAAAAGCAAAAGACTAATCCATTAAATTTAATGGTTCCTTTATGACATCTTTTACACAGTGTATAATATATTCCTGATATCTTCTTTCTCTAGTTTGAGCTCTTTTATAACCAGAATTTCAGCGGAAGGAAGCTCACCTGGCTACATTATCTCTGTACAGGTACAGTTCATTCTCACACACACACACAAAATGTAAATTTTAGCACAGGAGAGTCATGATTGCTTGTGGTTCTTGTCGTGTCTCATTAACTGTGTTAGACCCTGAAACCTTTAAATGTATGCTTGAAGTCATTCATTCATCCATTCATTCATTCTCTGAACCGCTTAATCCTAGTTAGGGTCACGGGAAGGCTGGCGCCCATCTCGGCCGACTCTGGGCGAAGGCTGCTTGAAGTCATTTAAAGTTAAATTTACTCTTCCTGGGTGGAGTGTGTGTGGTAGGTGACAGCTTTGAGGTGTTGACTGTGAAGTAGGCAGTGTTTTGTGCATGGTTTATTCAGCACATGGTTGTGTGTGTAACAGTAGCCAACAGTTCAAATGAGCCTGTTATCTGCTCTGATTTCATTCGCCGTTTTCGGATAGTCCCGGATACTCACCCAACAGTCATCCAATCGCTACACCGAGCTGCA
The DNA here is from genome assembly GCA_028564935.1 of Neosilurus hyrtlii. Classification (NCBI taxonomy): domain Eukaryota; kingdom Metazoa; phylum Chordata; class Actinopteri; order Siluriformes; family Plotosidae; genus Neosilurus; species Neosilurus hyrtlii. The sequence continues at coordinate 10,066,643 of JAOUQZ010000044.1, forward strand.
GCAAAATGCACACAGCAGTTGATCTGTAATTTCTCCCACAAACACACCCATGATGGAGTAAGTTGTCGATAATGATGAATTTTCTTTTCTCTGGTTGATTTTGATGGATGTTTGTGTCTGAGATGACTGACCAGACTGATGCGTGGTTGTAGTAGCTGTGGTGGTGATGGTAGATGCTTTTTCTGTGCGGCAGCATGTCTAGCATTGTGTTGGGCATTTAGCTGGGCTGTTCGTTCACTCACAAAATGGTTGACACCTTCGTGGCAGATCTTATGCCATCGAGGTTGGTTCATTCACCATGTTTTCCATTTATTAAATGGTCTGCATATACTTGCCACGGTCACCGACTCTACTTCGAATAGTGTGCAAACATTCTTTGTGATCGTCAGCTGGTCTTCAATCATTCGTCACCCTCAGGAATGTGGCGACTTGTTGAAGAATACTTGGCGGACAGTTTGCAAACTCGGTGTATAGTTGGCGAGTGTCTGTGGTCACGTGATCATCATGAGACCATGACTTTACATGAAAGTGACTCTGCAGCGTTTGGCAAACAGTTGCCACATTCGTCAAATTGTCACTGACTGTTTATATGGATTCACCAGCTGTTTGTGAACTGTTTATTATCCACTCACCAGAATATCTCCAATAAGTCACTAGAATGTCAACCATTTGCCAATTCGTATCTCACGGACTGACAAATTCTTTGGTGAATAGTTCAAATTCGTCAAAAAATGGCGAGTCACTAGTCACCGCTTTCACCAAACGTCTATCACGGGGTGAGGTACTCATATTAAACACTCTTTTGTTTGTTTATTCTTGAGTTATTCATCATGAATTTTGTTATTAAGTCACCATCATCAGTTATACTGTCATTAAATAATGTGCATTTTACACCATGGTGAGATTCTGTTGAGTAGAAACATTGTTCTCGTATATCCTTAAAGAGGTACTGCACATTTAAATGTTTGCAATCTGTAAACTAAAAGATTGGCTGTACTTCGATGAAACACATCAATGAAGATGTTAATACTAACAAAATGACTGTTGTCATGGATTGGAAAAGGCTCAAATCGCCATCTGGTGGTTAAAGTCATCCTGTACCTTGCAAGGCCCATGCTGATGGAGAGTCAACCATGTTGTAGTTCTCAGTCATTGAATTATATATGTGACCTCCTCCAGTGTAATATGCATTTGAAACTCCGTAGCATCTGTAAACGAAATGAATCCAGCTCTCGTCAATCAGCGCAATCTTCTTAGCATCAAAGGAGTTCTGTTTACACCAAGTCATGTCTGTTTTAAGGCTTCTTATTGGTTTACCGTTATATGATTCGGGGAATCCTTCTGGGGTTTCGTAAGTAGGGAGAGTGAATATGAATAATAGGGAAAATCACAAAAGCGGATTGAAAATCAGCAAATTAAGTGGTTATTTTCATCGTTTTACAACAACTTGGACCTGGAATCCTTATAAGTATTTTTATGAAGTATTTTAGCATGGATAGATTGTGTTTATGAATATTTGAACTTGGTCATGCCGAAGATTATGCTTTAAAGAATTTTTTTGGGCGATATCGCATTTTTCGCCCAGGTACACCATTTTCACATTACTTTGGTTCTTACTCAAAGCACTTACTGCAACTTAATCCGTATGATGCTGGAGCGGGTCGCAAATACAAAATTATCACTCTATATTTATTGGTGTGAGATCTATTTATGGAACAAACAAAAAATGCATGTGCACACACACAGTAACACACTTATTCTAATCCTTTAACGTTCACACACGTAGTACTTTGGAGTTTTGTTTTTCGAGGATGATTGGCGATGCATGTCAAGTTTGTCATCTCGACAGAGCACCATTTCTTTGGAACCATTTTTCCTGATGTTGTTGACTCATTGCTTAAAAAGGTAACTGAAATTAACTTGCAGTGAATAAAGTGATAACATCATGCAGAATTGCTCAAAGCAATGTCACCACTCTTTTTATACCACGTGCGATTATTTTGGAAATAAACATCATTGACCTTTTAGATAAGTAGTCAGATATCAGTATAATCATCGCTCCTGTTCTCTCTCACACACACACAAACACACGCACTCTCACTGTCTCTCTCTCTCTCTCTCTGTCTCTCTGTCTCAGGTGAGGTGAAGATGAACTACCTGTCCAAACCCTACGTTGCCATGGTTACCACCTACCAGATGGCGGTGCTACTGGCCTTTAACAACAGTGAGGCGGTGGGCTATAAAGAGCTGCAGGAGAGCACGCAAATGAACGAGAAGGAGCTGCAGAAAACTATCAAGTCCCTGCTGGATGTCAAGATGATCAACCACGATTCACAGAAAGTAAGACAGGAGTGAGGCTTTTTAAACTCCTCATCCAGATGCAGCACAAACGCTCTTCTAGCCTCTTCTGTGTAAACAAGACACTAGGGAACACAGTTACAAAGAACAACCAAATTGTTAAGCTTTTAGTCTCGAACTGTTGCTGTAGGATTATGTATCATGAGTTCATGTCCAAAGACAGCTTTATGCTTTCAGAAGGGAGTCAGATCAACAATAGCGATTAGAACTTATTTACAGAAACGTGTAACTAGGCACAACAAAGGACGTTATACAACTTTGACAGATCCACACTGACAGGAAGCACTAACAAACATAAATCATGCTTCCACATAAACACAGAGCTGCTCTTAAAACTTCATGGCAAACCGAATGAAGACACGGCAGATATGAAGATACTGACTTTAATACAGACCTTTTAAATTTTATTAAAAACAGTTCATTTTGCACTCGCGTCAATTTGGAACAGCCAGTTGGCCTAATGTGCATGTCTTTGGACTGTGGGAGGAAACAGAAGTACTCAGAGGAAACCCATGTAAGCACGAGAAGCACGTGCAAACTCCACACAGAAATGCCCTTGCCGAGCCCGGGACTCAAAACTAGGACCTACTTGTTTACCCACTCGCTCATTTCCTGAACCGCTTAATCCTATTAGGGTTGTGGGGAGGACAGTTTGTCATTTCATCACAGGGCATCACGCACACACAACCATTCACACTCACATTCTTCCATGAGGAGAACATGTAAAAACGCCCTCCGCGAGCCGGGGAGTCGAACCCAGGACCTTGTTGTAAGGCAGACGTGCTAACCCCTACACCACCATGCCGCCTTGACTTCTTACTTACCCTGTATGGCTAAAAGTATGTGGACACATGACCATCACAGCCTTCTTGATCATCCTTTTCCAGAACTATAGGAACTAATATGTAGTTGTTCCCCCTTTGTTGCTATGACTACCTCCACTCTGCCAGGAAGCCTGGTCACTAATCTTCCACCTGACCAGGGTTGAGGTTAGAGCTCCATGCAGGAGTTCTTCTACACCAATCTTAGCAAACCATATTCATGCAGCTGGCTTCATGAATGAGTCTTTGCCATGTTTGAGCAGGTTCAGACCCCTTAGTTCCAGTGAAGGGTAATATTAAATACACTAGGAACGGGCATTTAAAGCAAAAATACTATTCAGTATTCCCAGTGAACTCTTTGACATCAAAGATCTTATATTAACTTTCCCTGCACCTTATCTTGATTTTTTGGAGGAGTCCGATACATAATTTCTGGCACCTGTAGTCGTCTTCGGCTTAAACATGCCTTGCATGTTCCTCCTCTTTGTAAAGTGGTATCTCATCTCTCAGTGCCACGCACGTCACATGGTAATCATGTGTTTTTTCTTCTTGTTTTTATAATGATGGTTGACAAACAGCTTTTATGTGCATAATAACCATCGATTGGATGGATACATTTATAAATAAGTTTTTAAGTATGTGTGTTCATGAAACAAAAAAAATAAATAGACCACAGGGGTCCAGACGCTCCCGCCGAAAGGACCATTTCATAATATGCCAGTATAGAACAAGCATAGCACGTTTGAAAGCCCCAGCTTCAGTGCGGGTCAAGTGAATGTCCGGAAACTTAATATATAGTTTTGCTCCTGTAACCTTGAAATGTTTTCCTATAGCTCCTAAGGGGCGGGAGCTAAAAACTGAAATTATATGAATTTTTTGGTGTTCGGTGGTTTTAGTGTGTGAGTTCTGGTGCAGTGATGACCCTTGTTATTATAAACATAAATACCACTCCATAGGTACTATGTAGACAGATAGATAGATGGATAGATAGAAAGAAAGAACAAAAAAGAACCAACCAACCAAAGGCTTGTCACCAGTGATGGCGAGTCAGTTGAAGTCATTTGCATTGAAGGAAATGTGGATTATACATGACAAGCAAATCAATATTTAAAAATGAAGGTAATCCAACCAAACCTAGTATTTAAATAATTGGTCCTGTTTTCCGTTAGTGCACGTATGACTTCTTATTCTTAAAAATACCTTTCAATAATCAGGTTCCACATGTCAAAAGCGATTGCTAATATTTCACTCTTTCTCATGCTTTCAGGAGGAAATTGAGGTGGAATCGACTTTTTCATTAAATATGAGTTTCACTAGTAAAAGAACCAAGTTTAAGATCACCACGTCGATGCAGCGGGACACGCCACAGGTACAACACTGTGTTCACAGCGCTGACATCCAGCACATGCTAGCTACAATATAAAACCTGTGTGACTGGATTGGTGTGTTGTGTGTAGGAGGTGGAACAGACAAGGAGTGCCGTGGACGAAGACAGGAAAATGTATTTACAGGCTGCTATAGTGAGGATTATGAAAGCCAGGAAAATCCTGAGACACAATGCACTTATACAAGAAGTGAGTCACTTACATTTACCGTGTGTGTGTGTTGAATGTGAGCTATAATGTTTGAGTATCAGGATACAGGGATTGTAGCTGAATCTTACCTTCATTCCTCTACATTCATGGCTGAAGTGCCCTTCAGCTAACCCCCAACTGCTCTCTGGGTGCCCCCAATGTGTGTGGCAGCCCACTGCTCCAAGTGTGTGTGTGTGCTCACTGTTTACGTGTGTGTGCTCACTTTGGATGGGTTACATGAAGAAGTCAAAATTTCCCTTGTGGGATTAATACAATGAAAAATGAAATTATTAATCAATCAATCAATCAATCAATCCATCTGAATCAAGAATTTGACTGTGTGGTATAATTCAGTTTAAAAACCCTGCAGAGAAATTGTACAAGTTATCCCTAAAGTAATCACAGAGAGAGCTGAAGGGTGAAAGTTGTGACATCAAAATATAACAGCCTATCGTGTTCTAGTATGTAAAATCTAATTAGCATATTCATAGATTTCATGATGAAGGTAAGCAAATGTTTCTAATCTCTACCTTTTCTTTACTCTTTTGTTAGAACATTAATGCCTTATTTATTTTAACCCTCAATGTTTTTTTATTTTTATTTTTTTTTCTTTCCGTCAAGGTGATCAACCAATCCAAAGCCCGGTTCAACCCCAGTATCAGCATGATAAAGAAGTGCATCGAAGTGCTTATCGACAAGCAGTACATAGAGCGAAGCCAGACCTCTGCAGACGAGTACAGCTATGTGGCATAAAAGGAAAAAAAAAACACTCAGCGGTCAAAACGTAAACCACGTCTTTATTTTTGGCTGCAGCTGGCTCAGGCTGTCTCCCTGCAGGATGAAGTGGGACTGTGCCTCCGTCTGAGGAGGGGGGAGAAGGGCCTCCAAGTACCCAGGCAGTCATAAACATCCCCCCCCTCCCCCCACACCTCCCTCCAGTTCAAAACCTTTTGTGATTTTACACTGTTTACATCACCAGTGCCACGCCCCGGTGCGTCAATAGAGAATAAACAGAGAATATTGCCTATAGGTATTCAAACGCAAACTGATTTAAAACAAATGCATTTTTAAACAATGTAACCCTAACCAAGAAATCAAGACACCAAACGGACATGTCAAAGTAAAAAAAAAAAAAGTGTATAAGGAAAAAAAAAACAGTGAAAACATGTTTCTTTTTCTCACATTTGCAGTTGTAGTGTGGTGTTCTTTTTTTAATGTATCAAACCGAGAGGACAAAAAGACTATTGTAATAAAATCGTTATTCTGGTCATTGTATTTACCTTCAACATGTAAAAAAAAAAAAAAAAAGGAAGAAAGAGTTGACAAAATACTGCTGCTTGTCAAATAAACAACTGAAAAACTCAGATTGCCTTAATTTCTTCTCGAGATTCCCCGAATGCTTGAGATTGCAGTGCGGAAATAGACTGAGTGAAGTGCTGTAATATTGACCCAGTTCTCTAGAGAAAGGAAATGCTCCAAGGAGGTTATGCTTTTCATCAGTCTGGAGGTAGTTTTCTGTTAAACTGTCTCACTTTAAGTCCAAGCCCCGTTCCACAGCGTGGCGTGTGCTACTTCTTGGCATGAAGATCCTCTTTAAACAGGATCCATATGAGTCCTACTGATTAAATGCACATTTCCACAGCGTGTGCGTCATCAGTAAAGCATGTTTTGTGCACTTTGAGGTATTATGTTGTCCTCTTAGTTAAGGGTAGAAGTTTTGTGGTTTCATTTGATGTCACATGAGTTTACTCAGAAAAACTTGCTTAAAATCTAGATAGAATGCATTTGTGCAATTGTAGTTGCTGCCATTAGGGGGCATAGAGTGATGACAGTGTCTGGCATTAACAGAGATCAAGAATTACTCCATAGCAGATTGTTTAGTGAAATATCAGATAAATGTTTTGAAGTTAGTCAGGAATTTTGTGCATCAACAGCTGATTCAAAATATTTGTAATTATTAATTAATTTGCCTAACCTACTAGGGTCCCGGGAAGGCAGAAGCCTAGCTCAGCCAACTCTGGGAAAAGGCAGGGTACACCCTGAAGACCTTGCCAACCCATTGCAGTGCCAACCCACAATCAAACACAAACTTTTAGGGGTGTTTTTTAAACAGTCAATTAGCCTAATGTACATGTCTTTGGACTGTGAGGAAACCGGAGTACCCAGAAGAAACCCGTACAAGCACAAAGAGGACCCAAAACCCAGGTCCTTCTTGCTGTTGGACAGACATGCTGACCACAGTGCCACGGTGTTGTGCAAAGGGATCATTTGAAGTGAATTGAATCAGTGAAAGCGGCACGGTGGTACAGCGGTTAGCATGGCTGCCTCACAGCAAGAAGGCCTGGGTTCGATTCCCAGGCCCGGCCGTTTTGGTGTGCATGTTCTCCCTGTGCTTGTGTGGATTTCCTCCAGGTACTCCGGTTTCCTCCGACAGTCCAAAAACATGCACAGTAGGCTAACTGGCTGTTCCAAATCACCCCTAGGTGTGTGAGTGTGAGTAGTTGTATGTGTGTTGGCCCTACAATGGCCTGTTGAACTGTTCAGGGTGTCTCCCACCTCCCTGAGACCCTAATTGGGATTAAGGGGCTTAGAAATGAATGCATGAATACATGAATGACATGAACTATTAGTAAAAGAAGAGATTAATTTTCAATACAGTGTTCCATGTTCAGCAGAGACATAACACACTAGCATCATGGCCATATATTTGTGTAAATCTGACTATCAACCCAATATGTGCTTGTTAAACATTATTACTTGCAGATTTAGTCTTTTATTCCAGTTAGGATATCCTCCACTCTTCTGGGAAGGCTTTCCGCTAGAACCTGGCACATGGCCAGGGGATTTGTGTTCATTCAGCTACAAGAGCATCTGTGAGGTTTGGCATGGAGATCTGTGGTGTAGCTGAATTTTCAGCTCATCCTGAAGGTGTTCAGTGGGATTGAAATCAGGGCTCTGTGCAGGACACTTGAGTTCTTACACTCCATATTTGGCACTCACTTTGTGCAAATTGTCATCCTGGAGCAAGTTTTGGTTTTACAGTTCCAGTAAAAGGGAAACTGCAATGCTACATCGTACAAAGACATTCTATACAGTTGTGGTACCAGATACCAAAACCCCCACATGGGTGTAACGGTCAGATGTCCACAAACTTTTGGGTTATACAAAACTTATAAGTAATGACAGGAGTTTATATTGTTGCTTGTATTGGTTTATACACTGCCTTGACAAAAAAAATAAAAAATAAAAGAAAAAGTCCACTGATGTGATAACCTTCTCATTTAGTGCATTCAGATAATCAGCTGACTCCATTTTACTGTCACATTAATGTTGCTGAGCCTCGACCGCACCAACTGGAGCAACAATGCCATGGAGATTACAAGCTGTGAATAAGGATAAATGCTCTCCATGAAAATATTAGGGTGTGTGACTTTTTTATTTATTTATTTTTATTTTGGCCAGGCAGTGTACTTAAGATGTGTTCAGTGATGTGTTTAAAACAGTTTTCAAGGTCGGTATTTACTTATGTTTAGAACTTTGATAAAGTGTATAAAATATAGAAAACACCTTGAGGTGCCTGTATTTAACAGTAATGCCATTCAAATGTTTTAAAGTACAGTTACAAAAATTAAGCAGTTTCTGCCTGGGTTATTAACAGCACCCTGTAAAAAAATCATTGTTCATATATATATTTAATATTTTTATAATTATTATAATTATAATTATTTATATATATATATATATATATATATATATATATATATATAATTTCTGTTCTCTTCTCTGTTCTGGCTCTAGGGTGGTGGAATGAACTTCCTCTCGTGTCCGGACAGCTGAGTCACTGGGTATCTTTAAACGACGGATGAAAACCTACCTTTTTCGGCAGTACTTGGATTAGCACTATGTTTTACACACACACACACACGCAAAACCTACACACACAATGCCTACCCACTGAGTTTTTGACTGATGGTATACTTAGTCTGTGTCCTGACAAACCAGTGTAAGAATATATTCACTGATGGTGACTTTTAAGTTGCTCCTGATTAGAGCGTCTGCAAAATGCTGTAAATGTAATTTAACTGTGACTCGGTTCTCGTGCTACATCAAAGTGTCCGTTATGTCTTTTGGTTAATGTTTAAAAATTGGTGAGGTTCATCATATGGCATGATTCATACGCAGTCACACTTTGAGCAAATACAAACTAAACCTCTTTACAACATTCATTGTTTCAGTCATTTGCAGAGATGTTAATCCTACTAGTGCTGTGGGAGGCTGGAACCTATCACAACTTACTCTGGCCGAAGGCCAAGGCTCACCAGTCCATTGCAGAGCTAACACGCAACCATTCACACTCATACCTCGGGTCAATTTGAAACAGCCAGTTAGCCTAACGTGCATGTCTTTGGACTGTGGGAGGTAACTGAAGTACCCAGAGGAAACCCATGCAAGCACGAGAAGCACAGGCAAACTCCACACAGAAACTCCATTGCCGAGCCCAGGACTCAAAACCAGGACCTACTTGTTCACCCACTCGCTCATTTGCCAAGCCGCTTAATCCTATTAGGGTCAAGGCAAGGCTGGAGCCTATCTCAGCCTGCCAGACCGTAGCAGGGCCAGACCTTCTTGCTTCTTGCTTGAATTACTTTGTCATATCGATTCTTAAAACAGTAAAGACAAGTAAGACAATATATTATTAAAAATTAAAAAATAGCACAATTTTCAGTAATGCTTTTATCCTGCTCAGAGGAAAACTAGGCATGAGGTGGGAGTATTCATTCCCAGATAGGATTCATTCATAACAAGGCACCACACACGCTCGCACACAGACAGACTTATGGCCAGTTGAATTTAGAGGAAACTGAAGCGTACAGAGGGAGAACACGCACAAAAAGTCTGATCAGGCAGAAACCAGACAGAGTTCAGGATCAAACTGCTAGCACAGACTTCAAAGTGGCATCGTGGTTTGGTGTTTAGCATATTCGCCTCACAGCAAGAAGGTCCTGGGTTCAGAAGTCCCAGGCTCGGATGTTCCTGTGTGGAGTTTGCATGTTCTCCCTGTACTTGTGTGGGTTTCATCCAGGTACTCTAGTTTCTTCCGACAGTCCAAAGACATGCATGCACATTAGGCTAATTCGCTGTTTCAAATTTCCCCTAGATGTGAGTGTGGATGGTTGTGTGTTTTGGCCCTGCAGTGGTCTGGTCAACTTTTCAGGATGTATCCTGCCTTCACCCAGTGTTGCCAGCCTCCCTATGATTCTATTAAGATTAAACGGTTTGGCAAATAAGTGATGAGAATATTACAAACCTTTTAATGTGAAAAAACCAAAGGGTTCCCTCCCTGGTATGATCATACTCATTGGTATGATTTATCCACTACTACACCTACAGGCAAAATAAACACACACCACACTATTCCTTCAGAATTCATAACTGCCAGGAGAAGCATATCCAAACTAATCAATCACAGCCATGACCAAACGAAAATAAATAAAAAAA
>JAOUQZ010000044.1:10082009-10119054 GCA_028564935.1 Neosilurus hyrtlii
CCAGGGTGTACCCCGCCCTCGCCCAGAGTCGTCTGAGATGGGCGCCAGCCTCCCCGCGACCCTAATTAGGAATAAGCGGTTCAGAAAATGAATAAATGAATGAATATTTATCTATCTGTCTATTTATTTATTTTGCCTTATTGAATGGCGCATGCGCAGTTGTTAGACATGATTATTATTATTATTATCATTATTATTAATATTCTTAATATTATTATTATTAAATGATGTGTATTTGTTTGAGGCTTGCGATACTGCACATAATGATCGCAAACTCTGTGTGTGTGTGTGTGTGTGTGTGTGTGTGTGTGTGTTAGTAGGAGGGGACAAAACTCCAGAATATTGGAACTGGTGAAGTTTCAGTTCTCGGAGCAGCCTGAGTGGGGAGTTACAGTACAATCCTTACTAAACACATCAAGGCACACACTCCACTCTCTCTCTCTCACACACACACACACACACACACTCTCTCTCGCGAACAGGTGGGCTCTCCCAGCACAGCTCGTGAGATCAGGGTTACCTATGGACGCGTTATGAGGATCAGATCAGCGCGCGCTGAAGGAGACCCTGTGGATAATTATGTCTCTTTCATGGCTCCGGCTTTGTGAGCTCCAGAAACCGGCTGCAGTGTAAAACTCAGCGTGGGTTTGTTTTTTGTTTTGTTTTTTGTTTTCTTTTTGTTGTTTAGTATGAAAGTGACGGTGTGTTTCGGTCGGACCCGGGTGGTCGTGCCTTGCGGAGAGGGCAACATTAAAGTCCGGAGCCTTATCCAGCAGGCCATCATGAGATACAGGAAAGCTATAGCCAAGGTAAGCCATGTTTATGTGTGAGTGTGAGAGAGAGAGAGAGAGAGAGAGTGTGGACGTGGGGATTAAAGCAGCGCGAGCGCCCGCCGTGGCGTTCAACAACATGGCGCTTTTCTGACTGGAGAAGAACAGAACAGGGAAGAAGAGGGAAGAACAGGGAGAAGAGCACACGTTCTGCTCTTTCTTCCTGAAAAGTGTGTCAGAGAAAGGTTTAGAGTGTCAGAGAAAGGTTTCGAAAGCTCACATACCCGCCGTTCAGCGTGAGAAAGCGTTCAGCGGTGAGTGTTTGTAGTTTGTTACATTGTTTCTAAACAAACGCTGTTTTTGTTTTGTTGTCGGGGAGCTACAATGTAGCCTTGAAGACCAGCCCCGGGAATGAAAGTTTCTCCTCAAGGGGACACATTAGGAAACTTTTCGGGGTGTTAAAGAGATACAAAGTCTTGAAACACACCGCTTTCTCTCCTCGCCTGTGTGTCCTCTAATATCCGGCGCCAAACTTCCATCTTTCCCAGAGAAGCTCTCACTCATGATATGTTGTCTACCCCCCACCCCATTCCTCAAACCCCAAACAAACCCCCTGCACACTTCCAGACCCATCATTTAAAAAAAAAAAAAAGAGAACCCTGGACATTATAAGCACTTCTGCTTAACTAGCCTCCAATTTTAGCATTTTATCTATCAGACAGCACACAAAGCTAATGTGAGGAAATAGAACTCATTCGGCCTGGAACTTTGGTTGCGTCCTAATCCGCAGAAATACCCCCTACAAGGGTGATTTGTAGATTTGGCAGCCTTCGTGGTCTGCAAACACAACGGCATTATGTCATCCCTTTAGTTCAGAGCTCGTGGAGGAGGTCCAAATTGCACTGCTGCATGTCTAGCCACACTCTCTGCAAGGGGTCTTGAAGCATTTTGTGCATAGATTCGACTTCATTTGTGGGCTGGCAGCTTGATACCACCTAGTGCATGTGTGCGATGAATTAAAAAGGTCACATAATAGCCTAGGTTTCCTCCTAGAAGCTGTTACTAGGTGTGTCTGGGAAAAAAAAAATCAAGTTCAACTGAAATAAAGTGGTTGGCGCGTCCACCTCACAGCAACAAGTTCCTGGGTTCAAGCCCCATGCTTGGGTGTGTTTCCTCCCTCTCGGGTTTCCTTCCACTGTCCGAAGACTGAAATGCATGTTAGGCTGATTGGATATTCTCGATTGCCCCAGGTGTGAATGTGTGCTGTTTTGTGTCTGTGGTGGTCCTGGGATGATCTGGGGAGCTGGTTAGGGAGATCAGGTTCACACAAAGTTGCATGGGATATGCTCCAGTCTCGCCACGGCCCTAATAAATGATTAGGAGAAGTATGGAAATTGAAATAAAAATTAAATAGTGATGATAAAAAAACACTGGGAAAGGTTTTGAAGACAGCTTTCCAATAACAGCAAAATATTAATATGTCAGTGATAAATATTATTACGTTATGGGGTATTTTGTTGCTAATTGAGGGTAATTTGCATCCATTCACCATCTCAGCCCATGTAGTGCATCAGTTATGGCAGGGCAAAAACTGATCTGCTGATTGGTCAGTTTCCATCAAATATTTGCATGAATATAGTCAACTAACATGGGTACTTTAATGTTATGATTGAAGAGTTAATTTTGCTTTCCTTTCATTATATGAGGCAGCGTGCCGTAGGTGGATAAAATCTGGCTGTTTGGGCAGACTTCCTGTAAGGTCCGCGCTAGACTTCTGCTTCTAAAACAGGAATGTTCACAGTAGTTCAGATGCATTAGTGTATTTTCAGTACAGGGTTGCCATGTCCAAGCAAAATGTTCAGCCCGTTTACATCTCCGAAATGTCAAATTAGCTCAAAACTCATGAGCGCTACAAACAAGTTCACTGTGGATTGCATGCATTTCTAAACCGAAGTATCTGTACTAAACCTCTTCTTATCGTATGGTATGGCAGTTATGCACTCTGTGTCCTCCTAATCCCCCTTTCTGTCACCCAGTTTTTCCAGTGTAGTTAGAGCTCTGTGCACTGTGCAGTTCTTTCCTCTGTTTTTGCTTACACTTTCTGTATTTTTGTTGATTGATGTAACATAATTCTGCAGAAATGTATAATAAATTCTGCTTATTTGATTTAAAACAAGGCCCTGGTGGCTGTGGACTACTATTAAACTAGTTTAAACAAACACCACCTGCACACTTTGTTTTTTCCTTCCACAACAATGTTCCAAAATTATCTCAGTTTGGAGGAAAAGCTGTGACCTTTGCAACCCTGATTTAGTGACTCAAGGTTTCTGAAACTAATCTTTTTTCATGATTTATCCACTCGAATACATTTATTTAAAATATTTAGTTAAAGGAAGCGAATTGAGGTTTATGTTTTGAGAATTTAATTGATTTTCATGAAATAAGATTCATTTATCTTCTTAGGTCTGATTAGTAACCAATAACCTGGAATTTTTTTCCTTAAAGACATTATTTAAAGATGACTACCCAAAGAAATATGGATTTATTCTCTGCTTCAGGTTCTAAATCATTGTCTTACCTACCAACATGAAACCAAAAATCACCACTCAACAGTCAATCATCTTCATATTAGGCACACACTAATCACCAGTGATTAGGAGTTAATAATAATAATAATCATTTGTGACTATTCAGTTATGTTAGGGCCTGGTCACATTCGGGCGATTCTTTGGTAACTGCCTGTGTTTTTTTTATTTATTTATTTATTTATTTATTTGAGTTGGCAACTGTCTCAGACCAACCACAACTGTGTATGTGATGTCCTCAATGACTTAAATAAAATAATGCTCAGATGAAAATCTCTAATGGTGGGCAACTAGGTCTGAGACTGTCTGCCACTAAGTCCCCAACTATCTGCAACTATCTGATCGAGCTTAAAAATTGATCAAATCGCGGGCATCATTGAGTGTTATCGCCCAAATGAGATGGTTGATTTAGTTGCTTTGTAATGCAGGACAATCACAAATATTAGCTGAAAATATCCCTGTCCTAGAATATGCTCCCAGTCTTTAAGGAACGAGCCCTTCCTGAGCCGCAGGAGTGTTTTAGTGTTGGAGCACACTGATGTTTTGTAGAGGATGTTTGCTGAAGAAGGATTGGGAAACACTCCTTCATCCTCCTGTGATTCAGGTCTATTGAAGTTGCAGGTTTATTTTGTTTTCTCCTGATGTGTTGGCTAAGAGGAATATCTTGTGTGAAATATTTGCTCGTCAACCTGAGCACAGGAGTCTTTAGTAGGAATCATCTGTACTTGGCCCAACATCAGGGCTCTTGCGCAGACTTGGAAAGTCTTAAAAAAGTATTGGAATTGGCGGCACGTTTCCAGATCAGAGGGCTATTTCACAAACACAGATTTTAGGAATCCCTGTTAAAAGAGAATGTGAAGTTTGACATGGCCTGGCCAGAACATCCTGGCTTGCTGTGTTTCACGATGGCCAAGCCAGGAAGGTGAGGTGCATCTGTGTCATGCCAGATGTAAGTAGTTCTGATAAAATGCCCGTTTACTGCTTTCAAAAACTCTCTTGCATCAACTGCAGGTTTACTGATGCTGAAATGGAACGGTATATTAAACACCAAGTGGGTTTTTGGAGCCAGCAGTCAGCACAAGTAGTGTGTCATCCCTATAAAATCAGTACCTCTCATATAGGTAGTCTCCGAAGCGCCAATCAGACTTTATATGTTAGGCTTTAAGAACGTAGATATGGTTAAGATTAAATCTTTGTTAATGCACACACACTACAAACACTGAGCAGTGAATATGACCTCTGTATTTAACCCGTCAAGGAGCAGTGGGCATCAGAAGTATTCTTGGACGCTAGTTTTGGGTTGAGTGCCTTGCCCAGATGGATAGAGCCATGGATGTTTTTCCTGCCAGTCTTGGGAATCAAATTCGTAACCTTTTGGCCACTAGCCAGCTCTGTAACCTTTAGGCTAATAGAAATAGGTTTGCAAATTTGTTCAGCATTTTGAATTGATCTCAATCTGGCATTAAATAGGTTGTCCATCAAATCTTTATCAGTTCTAATAATAGCTGTTAAAGCTGGGGTTGGTAACCATTTAGCTGCATGCACAAACTGTTCTAATGGTTGCAGTGGTCTTTATACTTTATACAATCAATAGCTTATGAGGTTTAAAAAAAGACACCGCCCAATCACTGTCTTGTGATCCGCTGGGAAACATTCAATCAAATGCTCCCACGTCTTAAACTGAACTAAGTTGGAGTCAGAGGAGTGCTTGTGTGTGTGGAGTGGCAGTGTGGCTTTGGAGGGCAAGCGAGGGATCCGCCTCCCTTTGCAAGCATTTTAGATTATCAACCCTAGCTGTTAGCATAGTCAGGACCTGGGTAGCTGCACAGAATAGTTCTTTACGGTAGCTTATGTGCCATTTATTTCATGAAACAAATTCATGAAAATGAATGCAGCATTTTGATGTCTTGTTGTGCTGAACAGTTTTCAAAGATTGAAATCCTATTGTAAATTTATTGTACAAACATAATTTATATATCTATTATCCTTTGTAAACCAAATCTCTATCCATCCATTTTCAGCTTATCCAGGGTCGGGTCGGGGAGACAACAGTTCTTGGAGGGAAACCCACAAATCCCTGTCCAGAGCTACACTTTTTAGCTCCTCTTGGGGGATCCCAAGGCATTCCCAGGCCAGACAGGATATATAATCCCTCCATTGAGTTCTGGGTCTTCTCCAGGGCCTCCTCCCAGTTAGAATTGCCAGGAACACCTCTAAAGGGAGGCAACCAGGAGGCATTCCAATCAGATGCCTGAACCACCTCAACTGATTCTATATAAATGATTGTCTTGTTTGATTGCACTATGATGTTTAGACTATTTTCTTCAAATGTCCATGACACTGTCGTTTAATAATACATTCTATGCTTCTTGTGTTCTAATCTTGTGGGTTTTTTCTCTCTTTCTCATACCAGACCTGAACAGTCAGGGAAGTTGTTACTGTAATTTAAAAGCTTTTATCGTTATACCTCAAAATGGAAGCTCTGCATTCTTCAGCTGTTTTACCCTTAAGACAGAAGAAAGCATTGAGGTCACAACCACTTTTTCTTTTTTTTTGGCTAATTTGTACATTCTGGCAAAATATACGCACGACATACCGTTCCCTCAACACTCACCCTTTAACACTCAGTTCCCAGAAATGCTTACCCAGTCTTATTCATCACCAGTATAACACAGCATACGAATTTTCTCACGTTTCGATGTATTTCAGGCAAGTTCACACTCAGTTCAGTGCCATTAATATTGTATTCAAATGCTTTGGTGAACCAGTGCTTGTTGCCAGTATACAGTATATCCCCCCTGTAAAAGAACACTCATAAGCTAAGCATGGAAAATTATTCAGAGGCCTTGCTCCCTGCATTCCTGTTAAAAACTCTGGAAAAAACTGCACAGGCCTCTTTGTGTGCTGGAAATACTTGGAATGTTAGTCGTTCTATTGGTGCCATGAGAGCAGGGTAAGTTTAGGGTTGGTTAGGATCGGTGTTAGGATCCATCGATTTTTATTTGCTTATTTGTGTTTGTCATATTATTGAGGGGTGGGGAAGCTGTATCTGTCTGAACTGTGAATATTCAGTTTAATCTGGTAATTTAATGATTTAATAATTAATTTGGTAATAAACTCACATAATATGGTAACTGTTGCCCCATAAAGACCCATGCCATTTCAAAGCCAGTCCGGTGAAAATCCAATCTGTGTGATGACGCTAACTTGCACCTTGAACAATATTTCTCCTTCTTGTTATGGAGTCATGCCCGTACATTAATTTACCCTCAAAATATAAGTTCAAGGGCGTCTTCCAAATTGAACCCTGTACACAGTTATAACACACATTCAGGCTTGAGTGGCACTCCGAACTCAGCAGAACATCGGCGACCTGGCAATCGATTAGCTGAGTATCGGATTTCCCAGTGGAGTTTTCCAGGCTCCATCTTCCCCACAAAAGGTGTTTCCAGAGGAAGCCCACATCTAGAATCATGCAGCATGTGCACATGGTGATCTGTTACGCAATCCCTGTTTATGACACAACAACAATTAGGTTTGAGTAGGGTTTAATTGGGTTAGCTCTTGTCTAGAAGAGTGAGCTGTGCTATGAGCTAGGTGGGAGGGAAGGAGAAAATCCATTCTTCGCTCAATATTAAATCCATTAGAAAATTCTCTTCATTCTTTCAGCTGTGTAAAACACGGACACACACACTTTCTGAAAATTTCAAAATAGCACTGCCATTTGTTTGTGCTGGTTTGTGCCGTGCAAATTTTCGTTTGTGCTATTAAGGTGGTGTTCAAGTAATTATAAAATGCATTTTCTAGCCTGTGATATCACTCATCTTCCCCCCACTACCACCACATCAAAATGTCACCAAAGTGGTCTCAATCATTTGTGCTGTTGAAACAAATTATTTTGCAATTATGATTTTAAAGTTAATGTTTTATTCCTTGCACGTGTGACGTCATCGGCCCCCCACCGCGTGCTGTTGAAAGAAATGATTTTGCTGTTATGATTTCAGAGTTATTAACGTTTTATTTCTTATGCATGTGACATCATCACTGGGCTTGGTTTAAATGTTGTAAATAATTAATTTGTTCGTGTTTTTTGTCTCACAATTGCCTGAGGAGATCTTCATCTGTGGTAAGAAAATCATGATTCTTATAAAAATTGCATACAGTCGGCCTAGTCAACATGAATAGGCCTACTCTCTAGCTTCTACAAACACAATACTCACGTTACATTATTTGGTTATCATGGCCATCTGCCGTAAATGATGTAGGCTATAGCTAAACAAAAGTGGGGAAGAATAACATACAACTGAAAAACCCCTTATTTCCTTTGCACGACAGGCCTGGCATTGAGTAGCAGGCTATACATTTGGATTGACAGGTGACCTATACTTGCTCCTCAACGAAACAGTTATTCCTTAATTAGGAATTCTCATCGTAGTGTTGATGATATGTTGTTGTTGAGCAGTTGATGGCCTAACAATCATATGTTGATACAGCCTACGACTAAGGGTATGCAAGGTGCTTGGACTGTGATGCCCTGGCGAGCTGTCCAGGGTGTACTCTGCCCTCTCCCAAAGTTGGCTGAGATGGGTGCCTGTCTCCCCGCGACCCTAATTCGTATTAAGCGGTTCAGAAAATGAATGAATGAATGAATGGTGCCTGGATAAGAAAAAGAATTTCAACCATGGTTGTGCCAGGTCATGGAGGCAACCACCACCGCTAAGATTACACAGTGTGGAGGGCAAACGCATTCATCATCTCGCAGCTCATGAATTTGGAGTCGGAGAGTAGCCTACAGTGCCCCCACGTTCATAATCTGCCCTTTATTCTACTCAGTAGACCTACTGATTATTCTTTCCGAAGGAAACCCTAGCCTATATAAGCATCAGAGAGAAAATAGAAAATACTAAATAAGCCTAGCTATAGGATCACATCTGGCTTGGCATTCATCTTATGGGCCATTAGGGTATTTAATGCCAATTTATATTGAACAACATCTTTAACAAACTCACCAGACTCAAGTTGGGAAAAATCAGGCAGGTGACTGATGCGAACTGCGCTCCACAGCAGAAAAAATTAGGAGTTGCATGTTGGTTACTGACTTGCGCGCAGTGCCTGTCAAAAGATTCCTTAAAATAAAGCACTGTTAAACAATTAAACAGCATGAAGCAACAAGCACAAATACACTGTTTTCAAGGATAAGATGTGGACATGAAGGAGGGGATGGAGGGTGGTGACTTCACACGTGTAGAATAAAGTTGTAATAGGCTACTTGTAAACTACTAGCACAATAATTTCTAACAGCACAAACGATTCAGACCAGTTTGTTGAGATTTCGCCATGGTGGGAGGGATGATGACATCACACCCGTAAGGAATAAAACGTGTTCACCGCACAAATCAGCACAAACGAATGGCAGTGCCATTTAAAACTGTTTTTTTTTTTTCTTTTTTTGGGGGGCAAACTTCACACAGCTCATTCTTTCTCGTAATATTTGATCCATTTGTCTGAACTCCATTTGTCTTACTGGATGTCTCTGTATTTTGGAATATCCAGAATACATTTATCTCAGCAGGGCTAATGGGATTTTAGTGAATTGAGGTTCCAATCTATTGACTTGAAGTTTGAATAGTAAGAATTCCAGCGAGCCAGTATGTTACGTATTTGATGCTTTATTGCATGGACCGTGTTCTTCACTTTGTAATGGCTTTTATGACGCTGGATCCAACTTAAGAGACGTATTTTACTAGATTTATCCTGTTGTTATTTGTATATACAGCTACGGAAATAATTAAGAAACCACTTTTATTGGTGACCCCTCTTATTTTTTTATAAATAGTCTTTCTTCTATTTGAGTGTTTATTGTTGTAGATTTTTAAATGTGTTGGAGAGTAATTAAATTAATATTGCTGACATTATCACAATTTAATGACTGTCTTTTCTGATTTCATGCTACTTTGCTAACTAGGTCTTTGCACAGGTGAAATAAATGAGCCATTGAAACCGTCTCAGATTGCGTGTATATAAAATGAACCCCAGAGTTCTCTGAATTGTTCAACGCTTAAATGAACCCCCATTTTCCTTAGCTGCACAGCAAATGTTTTACTTGATTGTGCAAAAGGCTCCAGGTGAAATATTTGTGGTGCTGTGAACTTTTTAACCCTGTCGTGTGGCCAGCGACCACAGAGTGAAACGTTAGAAACCATACGAGCCAACAGTGGTTACTGCAGTCACTTCTGAAGCCTATAGCTCTTAAGAGCAGGTTTCTTTAGAATTTGAGTAGGCAGAGGGGCTTATATTACAAAGCAGATTCTCATTCACGAGGAACAAATCCGTGCACAAAGTATACCTTTGGATAGTAAAAAAAAAAATTAATAGGTCACGGTTTAAAACTCTGTATTAGAGATTGTGGAGAAAGGGCTTTGAGCCTTAAGTGCTCATCTCTGAGTTTAAATTACATCAATATCCATCCATCCATCTATACATACATACATGCATACATACATAGAATGTCTGTCAAGTGAATAAATGCAAATGTCTTTGATCAGTATGAAGAATACCTTAAGGTACCTGACTCACTAAGTGGTACTTGATGCATGATTATGTGGATAATATATGCGGCTGTGTTTCTGTACTTGCCTGAATGCGTTTAGAGTATTAAAACATCCGTTCTTATAGAGCAGCTTGGAGTCAGCACCTTATCAGTGTTGGAAAAGGGTCATTCTATTTCAGATCAACCAGGGGGTGGAACCACTCAGTCTCAGATGTGGCTTTATATATATATATATATATATTGAAATTTTTTTAATTCGAGAACAAAATTCCCCCAAATTGTGAACCTGTGAATGGCAGCCATCTTAAAGCTGGGCCTTGATGCAAGTCGCGATGTGCCACGCCCCTTTTTTATGTCCTTTTTCTTGTGTAACTCCCTCAAAATACGTGCTGCGAGGGTGGAAATTTTTTGGGGTTATGTACTTTTTTTATGTAGAATTTGCAGTCTCAGAATTGTGATGTACCAGTAACAGTCATACAGATAAATGACAAAACCCCTTTTATGGGGTCCTTCAACCTCTCACAATTTTGATATCACATCACTTTTTAACCCGTCTGATAGAAAGCAGAGTGATCATGGGAAAACAATCAGTGTAGAAAATGAGTGAAACAGTACAACTGAGGATATTCTGACATCTTGAAAATATGGCTGCCTATCCACTCTGTTCAGAGTATGGCTTCACATTGTTTATGTTGCTATTACACCACGTGGCAGTTCTTTGACGTGTACATGGTTCATGTGCCAAACGAATGCAGGATAAGTGGCATCTAGCGTTCTAAGTATAAGCTTGAGCAAAGCTGACCGTCGTTCTCAGTCCTCTGTGCTGTGTCCTGCACCATTAGCACTGTTTGCGCAATTTAAGCATTACAGAGAAAGCATGAAAAATCACAAGCATGGTGTATCACTGCCATGACACATCCTTCCTTAGATACCTGCATGTTTTATTTATATTTTTTTTAAACACAATACTCTGTTGTAATGTTGGCCAATCGTCTAGGATAACTCAAACAGTCCAGAGTGGCAGTCTGATTTAACAGAATACTGGAAGGAGAAGTGACTTGTCCTCACAGGAGCACATGGTATGCAATTCACAGGGAAGTTTATGTGGACATGGCTGCTTATAAAGCAAACGCAGACATGTTAAGACACCGTTTTCAACAGCAGGATTAAAGGATACTCTGGAAATCAGGGACAGCTCTAAAATCCAGACAGCTCATAGAAACAGCATTGATCTGATGCTTAGACTTAATCTTGTGTCGTGCTAATTGAAGGGCTTATTTCCAAACCCTGCTAAGTCCAGTTAAAAAAATCACCAAAGAATTACATGAATCAGAAATCTTCTTGTCTATGTTAATGAGTATGTATTATGAACTCAGAACTGTTCAGGTCCAACATTATGGATATGTGTAATCAAATGTTTTCCAGCAGCTGTCAAGTTCAAGTCTCGCTAAGTCCTTAAGTCCAGCCACAAGATTCTGTTCTAGTGAGTCACGTGCACGGCACTTTTTTATGGTATAAAGTATGGAGATTACAATGCTCAGTGTGTTATTAATGTGTTTTTTAAACCATATTTTGCAGCGGTTAATTGTCATTAATGTGAATGCTATAGTGACTCACAGACTACACGGCTGATATCTGGCACCTTTTTCATTTTATTTTCTAAATCACTTTATCCTTCATTAGAGTTGTGGTGAGCTGGAGCCCATCCCAGCCGACTTTGTGTGAAGGCTGGGTATATCCCAAACAGCTCGCCAGACTATTGCAGGGGAACACTTTTCACACTTCTATTCACACAGTAGGACAATCGAGAATATCCAGTTATCCTAACGTGCATGGCTTTGGTCTATGTGAGGAAATCAGAGCACCCAGAGGAAACCTTTAGCACCTGTGACCCTGATATTTGTGGATAGTGTTCAGACAGTTCTTAAACTCTTGCATGTTTTCATTATTTGTCTGAATTTTAAAGAAACTGTCATAATTAAAAAAAAATCAATTAAATTCAATAAAAGAAAAATTTCAATTCAAATGGACCTGATTATCAGATCACCATGATGCCAAAAGCAATGGCAGTGTCCAGTAGGCATAGGAAGCATGAGGGAACACCTGATACGACCACCTCACATTTACATTTATGGCATTAGGCAGGTGCCTTTATCCAGAGTGACTTATGACATTCATATAACAGAGTAATTGAAGATTAAGGGCCTTGCTCAATGGTTTAATAGTGGTAGCCTGATGATTCTGGAGCTTGTACCTCCGTCTTTCTGATCAGTAACCCAGATCCTTATCCAGTAAGCCACCACCGCCTTCTCTGCTGTCTGCAGTATTATAAAAGTTACTAAAATGTGGTGAAGAAACCCATCCTCATTTGGTTGAAACCGTAAAAATACAAACCATATAAGAGAAGATCTAAGCCCATATGGATCTTCATCAGCTGGAGCGAGGGGCTTCCGAGATGAGAGCTCCAGCCAGCATCAGCACACCAGGACAGACCACAGGACTCAGAAAACAGAAGGGTCAAAAGGATCAGGATCACCGGTGTCCAAGAAGTAGCATGTGTACCTCAGCAAAAACAGAGAGAGAGAGAAATGTTGATAAAATCCCTCTCTTGACTGAAACAGATACGAAGTAGGTATAGCGGGGGGTTTAATCACCAGTATCACCAAGCAGACACTGTTGGGCCCTTGAGCAAGGCTCTTAACCCTCAATTACTCAGTTGTATACAAATGATAAATGGAAGTCGCTCTGGATAAGAGCGGTCAGCCTGTAACAATAGCCAGGTGTCTGGCTAACTATGCGGAAGTGCAAAATGAATGTTCTAGCTTTTTCCACATGATCTTTATCAGTTGACTTCTCCGAAAGTGGTTATTTAAAATGTTCTCTAGGTGTAATTACTTGTGTTTGTCGTTTTAAGTCAGAGTTGCAAACAGCTGTTGTGTTTCTCTTATGCGGAAAGCTAGCAAGAAAAACTGCATGAGCATTTGTTGCTGGTGAGGTATAACCCCCCACCTTGGGGATGAGCTGCAAATGCTATGCTGATGCTACATACAGTAGGATGATGTAGGGGAGACTTCATGGACGCATTGCATTGGGTTATTGATTCGTTCAGATTCATTTATTAATTTGTATATGAAGAAATAATTATATATTGGAAAACAATACATTTGCAGGAATGATTAAAAATTGTGCACCCTGTAAGGAATGTTAAAGCTCACAAATGTCAAGCCACAGGCAGTACTTTAATGCATGGACCCAGTCATCCAGTCTTGTTTGTGCTCATGTCCCTGCCTCTGTTTTGAGTCTGTGCTGTGAGAGCCTCTTTGTGAGGCCTGTATGGATCAGTGCCATGTAGCAGACGTGCAGAAACTCCCCTGTTTATTACCACCCTCATCTTTTTAATACAGGTTTATAACATCACACCCTCTGCATACGTCTCATTTGTATCTTAAAACAATTCCGCATCCCTTTCCTGCTGGTGTTCGCAATCACCTCTAGTGTTCAACTCCTCATGTTCCCCTTACTCCTTTTTTCTGGAGGTTGTCTCCTACATTGTCTCTGTCTCATAGGCAGCATGTGACCTTTGGCATGAGGCTCCTGGGAGTCATCCTAATACAAATTGTGTGGGTGAAGCTGGCCACAGCTGATCCAGGCTTGATCTTGCACTGATGCTAGCCTGGAAGAGAGTACTCCTTTCATCTTATCAGTCTGGATAAGAAAGAAGGGAGTCAGGAGTGAGAGCTAATGACATGAAATGAAATGTTCCATAGACCATTGAGAATAAGCTTTATTTGGTAACAGCACTTCGAATGCCCAGTTCTTGTGCTTGCTCTACTCTGGCTTGCTCCTTTTGTACGGCTGTTTATTTATACACATTGTCTTGGGTACACCTAAGCAGCTGAGGCATGATGGTGGGGTTTTTTCATGACTAAATAGTGAAATTTGCAAGTCCTTATGATCAGTGGTAATTAATTCATATAGTGTCGTCTTAAAGGAAAATTGAACCCTGAAAGGTTTGTGCATTAATAATTGTAGAATTATCCATCTGTTTTACCTTTGGTTAACACATTACTGTATTGCCCGTAATACCGTTCGACTGCCCAATGGCACTAGCGGGAATGTATCTTTTAGATATAAAAAGCAGTGCAGCAGCACTTTAGTCTTTCTAGGTGACACCTCCTCATCTGTACGGCTGAGCCAATCCTTTGCTGTACTCCAGAGCAAAGGTGTTTTCTGTTTGCTCTGCATTCTGTTTTCGACATTCACACTTATACATTGAATTTTTCAACACGGCATCCATCAGGTGCGGCACGGTGGTGTCGTGGTTAACATGTCTGTCTCGCAGAAAGAAGGTCCTGGCTTCAAGTCCTGTGCTCGGTGAGGGTGTTCCTTTGTGCAGTTTGCCTGTTTTCCTTGTGCTTACATTGTGGGTTTCCTTCGGGCACTTTGGTTTCCTTCCACATTTGGCTGTGCCTAATTGCCCCTAGGTGTGAGTGCAAGTATTATTGGCTGAGTGCAAGTGTGACCCTGCTATGGATTTGCCCAAGTGTTGGCTGAGATAGGGTCCTGCCTAGTTACAACCCTAGTAGGATTAAGTGATTGACTTGCATTTGCCTTTTCTAGAAAATGGCACGTGAGAAAAGAAGCTCAGTGTTGGTAATGAGGAGGGATGGTAAGACTCTCCAGTAGACACTGGCACACCAAATCAGTTTCCATTGTTCACTTTTTGTTCCTAAAATTCATGTTGCATTTTAATGGAAGGGGTCAATGGAAAACCACTGGGTGATATACGGTGCCTTCAGTTCAAGTCTATTTAATTTTTTTTAAGCCAAATGGTCTCTCAAACTGATGTTTTTTAAAATATTGATGGTATTGACTCTTCAAGAGTAGCTGCATAGCCGTCAGCGTGTTTCTGCCCTGCGATGGCCTGGCGAGCTGTCCAGGGTGTCATCTGCCCTCCCCCGGAGTCGGCTGAGATGGGCGCCAGCCTCCCCGCGACCCTAATTAGGATTAAGCGGTTCAGAAAATGAATGAATGAATGAATGAATGAATGAATGAATATTGACTCTTAATTAAACAGAATTTAAACTTCAATACCCAGCCGCATGCAAATCGTACAATGGTTTACTTTTACCTTCTGCTTGTGTAGTGTATAGTTATCCTCCATATTAAATACTTGTATATGTACTTTAATGGTTTGCTAAAACTGGTACTACATACTCCATCACGCTAAAACAAGAGAGGACCGGAAATGTTTTCCACTACAAACATTATTTGAATTCCTCCAGTTTGCTTAAGTGTGTCCCAGCAGTAGGTTTATTTAAGACGGGCGAAAACGCCTGACTGAAAACGGATCAGTTCACATGAGGTGAGTTAATATTATGGGTGTTGAGATCGCACACGGCTGTGAGAAACAAATACGTACACTTTATTTACTAAGGAATTATATTCTTATTAATGCAGGAGCTTGGTTGTTGTTACAGGGTTATTGGGTTGAGAACTGGAGTTATTCCAGTTCAGACGTTTTATATAACCATTTTTCATTGACCGAAGGCCTTCTGGAACATAGTAGCTGCCACTTTCCACTTTCTGAGCTCCATGTGAATTATTTTTTTTAGTTTTTTAAACCACTAAGTTCCCAGCTCCAGACTAAGCCTTTGTAAGGGGAACGGAGGAGAGCAGAGGCCGCTCTGAACAAGGCTGTCTGCCAGGCAGAAAGGAGATGCCCAACTACAGCTCAGCACTAGAACTTAACTTTGATCATGTTCACATTTGCTCAGTGCGTGCACGCGAAATTAATGCGTTCCCTTTACTGTCTTTTCATACTGTTTGATCTCTGTTTTACGGCAGGCTGCTCCTCTGCAATTCTAATCCCACTTATAAAAAAGTAAAAAAGTTTGAATTGAGATGATTTCCTTTAATATCTGTGTACACAACTCAAGATAACTGTGGTGCTGATTAAACGGGGTTTTTCAGTTCAATAAACTTTCTAAATCTAGATCTATAGATAGTATAGTTCCCGTTTTGAACGTTTTAGTTTCAGACTAAATATTTTAGACAGGTTGTTTAATATACAGTTGTACAGTAAATTGTCTAATACTAATATTTAGCTCATTGTTTGATTTTACTGTACTTTGCAGTGATTTTGGTGTCCCTGCTAAATTACACCTCACCACTCTCTCACCTGTTCCTCAAACTCAGTAGTTCAATAATTGGTACTAATTATGTACATTGTTATAGAAGGTGGTTACTTTTAAATATGTGTATTGTTTAAGCAGCAGTCAAACATTGTCAGACAGCGTTAAGAAACATCCGATGAAGACCATAACTTTCAATGTGTTCGTATTCATTAGCGTTTGTTGTCGGTTTCTCTTTTGGCAAATTTGTTCCTTGTCTGTTCGCATCTGTTGATGTCTGGTGCACCTGATTGTGGCTGGACTGCAACCTGATGTGATTAATGGATGTGTGATTGGGTCAACAGGACAAAACCAGTTACTTCAGGATAAGTACAGTATAACCTCTGTACATGTGAAAGGTCTTCACCGGGACTGAAATGGACAGGGATGTACATCCTCCAGGGTAGCATGAAAGCCTAGAGCAACAACGGAGATTGCTTTCACCACTGGATAAATTTCTTTTTTGCAAAGTTTTGATACATTATCTGTACTGTCATATTTACCTCTTTATTTAATAACAATCAATTACAAACTTAATAGTTTTGCTTGATATTTAAATTATTTTTTGCTGATTACACACTTTGATTTGTTGCTATAATTTTTATCTGACAGGTAATATTTTTGCCGTGATTATTCTGTCAATGAACACCTTCACATCAAGGATATTTGTGTCTGCTTATTTTGCCACAACAGGCAAAATATTTCTATCATGGTGTCAGTGAAAGGAGTGCAGTCAGCCAATTAGGCTAGGTTGTGGAAACATCACACTGCTGCAGGCACTGTGGATCTCAGGCTGTTTGACAAGGGCAAGGAAATGATAAAGAAAATGACTTTGAAGCAGGCTCTTTAATATAGAGCTAGCACCTCCAACATCTCCACAAACATCCCCACAGATATCCTTAAAAGGAAATTAATCTCAAATAAAATAAAAGCTGGCGGAACTAATGATGTTGATGTTTGTCCATTGCTTTGCGAAGATGAGCTCTCACACGTTGGGGTAGTTGCCATCCTTACCTTGTGGACCTCACGTTTCCTCCAGGACTCCACCAATCGTGCTACCTCAGCTTCTTCTGACCCTTTGTGTGTGGTTAGATTTTCCCACATATCTGAGTTGACGACTCCTTACACATGGCACTGTATTCTTTCCTTTATATGTAGGAGTCCAGATGTTTTAAATCATGCATGAATTGTAGATTTGCCTAGTTTTATTTTATTCAGAAGTTCACAAATTTATATCTTATTTGTTGGTTTAATATTTGCTTACTGTTATTATTGCCATTAACCTGCCTTATATGAACTGATGGATTCATGTCCTATTCTCATGCACTTACGAGAGGAAAATGGCAGCTTTTTCAAACTGCTGATTGCAGCTTTAAAAATGTAAGTAATTCCCACCTGATTATGAAAATGTTCATGTGTAACAGGAAGTTTGGAAGGCATGCCTTTCATTTTACTTTAGTTACTTCTGAAAGATGCTGTGATTGTGTTTTAACCAGTGAACCAAGCAGTGAATCTCCCTGAGTTCTTAACTACTTCTTAGGAGGGGATGTACCCAAGTTTGTTTTTCATTATTATAGAATAAACCCCAGCTTGTCATTTGTTGAGCCCATCATGATATGTGAGATACTATTAATATTAACGTTACATTAAAGTAAATGATTATTTTTCTTTTCATTTATTAATTACCCACTGTGTGTAAGGGCCTTTAGAATGTAATGTTTTTTAGACTTTAGAGTATCATCATTTTCATTTATTTTTTTTTTATGCGACACTCCTGTGGAGTTTTTGCTGGAGGTTTGGTAGCTGAAATGCATTTCGTTATAGAGATCATGTATTACAAAAATGACCAATATTATGATATGATACTTGTCATATTGCCCATCCTTCCCGATGAGGGATCGGTTGCTCTTAAGTGATAACAGGAACTTATCTTGCAGATGTTCCACAACATTAAATTAAAATAATGCACAAATGTAGGCACTAACAAAAGCAGAGCTTTCTGAGAGTTTTCCTGGGCTGTTTCTTTTCTGTTTATAACTAATTAATTATTCGTCAAAAATGTTTAAAGAGTTTGTAAAAATATGCCAGAAAATAAATGTAATTTTTGTCATTTGGAGGTTGTCTGTTTAAAAATGTCTTCGTATAATTCAAATCCTCAATAGAGTATAAAGACAACCAGCCAGTCATGATACATACTGACACCAAATGGACTGACATACCTACAGGCCATGCAAAATCAAGTGGCCAAAGACCTGTGTCGAAGCTAGAGGTTGAAATGCATGTGACTTGTGATGTACTGATTTTTTTTATAAATAAAAACTATGATTGCCTAATTACTTTTTTTTTTTTTTTTTTTTTTTTATTACATGGATCTTATTAGAAAATTACTTCTGTCTAACCTTTTTAGAACTTTTAGTGACACAGTGGTGCATGATGAAAGTTGTTGCGATGATGTGCTTTTGTCTTGTTGCCCAGGCTTTGTCTGATGTGGGATTTGAGAAGAATGCAAAGGGCAAAGCTGGTTTATGGTGTCATTAATGGTCAAAGAGCATAAGGGAACAACTTTAGCTGTGTGTTGTAGTGTATGTGAAACTAGTAAAAAGACAAGAGGTGGTTTTGTGTGCTATTAGCTGAAGGCGAAGTCCCCGACACAGAACATTGATTCAGTGACGTCCACCAAGTATAAGGTACATAATTGTTTCAGTAGTTTATAAACTACCCAGGAACACAATTAAAAAAAATAATAATAAAAATAAAAAATAAAAGCACACTATAACAGGTTTGTTTGGTTTTTTTCAAAATCATGACAGTTGCATGAACTGTTGGTACATTAGGGCAGTGTAACTGTGTCTCTTTAAGAGTATAAGTATACACTATACAGAAATATAAAGAAAAGCAAACTAAAACCATTTGCATATTTTAACCATGACTGAGGCAGTTCAAGCCAGCTCTGTGTGCTTTAACCCTTTAAAGCCACACCAAGAAAAATTTTAATTATTATTTTAGGTCAGTTTTGGCAACAATAACAATGTTTGTTTTTGTTGAAACGTCGATTTTTTTTTTTTTTTTTAATTTTATTTTCTTTACATAAACAACTCTACCAAACAGTTAAGATTAGTAAATTTTAAAGATTAGTAAAAATAAGATTAGTAAAAATAAATAAATAAAAATAAAAAGTGTTTTTTAATGGAAGCGTTCAATGGAAAACCACCGGGTAATATACGGTGCCTTCAGTTCAAGTCTATTAAATTTTTTTATGGTCTCTCAAATGGTCTCTCAATTTTATATTATGAAATATTTACCCAGAACATTAAAGGGTTAAGCTGAGATGAATACTGTAGCCTAGTTGGAGTTTAGTACACATTAAAAAACACTAAAATGAAAGTAAACTGCTCTCAGTTAGGCTTGATAAACTTTTTCCTGGTTTCTCCTCAGTGCCCACACCTGGAAATTGGCGCCGAATCTAATTTAATTTTTCCCCCGCTAAAAAACCACGATCAAAACCTCAGGAAAAATCCTCAATTAACGTAAAAATGACACAGAAGGTGATTCGGTGTTAGATGCTGTGATTGTGATTGTGAGATTGGTTTAGTTCTGTATGAAATTGTTCTGTGTTCTAAAGATTTTTGGTACTGCAAGGCTGCTGTTCTATAGAAAGTTGTTCAGAGTTTAATGCATGTTACTTGTACATATACAAGACTAGTTATCTAGGCTGTATTGTATAGCTTCAGTTACTTTATCTACATTTAGCTTTAAAAGGCTTCGACAGTCACCCCATTTCTCTATTAAAAAAAAACACGAGGCACATTTGTTCTGATGAGAAACCGGGATTTATTTATTTACCCCCCCCCCCCCCCGACCTTAAGTTGTTTTACTATATTATACTGTGTACTGTGTAACAAAAACAAATGAAAACAAGATTTTATGGTATAATTTCCCATTTTATATCATGATTATGATGACACCGCCTGCTCCAAGCGACTGTAACTAAATGTGAGTGTTCGCTGTTTTGAATCAAGCATTATGAGCTCGGGATATTGTTTTTTATTCCTGAGATAGCAGGCCAATTAAATTGTGTCATTTCTGTATGGTACATATTATTGAGTATGAATCAGACAAATGGATGATGAATGTATTTTTTTTTATTTTGTCTGTGGAAATTCTAAGACTTTAATAACGCTGTTCTAGCCACTTCTGTTGGGTGAACTGTATTGTTTTTTTGTTTTTTTTTAAGCCAGACTGCTTAGTGCTCAGTCTTAGTAAATTAAAGTGTGTGTGTGTGTAAGGTGTGTGAATATGGGTCAGCAGGGATTATGCTGTCTGTCTATGATCCTTTCCAGTGACTGGTTCTGTGTATCAGAAGGGGATAAAACCCAGCAACTGCAGTGTTATCTGACATGGCCCTCCCTTATGCACTGGGTCAGCACTTAGTCACACACTCACACAGGGTGCTCTGTGTGGAAGTCTGTGTCATGGAAGACAAATTGCTGTTTGCGTTTGATCTGAACTGTGTCACCTGGTGAATGAAACCTGGTGGTTTTGACAGATTGCCTCACAGATTAGGGAGACGTACAAGCGGTGTGTTTTAGAAGTGTACAATGCTTTCTGAATAATATTTGCAGTATTTCTCTGTCAAGGTTCCTGTGGATGATGGAGTGCCGTTTCACAGTGCGGTGCAAAAAAAAAATTGGAATGCAACTTATTTGTCATTCTAAAGAATATAGGTTTCTTTTGTTTGTCTGTGTGACTTGTCTTTTTTTATGATCAAAGCTGCTTAAGCTTGATAAACATACACGACTGAATACAACGCACAGGTGCAATGGCCTTGGGGTCGAGTGACATCAGTGTTTTCATGTTCGGCATTACAACACTGTGAGATAACGGTTGTTTGTGGCTGTAGCAAACCCTGCAAGAGGTGCTTTAAACCAAAGCGAGGCATGACTGAAGCTTTTTGGAGGTTAAACCCTTTTGTAAACATTTTCTAGAATGGCTAAAGTGTATTTAGTTACTTATTAACAAAAAGCCCCCCCGATGAGCTCAGCATGTTTCGTTACAGGAGTGTGAGAATTTTTTGAGATTCATGTGTGCTGTATACCTTCAACTCTTTGAGCAGTATCGTGAAAATCACAGGACTAAAACAGGTTGTTACTCTTTATTTATTTTATCCAGCGGTTTAGAGGTTCAAGGTTTTCAGGTTCACACCAGTGGGGTTGCCATGGGCAACAGCACATACATGTTTTTTTTTTTTTCTTCAGAGCTGAAGTAATGGAGCAGTGTCTTTCTCTTTTCCTTTCTCTTCTTCATCTTCCCTCTCCCCGCTTTCCATAAACAGAGGAAGTGTGGACATGTAAATAATGGATATAAAAAGGCCCAGAGATTGGTTTAGGTGATTAAAATGGTTTCTCAGCAGCCTGAGTCGCCACATACTCGAATGAGTCTTTAGTACGTTGTGGGCTGGGTTTTTATATGGAGTCCACCCACTTGTGGTTTCTGTCATGTGGTTACTCATAATATAAGTATATGTGTAGGCCTTTTCTTGTGTCATGTGGTGTGTGTGTGTTTGTAGTTGTTTGGCAGTGTTCATTAACTAAAACGCTTACTCTTTGGTATTTAAATAGTTTGTTAGGAGCTACAAAGAAAAACTTGTAGAGCTGAAGGGAGAAGGTAGAGGCCAAAATGGCACCAGTTGAGAGCGAGGAAAAAACAAATATGAGGCAAGATTACTCCAGCTTGTTTGTGTTTGTGTGTGAAATATTTCTCACATATGCACTTGTTCAACAAGCATATTTTTTCCCGTCAACACAGTAGCATTAGGACTTGATCTGTGACTTCCTTTGACGATGTGTTCTTGTCTTGTTCCAGCTCTCCATGTTACATTGTGTGTGGGGGGGAAAAAAACAAAACATTTCGTCGCTGTCAAGCTTGTATCCGGAGTATTAATACCTGGCGACATTAGCAAAAAAGCTTTGATTCATTGAGAGGGACTTTTTCAAGCAAGCTTGGTTTTCAAAGGGAAAAATAGTCTGTGTGGTGTTCTACAAATCCTCGGCATGTTCACCGAGTGTTGTATATGGACACAGGTGTATTTGGACAGCACTTACACTTACTCCGTTCTATCCTTACATGGATATGTGTCCTAACTTGAAATCCTGATATATTTTTTTTCCCCAGCTGTTTTTAACTTACACATTCCTGCGCTGTTGTTGCAGCGAGCAGTCATGGATCTTCTCCACGTTGGCACGCTGGAGTACTAAATCTAGAGTGTCAACCTTGAAGGCCAAACACACAGCAAACCCCAGGCAAGCGTATGAAGAGACATGACTGGAATGAAGGCTGTTTTTAGTGTGCCTTTTTAAAACACGATGAGGAAAACCTTTTTCTAGGACAACTGTTGTACATGTCCATCTTCGATTTAGTAAATAATATACCAGATGCATGTTTTACATACTGCAGTGAATTTGTCCATAAAGCCCTAAAGTTTCTTCTCACCTGGATTTTGTTTTCTGTTCAAGGTTGCAAGGTCTGCGAATGATTACACGTGAAGCTGCAGAAGGGTTTTTTTTTTTTTTGTTTTTTTTTTTTTAAATATACAAATATACAGAACTGTTACAAGCAGCACAACAAATAAAGTCATTGACTAAGTGTGTTTTGTAATCTGAACACGAGCTGAAATTGTACACATACTTTCATACCTAGCCAGACACATGGTTCTGGAATCAACCCCTAAAGGGAAACTGGTTCCACCTTGTGTTTTGGATTATCACCTTGTGTAGTGTTTCTGAAGCATGAAAGCCCTCCTCTCGAGTGAAACTCACGCCAGGTTGAAATGACAGGCTTGTGGGACGACATAGACGTGTCGGAGCAGAACTGAAGTATTTGCCTCGCTGTGTTGTAGCATGTAGGACTAACCCTTATGGGTGTGATCATGCACATATTCGGTGCGCTTTCTGCTTGGTCCGGCTTGGCGTTTCACACTACTTGGTCAACTTTGGGCTTCCACACTGTTCTTCAGGAATCGCTTCCTTGGGTGAAGGGTCATCTATCTGATACCATGCCCAGGGAGCACTAAGGGGCTCATTAACTACTTTCCTGGAAGCAGCATGTGTTTGTGTTGGAGTCACGTGGCACTAAACACTTTGTATGACCCACAGACGTGTTGCCTAATGCTGTGTTGAAAGTCTGTAATTTGATTGCTTCCACACCTTTCAGTTTAATAGAGCAATCCATGGAGGGTATTAAATTCAGATTCTATTATGACATTCCTACAGTGAAATATCTTAAGCTGCAGTGTGCTCTATTTTAATTTTATAATCTGGTCACCGATTTAGCAAACTCCAGGACTGTAACTGTAGAAGGGTTTGAAGCGGATTTATGATGCATGAATTAATTTTTAATCCAGCCTTATATGTAATTAATTTGCATTTGTCTTTGAATATGCACCTTAAAGCAGGTCGGTTTTACACGAGGCCGACCTTTAAACCACTGTCTCCCTCTCATCCCATGTTTAATCTGGTGTAGGTGATGTTTTAACCAGCTCTGCAGTTCACACCTGTACTGTACAGTTGTTTATATCACTCACTCACTGTTCTTATTCCACACTGTGTGATGCATTGGTCACTTTTTTGTAGAACTTATTCCTGTGGCAAACATCCATTCACATTCACACCTAATTGGCAGTCTGGAATAGCCAGTTTGCCTAATGCGCAAATCTTTGGTATGTGGGAGGAAACTGGAGCACCCAGAGAAAACCCAAGCAAACAAGGCGAGAACTAAACACAGAAATGCCCTTACTGAACCTAAGGTTCGAACCCAGGATCACCTTGCTGTGAGGCAAGAGCGCTAACCACGACGCCATCGTGCCATGCTGAATTTAAAATCTGGAATAGTTTAATTTGGTGTTTTGACCACACAAGGATCGCCACTTAGATGAGTCCATAGCAAAGCTCAGTGTCACAATGTAAAGTTAAAAAGAAAACGCTTGAAATCATGATTTAAATCCTAAAGTTCATTCAAATAAAGCCATTTTCGCAAACCATGTCTTCCATTAAAACCAGAAACTTCTCCAGTAGAAGAAAGGGAGTGGTAAACATTAGCTTAGTCTGTGATCTTACAAAAAGAACTGAATCGCTTGAACCTATTTGAGATTATAGGATAATGTGGAAACTGGAAACAGGTTTGGCTGCTGTTATATAGCTGAGAATATAATAATCATAATCATCATAAATATATATTTTTTTAATTTATTGGATTAATTATGTCCTGATACCGATACAAAAGATTGCAAAAATATAAAGTTAACCCAATAGGGTGGATACAAACAGGCGTAAGGTTCCATGGAAGGTACCACCCGTTTAAAGGGGTAGTGTCATGGTTGTTTGAAAAACAAATGACCTTAACAACAGTGGGGTTTAAAGAAGACTTTACCGTTTGCATTAATGGGAATTTTATTTAAAATGGAGTAGACATGACTTAGGATTTCAGTTTCTGTAAACTCTTCCACCTAACAAGATTTCAGAAAGTCCTTGTTGCAATCCATTTCTGTCCGTTGCATGTCAGAAACCTTTAAACTCAACAAACGTCAATACATTCATGATTTTTGGGCAGGATTAGTTAGGTAAAAATCATAGCATAACTCCTTTTAATTAAAGACATAAAATATTTTTAAAAAACCTCAAAGGTACAATAATAATAATGTATATAATAATAATAATAATAATAATAATGTTCACACAAACCACTTACTAAGGCTAAATGCATGTAATTCCAAGACAGTTACTTAACAGTAACTGGTTAGGCTGCTGTGGGATTCGAGAGGTCCTGGGATAGAATCCCCGTTAGAGCCCCACTGTGCTAAGACCAACCACAAGTGTGTCACTGTCCACCCAGGAGTATAAATGGTTACCACTAAAAATACTGGGAAGGTAACCTGTGATGGACTAACGTTTCATCCAGGAGGAGTTAAATTACTAGTCACTACAGAAATCTGGATAAGCTCCGGGGCTGATGAGCGAGTAGGCTCAAGTGCAAAGTAAAAAAAAAAAAACATTTAAAAAAGCCAAGCAGACTTTTTCTTCCCCTACATTTGACAGATGCAGCTAGTTTAAGTAGTTCACTAGATGAGTGGGCTAATTGTCATGACCACATTTGCATTTACATTTATTCATTAATTCATTTTCTGAACCACTTAATTGTAATTAGGGTCGCGGGGAGGCTGGCGCCCATCTCAGCCGAGGGCAGAGTACACCCTGGACCGCTCACCAAGCCATCAGAGGGCAGAAACACACTGACACATGAAGCCTACTCTTGACGAAAATCAGCAATGGTTCTTTTACATGCCTCTCGCCACAGACAGTGAGAGACATGGCCGGCATTTGATAACCCAGTTAGCTGTACTGGGGGAGAGCAATGACAACTCGTTGTTAGTAGGGCTTGAACCCCCTTCAGATCAGTAATTCAGCACCCTACCACGTGGCTGCCACTTCCCGATTTACATTTATATCTATGTAATTTGGCAGACGCCCTTGTCCAGAGCGACTAGCAGTTAACAGTTAAGGGCGTTGTTTAAGAGCCCAACAGTGGCTGCTTGTGGGTACCGGGGCTTGAACCCCCAAACTTCTGATCAGTATCCCGAAGCTTTAACCACAGAGCTTTATCCACTCTCCCCTATGGTGTCTTCTATTATAAAAGTCACTTAAAAAAAGGGCCTCGTATGATGAAATCCCAGTCGTGAGTGAAATCGATATGTGCTAGTTATAGTAGTTAACTAACTGGCTAACCCTGTGGAACTGCTAAAGAACGTTTTAGCCTTTTCCAAATTACTTATTTATGTCTAATTATAGAGCCTGACATGACTGTAATGGTTTAAAATGAAATATTCACGAGTGCTTCTAAATATAGAGTATGATCTGATGTGAAGTAGAACCAGACTGCGAGTAGATTGATGATACCGTTACAGCTCGTCTGCGCTGGTTTACGAGGCGTTCGGTGTAGTCTGTTAATAATGGAAAGCAGTAGAGGTTAAAGGTGAGCAACCTTGGAATAATAATACATTTACAGAGTTACATTTATTATGAAGAACCCTGGGTCATTCAACTGATGTAAGCAGGTTTAGGTTCATCAAGTGTTTACCCAGCATGCCTTTGTACGTGTTTAGTCACTAGTTCTGAGCCAGGTTGTTCTGTCTGTCTTCTTACTGAAGTGTGAATTTTTTGTGATGAACACAGAATGTTACTGGCTTGACCAAGTTAACTCTGCACTTTGGTCATTACTCATCTCACTCATTTACTGAGCCGCTTAATCCTACTAGGGCTACAGGGAGGCTGTGCGAGTCTCAGCCATCACTGGACGAAGGCGGGGTATGCCCTGATCAGCTCGCCAGACCATCACAGGGCAACACAAAATCATTCACACTCACACACACACCTAGGGGCAATTTCGAACAGCCTAATGTGCATGTCTTTGGACTGTGGGAGGAAACCAGAGTACCCAGAGGAAACCCACGCAAGCACAGGGGGAACATGCAGGCTGGGAATTGAACCCCTGACCTTCTTGCTGCGGGGCAGACGTGCTAACCACTATGCCACCGTGCCACCCACTTTGGTCATTAACAATCATAAATAAATTTCTGGGTTTGGTTAAAACAATGACACCAACGAACTTCTTTCGTAAAATGATTTTGGGTCAAATAAGAAAGGGCTGTTGCATTCCAGTCAGTGTTTATGATTATAACATGGCCCTGAAAGGATTACACGCTCCAAGATTTGTTACTGCCATGACAAGATAGTCCTTATGTAACAGTACACCATGCACTGTGTATTACCACCAGATTTGAAGTCTTTACTCCATTATGCTTTGCGTCTCAGCCGATAATAAGTCTTTACTCAGGATTAAATCTTCCTAAAGCCTATGCTCAACTACTTCTTTACTTCAGCACCTGGATGTGTGGTCTGTAAAGCTTTCCTGAAACCAGATTGTTATTCTAGTACGCACCGCTCTATGCCATGCTTTTTCTAGGCCTGTCTCCATTAGTGTTCTTATTTTATTTTGAATGAAAGCCAGTGACTACTTGTTCAATTTCACAATCGTTTTTTTTTTTCTATAGAACTATATACGGTTAGTATACACTATATTCATTCCTGTTTAGCTCATAGAATCAAATCACAGCACGAGCCAATATTGTCATTGGTGTGTATGGAGGTTTATAAATGGGGTACAATGGCAAAAGAAAAGAAAATTAAATTACAAGTACGTCTTAAGACAAATACCACTCACATTCTGCTGAACTGCTCAATCTTACTAGGGTCAGAGGGAGACTGGAGCCTATCTCAGCCAACACTGGGCGAAGGCTGGGTACACCTTGAACATCTTGCCAGATCATTGCAGTGCCAGCACACATGCACCACCATTCACACTCCCACCTGGAGCAATTCGGAACAGCCAGTTACCCTAATGTGCTTGTTTTTGGACTTGTTTAGGAAACCGGAGGAAACCCGTGCAAGCACAGGGAGACCATGCAAACTCCACACAGCAACACCCAAGCACGGGACTCAAACCCATGACCTTGTGATGTGAGGCTGGTGCTCACCACTACGCCACTGTGCTGCCAGTCATTAATCATTCTGTACAAAACATGCCATCACTGTGACTGGCCTGTCTTCAGATATCTCCACATCCAGCAAATTTTTGAACTTGCAACACTGGATGTGCATACACATGGATGTGCGTGCATTTTTTTTTGTCTTCACCCTTGTGTGCACAAAGATCAAGACCGAACAGAAAGCTCTTCTTTTCCTGGCACGTTTTCTTTCTCCATTAGCGCCCTGCAACCTAAACATACTGTCTGCGGTTTCTTCCACTTCAGCCTTGTTGGGTTTTTTTTTTAGCAACAATAATTCAAACAGGATCCAATTAGCAGTGCTCCATGGGTTGCTGTTTAGTGTAGTGCTATGGTGGTAATACTCCCTCTGGGACAGACCAGAGCATTACGATTCCAATAAGCTCTGTTCTCTGCTACGGCGTCACGCAGCCAAAAATTCAAATTCAGGAAATGAATGTGGCTGAGGCTCGGAGGAGTCCTTGCTGAAAAACAGCATCAGATGACTTGGATTAGTTTCTAGCGATCGTTGGGTAATTGCTATATTTTGTTTTATGTATTTTTTTTAATAACTTTTTCTTTCCCCTGACATTTTGCACCAGTCTGGCTTTTATCAACCTATTTAAAGGAGTTGCGTTAAACTGAACTTACTGTGCAGTGTGGTACCAAGATATTACTAAGTATATTGTGCTTTCCACATCACTGACATCTCCTCCTGTACGGCACACCGCAAAACTCCTCTCTTTCACAATGAACTCTGAGTGATATTCGGGTGATGATGCTGGGCTTACTCACTGTATTCAGTCCCATGCTTTTTCCCATTAAATGCAGAGTCTGTTTAGTTCAGTGATCAGTGTTTAAGCATTGGTGCTAATTAAGCTGCAGGCTTCAGACAGGCCTGCGAGATGCTTCAGATTCCTGCAGGAGGGTGAATTTATGTCTGGATGCGTATCTGTATGAGCGTACAGGCAAAGCACAGAGAGAGCTTTGGATACCACAACTTGAAATAGCTCTGGATTTAAATACTTTGGTTATCTGGCTATCCGAGTCTCCACTCGTTCCCCATCAGGACACAGAAGAAGAGTGCTTGGGAAGCAGATGGTGTGGAATTGTAAATCAAAATCACTTTGATTAGAGTTTATACATTTAACTGAATGAGGCATTAATAGTAAAAACGTGTTGGTCACTGATATGGAGAATTGTATCTCAGAAGTTATTTCTGTTGCAGGTTTTAGGTGTTTATGTTGAGCTTGTACAGAATGGGACATATCTGATATCTGTGTAGCGCTCTTCCTGTAGAAGCTAATGATTAAACGTCTGATAGGTCGTACGCATGCACCCTTACCACTCTTTCCTTTATTTATTTATTTATTTATTTTAAAATCACCAATATCACATTTTGGGTATTCTGACAATCACATCTGTTTTGAAGTTTCTCAGATTGTTTCGAGAGAAGCTTAAGAGATTTGCAATGACAACATGATTAAAGACATTTTGTGTGAATGTGAAGATGAGTTGATGATGTGGTGTATTTGGATTACTGTTGTTGACAGGGCTGGGCGATTTATCCAGAATGTAATATTCTGATAACGATATCACGATATAGCACATTTATTCAAATCATAAAGTATAAATAAATAAACAAAGTAAACATTTTTTTAAATAAAGAAATTAGGAATGTGGCAGGTAAGTAGGTGGGTAATTTTAGTTTATTTCAAATCAGCACCTATTGCTAGGTCATAGTAAAAGTGTGTATTTTAAAATCTATACAAATAAATATATAAAATTGGGTTAAATGCAGAGCCTAATGTCCCCTCATTGAGTTAATAAAGGATCTAAAATATACGTAATCTGCAACCAATAACTAAAGGATCGTGGGGGAAGGTGAAGCAGCCAAAGGGTGGTGTAGCCCATGGGTAGGTCAGCAGACTAACTGAATGACAGGCTGCTAGTTAGTCTGCTGACCTACCCATGGTCTACACCACCTTCTCGCTGCTTCATAATCATATTACACAGCACTAGTACCAGTCTGTTGAATTTAAATCCTTAATAGCGATATGAAGTATTAGTATATTAGATCTCTGTGACATCTCTGTGTTTCTTCTTTATCAGGAGCTTGGTTAGCGTGTGTGTGTGTGTGTGTGTGTGTGTGTGTGTGTGTGTGGCATGGTAGTTTACCAAGGCTGTGAAAAACAAACATTGCAGTTGTATTCTAGTGAAATTATCATACCTGGAAAACCTGTTTTCTACATATCTGTTAGCGAGAATGAACAAAACACATTCTTTCAGCGTTTTTGCTGTCTTCGTCTGCTAGCAGATTTCCTCTGACGCTTTTCAAAAATGGAGGTCATGCTTCACAAGCAGCTTTTCCTTACTTTAATCCTGGCTGTATTCCCAAAAGTAAAAAACCAATTACGAGCTGTTTGGTTTGCCTAAAATGTAGTTCCCCCCATGGGATTGGTTAAAGGCACAGGGCACTGATTACTGTTTGCTTCATTTCTGGACTTGTACCTAGATGTCCCGCAGTAAGTTAAGACAGCATGAACATGCTGGACCTAGGCAGTGTGTGTAGGCCAGTACAAAATGTCTTGCATCATGATGCTTTCAATTTTCTTCCCCATTCCTCAGATCAAAATCCTGCAATGTCTTCTTCAATGTCTTCTCATCTTTCCTAGGACAGGATATTCTCACACAGCAGCCAGTGAGGTTAATTGCATAGATGTCCTGTAGAGGATTTATCCACATAATTCCAGAAGCTGTAATGCGAGGTGTGAAACGTACACTGTGTGATTTCACAGCAGCACAAAGTGGAATATACGGGTGGAACGGTGGCATAGTTGTTAACATGTCTGCCTCTCAGCACAAAGGTTCCGGAATCTAATCCTGGGCTCAGCATATCTGTGTGGTGTCTGCATGGGTTTCCTCCAGGTACTCCGGTTTCGTCCCACGTTCCAAAGACGTGCGCATTAGGCTTATTGGCTGTTCCAATTTGCCGCTAGGTGTGAATGTGAGTATGAATGGTTGTTTTGGCCCTGTGATAGATTGGCGAGCTGTTTATGGTGTACCCAGCTTTCGTCCAGTGTTTAAGACCCTCTGACCCTAATAGGATTAAGTGCTTTGGCAAATGAGTGTTTAAATGGAAGTTATGGTATTTCTTGCATCAATAAGCAACTATCTGATTTCCAGGACATGCCGTATCGTAAAGCTTTTGTAGTTCTTTCACTGTGTGACATAAACTTACCTCTTGTGATATCTGTTAAGAGAGCACTTTGGAATGATGCATCACACTCACGATAAAGCTAATCCATCAATGTAAATTGATCTCAAAGAGGGAAAAAAAAATCTAGGCTCTGCCTTTAATATTAGGGGAAACGTTTTACATAAAGGGTCTGTCTATTCAGAGGAGTAAAGGGGATTTCCTGTGGAAACCTGACGCTCTCTGACAGGATGCTGCTTGTGGATTAGTACTGTAGTGTTGAAGTAGGTCATGCCATCCTTAAATTTGCCAAAACGGTTTTGTTTGGTTGCATGAGGATATTTTTTTTCCAGCTTTCTTTGCTGGAGGTGCAGGAAAATGGGACATTTCTGTTTGTTTTGCTAATACGCCTCAGTGTTCTCACACTCCGTTCACTATCAATGAATCCTCACCTTCCGCTGCTCAGATTGCTGGTTTGTTGCGTATAGTGTTGATAGTAAAGCAGCGCTAGTGAAAAAATCTGCAAAATTCCCCTCAAACCCCCAAATGCGGTTACAGATGTCTTCCTAATAAAAATAAAATGTGTTTGTGCAATGCATTACTGTCTTCCATGACCACATACCAGCACTATTTCGGCCTCTTATTTTACAGGCTTAAAGGGCCTGATGTACTGAAAATACTGACACTGTTCTATTTCGGGGGAATCAAATACGTCAAGCTTGTAGCAGCGGAGCGAATGTCATCGCCTGGATTAAGAGCTGTGAACAGAAGAGAACATGTCGGTGGGGATGGGGTGAGCAAGGAAGAACAGAATCATAGCATTGCTACCTTCTCCTATCGGTGTTTGCAAAATTGCGCCGTTTTACATTTGCATAAGAGTAAACCTGGATTAACCTTATCGCACCCTATTTGTGTTGATAATCTGTCCACTGTCCCTGGAAGTGTCCATGCCGGAGTAAAAAAAATAAATGTCCGAAAACTAGGGAACAGTCTGAGTGCAACTAGTGTACAATATGCAAGCCAGTATTGTACAGCTGTTTGTCATGCAGAAGAGCACTTCAGGCTTTCC
This sequence comes from Neosilurus hyrtlii, assembly GCA_028564935.1. Classification (NCBI taxonomy): domain Eukaryota; kingdom Metazoa; phylum Chordata; class Actinopteri; order Siluriformes; family Plotosidae; genus Neosilurus; species Neosilurus hyrtlii. The sequence continues at coordinate 10,113,946 of JAOUQZ010000044.1, forward strand.
TATGGGCGGACTCTTTCTCTGAGCTTGTGTTGCATGTGTTAGGCTTTGTGCAAGTGTTTGTAGGCATGAGAAAAGGAGAGAGATGCTGATTTCTACATTAAGTCCGCAAGCCCGAACCTGCAGCATTGGCACTCCCACAGTGTCCGACACCCTGAATTGATGACATCTTGTTGATATAACGTGCACACTTGCACATACACACAAAACAGACACCTTCTTTGTTTTGTTCTTAGTTGTCCATACAGAGAAAGACTGTCAGATGGACTACTGACTTTTGCTTTCTTATGCATAAGTACACACACACACACTTGACTGACTCTTCCTCTTACTTTTCTAAGTAAACTGGTTATTCCTCTTTTGAAGTTTTCGTCTCGTATCGACGCCGAGCCCGGTTTGAGGCTTAGGTTATTGTGATTTGCACTGGCGTTCCTAATCCTAGATCCCACATTATCACTTGCTGATGAATGAAGGTGTTAAGTAGGTCAGGGTCACTCACATAGCATTTTCAACCTTTTCTTGTATTCACTCGTGATCCAGGGCAAAGTTAACAATGAGAAGCAGGTGCCCTGGATGTGAAGAGCACGTGGATCAGGATGTGTTATTTATAACAACATGAACATCATGTACAGATTTTATTTTTAAGTATGCAGACTTTTTTCCCCTCACTTAACTTATACAAAATATGCAAAGTGGAAACAATGCAAATTATGATGTTTTTTATTTTAAAGCATGTTTGCGGGCACGTCTGGCTCATAGCAAGAAGGTCCTGGCCTTGGAGTATGCATGCTCTTCCCATGCTGGTGTGGGTTTCCTCCCACAGGCCAAAGACATGCACAAAAGGCTAATTGGCTGTTTGAAATTGCCCCTAGCTATGAGGGCGAGTTTGAATGGTTGTGTGTGTGTTGCACTGCGATGGTCTGGTGAGCTGTTCAATGTATACCCTGCCTTTGCCCAGTGTCGGCTGAGAGGGGCGCCAGCCTCCCCGTGAATCTAGTAGTAGGATTTAATGGTTCAGCGAGTGATTGAGTGAGCATAATGGTGATGCTTATATATAAATATGTATATGTAAATATAAAATGAGAAGTTACTAATATCTATATAATCAGATACAGAGTAAATTCTGTCAGTGAGTAATATGTACAGTATTATCGATATGATAAACAGTAGAATATAAATGTAGTGCAAAATGCAAATGTATAACAGTCTATGTTTTTGCTATATGGAGGAGTCGTACAGTTTAATGGCCACAGGTAGGAATGATTTCCTGTGTCGTTCAGTGGTACATTTAGGTGATACCAGTCTCTCACTGAACGTGCTCCTGTGACTGATCGGCAGGTTGTGAAGTGGGTGGGAGGAATTGTTCAGTATTGTCTTTATTTTGGACAACATTCGCCTTTCCGACACCACCGTCAGAGAGTCCAGCTCCATCCCCACAACGTCACTGGACTTGCAGATCAGTTTGTTTGCGTCTGCAACCCTCAGCCTGCTGCCCCAGCATGCAACAGCATAGAGCATGGCGCAGGACACAACAGACTCATAAAACATTCTGAGCCGTGTTCGGCTGATGTTAAATGACCTTAGCTGCTTCAAAAAATTGAGACGGCTCTGGCCCTTCTTGTAAAGTGCAGAAGTGTTCTTAACCCAGTCCAGTTTATTGTCAATATGAACTTCAAGGTATTTGTAATCCTTCACCATTTCCATGTTGGCGCCCTGGATGGAAACAATGGGCCGCTGGTGTTTTGGATCTCCTAAAATCCACAACAGCTTCATATTCCGTCTCCTCACCGCCACGGATCCATCCAACTACAGTCATCAGAAAACTTCTGAAGATGGCAGGTCTCTGTGCAGGATCTGAAGTTGTGTATATGGTGAAGAGAAAAGGGGAGAAGACGGTCCCTTGTGGTTCTCTGGTGTTGCTGACCAGCGTGTATGACACGCAGTGTGGCATGCGCACATGCTGTGGTCTTCCGGTCAGCTAGTTCACAATCCAGTACACAAGAGAGGCATCCACCTGCATCCCTGTCAGCTTCTCTCCCAGAAGGGTCGTCTTGGTGGTATTGAATGCACTGGAGAAGTAAAAAAACATGACCCTCAGTGCTCATTGGCTGGTCCAGGTGGGTGTAGACACGGTTAAGCAGGTAGATGATGGCGTTTTCAAGCATTATCAACTATACTAATTCCTTATTTTATTCAGTAAAGCATTATTGACATTTGCTTGCTAATAATCAAAACAGTTTCTCAAAGTTTTTTTTGCATAGATAATATTTAATTATTAAAAAGAAAGTAAAGATGTGTGCTTACATGTGATGCTTTTGTGAAACCATTCGTTTGTGAAATGCAGAGATATTCCCAAGCAAATGAAAAATACCTGCAAGGCATTTTGAACCTTAGCCACTGCAAATACAGGAATTGTTCTTATTGGCTGCACCCTTCACACCCTTTGTCATGTGCCTGGGCCAGATGGAAATGCTAGGTTGGGGATGTTTTATGTTTGTATGTGTCCAGGTCTCTGTATATGAACATAATGAGTTGAACGAGCCAAAATGTACCGTTTGCAGGCAATACTAAGTGCACTCAGAATTACCGATGCACTCGGCCCTCATTTCAGTGGCCCTGGATTGATTTTTGTATAATTTTTTTAACCTTTGTTTTTTTTTTGCTATGGAAACATAATGTCTGCATGCATATACTGCCATATTTATACAAGTATGGGAAACAATGACATTCCAAAATTAGCACATTACTGCACTTACTAGAACTGTCAGTGAACACTGATTTATTTTTGTAATTCGTATGCTTTAAAAAGTATACCTTTTTATCTGAATAGCTACATTTAATGTTTTCCCTTAGGCTTTCCTTTGAAAATTCAAAACCAGCTTCTTGTGCATGTTTTGACATGGAAAAATGATGCGCGACACTCATAACTTCAACAGTTCTGCGGTAGACTCTTGATGATTTTTATTTTTTTAAATCCGCCATAAGGCAGGGCAACATAACAAAACTGATGGGTGGTTTTAGGGAATGTCTGCGTACGAATGATTCAGGTGAAAATGTGGTGAAAGCATTGCTCCATATTACACATTTCTTTTTTTTCTTTTCTTTAGCTCCATCAAATGGATTATCGAATGCACTCTCTCAGCACTGATGAGCTGTGCTTGGATTTGTCTCGATGTGCATGTTTTGACAAGGCGATATTTTGACCTTATTTTTCACATAGCAAGGCTTCGTTTGGCAGGTGGGTCACTCCCAGTCCTTCTGCCTGAGCTTGTTTAACTGCATGGTACTCATCACGTCCATGATCAGCACAACCAGTGGGTTTTAAGAGGTTGTCGTTTGCGCCCACCCATGGTGTGGGGAAAGGTGGTGTGCCAGGCCCGGCCCTCTTCCTGTGTCGTGGTGATGTGTTCCTTAGCTGGCCTGCACAGTGGGAAGTCCGCTGGGAGTGGTGGGGGCATCCACTGACTCATTGCTCTGTCCGAGGTTTAAGGCTCTTTGCTCCTTTTACCATCTGCAGGCGAGTCATTCCTTCTTCCTTGCCTTTCAGCTCCCCTTCTGTGCCACTGCATGCTGGTGGTCCTGCTCTGTGATGGATGGTGTAGTTCGTTTGTCACACCACTGACACTAATGTTTGCTGCTGCTTTAAAAACCCCAGTGTTGGGGTGGGATGTCATTCTGAATGGCTCCTTACATGCATGAGCTTTTGAGGCTTACTGATGTCTGGGTGTTCGGGGCTTTTTGTATCCACTCGTCAGCAGAGACAATTCTCAGCATGTGATTTTAATTACAGCCCTACAGAGGTTTTAGTAGGGTGGGAAAGTACACTGAGATTTTTCTGATATGATTGCTTTGATGGTCAAATAATCAGTTTGAGCTGCATGATAATCTCCTAAATCCCAGTTCTATATATTACTAAATATTAATTTTATTAACATTAAAATTTTTAATAAATGTGTATTAATTCACATTAATTATCCATTAAAATTCTATTCCTGCAAATATGTCGATTTACTATAGTGCCAGTCGGATGTTTGAACATGATCTGTACTGTATTTGAATCAAATTAACATGGAGTCACAAGTAAGTTTTAAATATTCAGTCACGCATTCAACACCGTAAGACTTTAAATGGCTAAATTACACAAGCACTTGGAGAGCGCAAACCTCCGCCAAGCCCAGCTATCCTCCATATGAACCACATTGTCTAAAAGCATCTTATCTCACAGTGTTGAAGAATCCTTTGAAAAATTCCCAAATCCAGAATTTCCGAAATCTAGTGGATTCTTCCTTGTCCAAAGCCCCGGCTCTGGTAGAAAAAGAAAAGCCGCACAACATTTTTGCATAACCTCCGGTGGAGGTACTTTATTCCACTCCCCCATAAAACATGTATATAAGGGAATTAGCACAGGCATATTGACACAGATAATTTGCTCAATTATTTTAAATTATTTTGGGCAGCACAGGGGTGTAGTGGTTCTGCTTTACTGCAAGATGGTCCTAGGTTTGATTCCTGTTTTGGTTGGCATGTTCTCCCCATGTTTGCGTGGGTTTTCTCTGGGTACTCCGGTTTCCTCCCACAGTCCAAAAACATGAACAGTAGGCTGATTGGCTGTTCCAGATTGCCCCTAGGTCTGAGAGTGAGTGTGAATGGTGGTGGGCATGTGTGTTGGCCCTGTTATAGAATATTTTATATGTAAGTACATAGATTGTCTCAATGTAGAGTGTGTGGGGTGTCTACATATCCTTGCCATCCATACACATGCGTAGTTTATTTCATGTATGTGTGGGTCTTGAGAAATCAAATATGCCATGTCAAGTTTTCATCATTAATTTCATCACGTAGTGTATGTAGAGCCATGGCCACTGTGGTGCTATGATTAATGATCACGACAGAATTCATTACTCGTCTCTGTGTTCAGTGTTGCCCAGTTCTGTGGTTTGGTAATCAGTATCGGCCATTAAAAGAGTGCTGAGGCATGTCTTCCCTAATATCTGGCCCGGGGAATGTTGTTAGAGGAATATGCGTGTGTGTGTGCGTGTGTGTGTGCGTGTGTGTGTGTGTGTGTGTGCGTGTGTGTGTGTGTGTGTGTGTGTGTGTGTGTGTGTGTGTGTG
>JAOUQZ010000044.1:10130658-10148232 GCA_028564935.1 Neosilurus hyrtlii
AGAGAGACAGAGACTGACAGAGAGAGAGAGACAGAGACTGACAGAGAGAGAGAGACAGAGACTGACAGAGAGAGAGAGACAGAGACTGACAGAGAGAGAGACTGAGACTGACAGAGAGAGAGAGAGAGACAGAGACTGACAGAGAGAGAGACAGACAGCGAGAGAGAGAGACAGACAGAGAGACTGAGACTGACACAGAGAGAGAGACTGAGACTGACAGTGTACACCAGTGTTGCCAAATACTTTATTCTGATTGGTCATAAAGTGTGATTAATTTTGATTAACAGCAGCACCGACAGTAGTTTCAGCTGTTTTTTTTTAAATCACAAGCTTTTATTAATAAAAATGTTTACAATAATTTCTTGTTTATATAGTAACAATTTCTCTAGGAAGTTGCAGTTAATCTATCTAGCAGTGGATGTTCAGAGAATGTGCACTTGTTGATACGCTGAAGTGTTCTCTAAAAAGAGGCATGGATTTATATTTTTGGAAGGAGTCTCTAGTGTCAGTGTTTTTTTAAACATTATGGGAAAGACTTGAATGTGGATTAAGGTGTCTCAGTAACATAACAAGCGGCTTTTTTTTATTCTTAGTACCTTGAAAAGGGAGAGAAAAAAGAGAGGCTGAGGAAATGACTGTTTACCGGCGCTATGACGCAAATGATGACAAGAACGAACTTGTTTTGTGGATGCTCCACAGCTTTGAATTTGACTGTATGTGCATAGGAAGCATGACATGTTGTTCCTTAATAAATAACAAAATATATAATTATTGGCAATTTGCTGTGGTATAATAGAAGCGGAGGAAGAATTTTTGGGTGGTAACAGTAATTATACTTGGTGTCAGGCTCTGTCACACCAGCCTATTCCTTGATTATTCTCTCATAACAGTGCAATGCGGTTATCATATTTTAATTCTAACCAGTTAACAGTCGTCAAAGAGCAACAGGTTAATGCTGGAATTATATATTTTTGAAAATGTTCGTCTTTGGTGTAACATTGACTTTGTGACAGCATTACTCCTTTCTTTCTTTTTCTTTCTTTCTTTCTTTCTTTCTTATTTAAAAAAAAAAATTCCCTTTGTATCTTCAGACACTGCACCTGAATTGCACACACCGTTAATCCTGTTTCTTTTTCTGAATGAGTTACTATTGCTTTTAGAAACCAAAAATCTTTTTCAGGGGAAAAGTAGTACGCAGAGCTTTTTTTGAACTATTATGCCCAGAAGCAAAATGAAACAAGTTAAAGTGCTGAGCTCATCCAGACTAACAGTGTATGCCATTGTCACTTTGATAGTTCAATTTCAATGGATACCCACCCACACAACACACACACACAGACACAGACTTTGCAAAGCAACCCAGTGGGCCGTCATCTAAACAGTTTTTGTACTAATAAAAAAGGAATCGGTTACAAAAGAATATCTAATTGATGCTCTCTCTCTCTCTCTCTCTTTAAACAGTTTGTCTTGTGGATTAATATTCCTTCCTGTTCTTTTGTTATCCTGGTTTGAACTCTTTCCATCTCCCCTCACCTTCACTGCGCTCGGACTTGTGAATGTTGGCGCCATGCCTGTATTTCATTTTCTTCCCTCTTTGTGTTAATATATCTGTGTGTGTGTGTTGGCCATACACTCCCCATCTGTGTGAACAGTGCATTGTCTTTGCATTATCCTGATGATCCCAGAGGACATTCATCAGACCACTTCAGACTCAGTGCCTTTTGTTGAGCAAATCACTTTTCCTGTTCAAGCTTAAGCATTACACCGGCTAAGACATAATCCAACGGAGCTTCAAATCCAAGCTTTTAGCACAATTGCGTGTGCAGTACCATATTTTTTTTCGTCCCTGGTATTCTGCACTCACATCAAGGGTTTAAACATGAGCAATATGAGCCAGGTGAACTCCTTTCTTCCTTCCTGTCTCCTTCCTCTGTTTCCTTTCCTCCACACCCCCTTATCCGATTGCTCCTGTGTGCAGTAGAAAGCTCAAGGACACTGATACAGCACTGTGGAGTGTCGTCAATACATGTTAAAACGTGATGTGCTGTGCAGAGAGGCTGTAATGGATTTAAAGGTTAAAGGAGAGCTTGAAGAGCTTAAAAAAAGCCTGTGAAGATGCAGTGTCGTGAAAATCAGGCACAAGTGAAAATGAATGAACTGTGCAAGGGATCTGAATGTGATTTAGTGCCCGGACCCAGCACTTCTATTAAGCGCTTAATGTTGCTAGTTTGAAAAGAACATTGCATTCTGTCATTGGGGACATCAGTGTGTAGTTAAAATGATGGCATTGGTAGCAGATTCTAGCATCGGAAGTAATGTACCTTGGGAGATAAAAAGAGTTTGGGTGCATGAGAGAAACCATGCAAGAGACCAGCTGGGAGAGTACAACTGATTGGTGCAAGAGTTGTGCGTTGATATCCTGAGTCCCGCCTCCTCCTTCACTGCTTCTTCCTTTGACTGCTTATGTTAGGGATTCTTACAGTGGATCATCCTTTATCTCGCTCTGTCCTCTGAATCCCTCTACATTGCTGGGGTGTTTATGTTCACCTGAAGATTTGCAAATGTATTTTTATTTTGGTTGTATGAATTATACTTGTGGGAAGAGAATATAAAATACATGCGTCACTGACAGGAAAGCATTTTGATGTAAACTTTTATAGGCAAACATTTCTTACAATTTTAACTCTTTAAAAACAAGTATCGTAATAGTATTTTTAAAGGTCTGGTCTTACATAGGATATGAGTACGCTTAAATATGTTCAATCTTACCTGCTAGGCATGTTGAAATCATTATAACAAGAAAGTATGTAGATAACAAAGAAATAAATCCACTTTCATTTGAGCGACAGCATTAGCTCTCCAAAACGCAGCAAATGTAGTGACATGATCTGCTACATCAGAAACTGGTCTCACAGGTTTGTTAACAGCGTGTAAGCATGCAGCCTCTGAGTCCTCGTCAGTTTCTAGTCAATTTAACGACCATTGGAGCGATATCAGTGAACCTGACATTGATGAACATGATTTAGGGAATGTTTTATTTGCATATGAACCCATGGGGGGAAGGTTTGGGGTCATGTTTCAGTGAAGAGGATTAAGACGACAGGGAAAAGCGCCCCGGAAACACTGCATGGTGAGCATCGTCTGTGATCAGATTTCAACCCCATATTGTGTAACTTAATTATACACAAACCAACATATGTAAATATATCACATAGCATCACTGTGTATAAATATATAACGTATTTAAATCTACTCAAGCATTATTAAAAATTATTATCTACATAAAGGGTGCAGTACAATGTATATATTATACACATTAAACTTTTTATTATTATTATTTTAGATGCATGTATAAATGCATGGTACAGCTTACTACAATCTGTTAGAGTAATTTGATCATCCATGAAATATTAACTAACCTAAAGATTTCTTATTAATGTAAAAGACGCTTCTGGAACATGGGAGTCGTTTCCTCAAACGGGACAGAATCGACTCTCTGAAACCTATATATATATATATATATATATATATATATATATATATATATATATATATATACACACACACACACACACACACACACACACACACTGTATGTATATCTGAATCAGTGAATCGAGTCTTCTCTGAGTCGGTTCCCAGCCCGCCCGAACGCTGTGGTTGTTATTCGGGGATCCAGTCCTCTCGCGCGAACTTTATGAAGCTTAATCCATCCTCGGTGGACTTGCTCCAAAGTTTCATTGAGCATATTTCTCTGGTTTTCCGTTTTTTGCATGAAGACCGTTTTCAGCCATACATTACATATAGTAAAAAATAAAATTACTGCAACATAATTGGATATATTATTAATTCAGTACAGCTTTGGGCATTTTGATATTTCTATTATGGGTCATTCCATGTCAATTCTCCTTGAGGTTCTCAGGTGACCATCTCAGAATTCAACGAAACTTTAACCGGTCATAGAACATGTTCCAACATGAACACATGCAAAATTTCAAGGTCCTAGTTCAAAATTTTAATTTTATTTCTCCTCAGAAGAAAAGTGCAAAAACAAAAAAAATTCAAAACATTTCACAAGCGAAATTTGTGCAAGTTTCAAGGTGATGGCTAAGTATGAAGGAAATGAGGGATAAGGCTGAAGTTTTGTGTGTTGCTAGATCTGATATTCATGTTGCATGGGGTAAAGTTTCATAACCTTGGAGAACTGTCCACATCATCTTCAGGGGCTCACAGATGAGCAAATTTTCACATACTGTCCAGTTTTTGGACACGCACTAAAACCCCGTATCACATTTATTCTTCTTAAAAACTGTTTGTTTTACATGGAAATATGCTTAAATTTGCTATAAAAATACTTTTGTAGGGTGGTGAATATATGTTCTCTGTCAAAAATTCGAAAATATTTCAAATACTACAACTTTCCTAAATTGCTGTAACAGTAGCAACCTAACCCTGACAAATAGAGTAATTCTGACAGAGTGGGTCCTGTTTTGTTGATATGCAAAGTTTCAGCCCTATACAGTAATTGTTAGGGGAGTTACAGGCTTCCAAAATGGTAAATTGCAAGTTGCGGGCCGACAAATGGGTCTTAGCCTGTGACCTTTAAATGAACATGTCTCAGAACGTTTTTGAACTAGGACATTGAAATTTTGCATGTGTTCATGTTGAAACATGTTCTATGTCTGGTTAAAGTTTCATTGAATTCTGAGATGGTCACCTGGGAAATTTTCTGAAAGCTAGATGATTTGTCATGGAATAACCCTTATCACAACTGAACCTAATTTTTATTCTCAGTGGAAATTTTCTTTGCATGACCCACAGACCAAATACTGTGGAATGCCTCTACGTCACTTACCTGCATACCTTCCTCACCACATCTATAGATCTCCTCTTTGGACTTCTTCTTCTCATACCAGGCAGTTCCATCCTCAACATTCTTCTACCAATAATTTTTATAAGGACACTTGAGTATGTAAGGTATGACAAAATAAAAAATCTGTTCAAAAAGAATTTGTAGAAGTCATAATTTAATTTTGTGCACAGAAATTGTAGAAATTTTAAAGTACTTTTTAAATTTAGCTTTTAATTTTTTATTTAAGGGCGAAAGCTTTTTGATCGCAGATCACCTGAACTGCACATATGATCAGATCATTAAACGTGAGTAAAATAAAATTTGTTTTAAGGCACCTTACATATGGACTGGACTTTGTTTAGTGACCCTAATCACTTGATTGAAGTACATTTAAACAAGTTATAAAACTATATTCAAATAAAGTCATAAAGGTAATTTTATGATTGTTACTAAAGCATGATTAGGTTTACACCTTTGTTAAAAAAAAAAAATTCAGGTCTTAATGATGTCTCCAGTGTAAATTTGGAAGCAGACCCTCGATTTTAGGGCACCGTTTGGCATTGTGTGTGTGTGTGTATGTTTATGTGCATGTACACACGTAAGTGTGTCATGACTATGAAAATAGCTGTGACAGCAGCAATAAGCAGCAGTGGTGGCTTAGTGGCTAAGGTGATCCGAAGGTCAGCAGTTCAATCCCCACTATCACCACTGTTGGGCTCTTGAGCAAGGCCCTGAACCCTCAGTTACTAAAATGATAGCAATAAAAATGATAGCAATAAATAAGCCTCTGTGGCGATTAATCATGTTCCACACCACTTCTTAGGAATATGACACCACTAACAGCAGAGTGGTGTTCAGTGCATGTTCATCGCCTTAGACTACAGTAATTAAAATCTTGTTGAACTTATAGTGCTTTATTATTCCTGACCATGTTTCATTGGAGCAAAAAAATAAAACGTTTCTCCAGCTAAGCAAATTGCTGGTAGTGGCTAATGACGCACTAACAAGTACAGTGCATGTGTCAGTGCATGCACAAACGCTGTACTGACGTTTTGATGTGTGAATTTCATTCATGAATTTGAACTATGCAATACTGTTCATATGCACATTACAGTTTATGTGTCTCAGTACTTCATGAGAGGAATACAGAGCGCTAGTTATGGATCTTAGTGTGAACCTTTGTGTGTGTATGTACTGTATATGTACACACATGAAGTGACCTATGATGCAATGTTGGTGATAAATACCACTGTCGTAGGAGCATCTTTTCAGGAAACCATCTCACCTGATGACGGGGAAGTATTGGATATCTTAGAACTCGTATTGTCTGTTACACACAGTCTTTGTATGTTAATAATCATCAGAACTGCTAAGGTATTATCAAAAATAGGACTCTCTATGGGAATAACTGAAAATGTGATCAGGTATACTTATGACACCGGGAGGGGAGATTCTCCTCTCATAGTTCCTTGAGATGACTCTGTGTGATGGCCAGGTTTCAGCAGGACGGATCACACAACCTTGACATTATGTAAACTGATGATGGATTTGAAAAGCTTCTTTGATTCATGAACGCTAAACTGTGATCAAAGGTATCGTGTGTTTGGAGACATCAACAATAGCACCTTTCAAACACACTACTGACTCATCAGGGAGGAAATAATAAAACAGTGTGTCGATTGACTCATTTTTATTCTGCATGTTGGGAAAAAACACAGTGTAAAGGATGTTTATATTTAAAAAAAGTGTCTCAGTGAATGTGATTGAGGATGCACTGGGTGGCATAGTGAGCGCCATGTACAGTGGTGCTGCCACACAGCTCTAGGTTCCTGGGTTCGATCGTTGGGTTGTGATGCAGATGTTCACGCTGTATTTGTTAGAATTTTTTGTTGCTTTCAGCCACTATACAAAAAACAAGCTGGTAGACAGATCAGCCTTATAAAATGCCCCCTAGCTTTAAAATGTGTGCGTGTATGTGTGTGTGTGCATGGTGCCAGTTGATGGGCATTGTGAAAGGAATTTTTCACACTATGCGCAGTGTTACTGTGATTGGCTTTAGATCCACTGTGAATAAAGTCCTCACTCAAGTTGTATGAATGGATAATTGATACTGTCTGTGATTTATTTTTATTTAATGATTTTGACTACCTATTAATCTAGATTACCTGGAGGACCTCCTGCCTTAAAGGAACGGACCAGGTCCAACGGATTATGCAATACACTGTTAGGTGCATAGATGTTCTTTACTTTACCACCCTTTCAAGATCATTTTCAGTCACCAGTCGGTAAAAAAATAAATAAATAAATAAATAAATAAATAACAAAACGTTAGACCCCCACTGGGTTCTAGGCTCGGGTGTAAAAGCCCAACAGACTTGCTTACCCAAGCTGCTACATTGGGCCATGGATGTACTGTACAGTAGTTTTGTGAATAATTTTGGTGAATTGTGTACTGTGTACTTTGGGGTACTTGCAGTATGCCTGACAATCCGTTCATGAAGTGTTTGATAACACCGCTCTCTACCGCCATAGCTGCCAGGTGGTTGCCAGGTAGTTATAAAAGGTGTTGGAATAGTGTATTAGGTTCAGGCATCACGGCCTACCAGTTATATTCAAAAAAGTGTATATGTAAATCAGATTTGAAGTAACAACATTTACCTATTCTAAATTACCAGTTACAGTTCAGTGACCCTGTCTTGGAATACCGGGTGCTGTGAAGGCTTATGGAAAGACCTGGCAACCTACCGTGTAAAAGATGTGCTTTTCCGGTGGTATCAAACTCATTTTCACTGAGGGCCACATTGCTACATTTGAAGATAATCAAGGGCCGAATAATCACTAAACATCTACTCCAAAAGGGCTTTACAGTGACAAGCTTGCATGCCATCTTTCTTGGGGCATGATTTGACTAGTTGTTTACTTGAGATAGGGAGCCGCCACCTAGTAGAAGGATTATGAATTAGGTTTCATGTTAATGGCCGATGCAGAGAATGTACGATAATATTCTTTGAATGCTCTTGTGGGCCTCGTAAAATGAGGCAGTGGGTGTTTGACACTTATGCTATAGCATAAGTAAACATTGTCAGGTTTCATGGATATACAGCGGTTTAATACCAGACTAACTGGACTAGAGACAATCAAATAGAGGTTGCATGTGAAGTATAAAGAGGAAAAAAGGCCGGTAAAGCGAACTCTGAAAGTGGTGCGTTCCAGCTGTGCTGCACTCTGACCGTAATTCCCAGCAATACAGTAATCGTGTATAATTCAGATTTTTTTTTTAAACGTTTTCGTTCATCTCCTGGAGCCTGTCTCATCCATTTAAAACTTGATAAGTAATCCATTTGGTATGCAAAATATAAGGTCCACTGTATAACTCAAAACTAGTGCATGGCTGGGAAACACAAACCACAGACACACTTGCACGTGATTTGACTTAGCTTTCTCTTTTTTCTTATCCCGTTGATCTTTTCGGCCCTTATACACGCTGCTGGAGTCTTTTTAAACTGTTGGAACAGCATCTTCCTTAAGTTTTAGTTTTGTTTTTACCCCATCAATTCTACAGCCAGGCCCTGAACGAATGCATCTTGTGCAAAATGTTTACTGCACACAGCGTGATTGTGATTTGGCCGGAACTTCCAGATATAGATAACATTAGTCCATTCTTTCTTCAACCACTCATCCTTCAGATCATTGAAGTAACTAACATCTTTATTCCTTCCTGAATGGTTTGAACAGCAAAAATACATACAATGAGGCACATTCTTTTATTACCCATCTCTACCCTGCATGTTACACAATGGATTATGGTTGCTATGAGCGATGTAATGTCATAATCACGAACTTTCTCGTAGGATCTCGCTCGTTTCGTAGCAGACGAGAGCTGATTAGGGGCAATAAAATCCTGGTTTATTTTCTTGGTAAATATTATATCATCAACAATTTCTCTTCACTGCAATCTTTAACTACTTATTTTTATTTAAATCGACATACTCAGTGAAAATTGAGTTCTCCTTTAAACACTTTAGTGTTCCCAAACACATCTGGCTTAACTAATTAGCTAATGAATAGCTCTGCATGACTTGATGTGGGTGTGACAACATCAGGATCTAGGTGATGGATATCATCTGAAACTGATATGATTGTCACTATCCAAGGATCTTGTCAAGAGCAGGTCAGCATTTTTGGTGAGGGTTGCTCCAGTTACTTGTAATTTACCATTATTTCTTAATTTCACTAATTTTGATAGTTAACTTTACTGCATTTTACTACTTATTTCAATTTACTTTTAAAATGCACCTTTAAGACTTTGCTCTTGCACCTGCCCTTTAAGACACTTGGGGTGTGCTACTAGTCTAAACTCTTAACAGTGGAGTCTCCTTCTACACCTTTATGAAACAATGCTTTGTGTCATAAGCAGTTTATAAGCAGTGAGGTCCAGACGTCCCTCTCGCCAGCCACTTCCTCCAGCTCTTCCAGGGGGCGCCAAGGCGTTCCCAAACCAGCCGAGAGACGTTGTCCCTCCAGCATGTTCTGGGTCGGCCCCGAAGTCTCTTCCCGAGTTGGACATGCCCGAAACGCCACACCAGGGAGGCATTCTAATCAGATGCCCTAGCCACCTCAACTGGCTCCTCTCAACGTGGAGGAGCAGCAGTTCTACTCCGAGCTCATCCCCGATGACAGAACTTCTCACCCTATCTCTGAGAGAGACCTGCAACCATGCGAAGGAAGTAATTTCAGCTCATTTCAGCTGCTTGTATTCGCGATCTTGTTCTTTCGGTCACTACCCAAAGCTCGTGACCATAGGTGAGGGTAGGGACATAAATCGACTGGTAAATTGAGAGCTTTGCCTTCCAGCTCAGCTTCCTCTTCACCATGACGGACCGGTACAAGCTCTGCTTTACAGCAGACACTGCACCGATCCGCTTGTTGATCTCCCCCTCCATCTTTCTCTCACTCGTGAACAAGACCCCGAGATACTTGAACTCCTCCTCTTGGGGCAAGACCTCATTCCAGACCTGGAGGGTGCATTCCACCCTTTTCCGACTGAGAACCATGGCCTCAGACTTGGAGGTGCTGATTTTCATCCCAGCCTCTTTGCACTCAGCTGTGAATCGCTCCAGTGAGAGCTGGAGGTCCTGGCTCGATACAGTCAAAAGGACGTCATCCGCAAAAAGCATTATAATTATTATTATAATTTCCAGCATTATTTATCAGTCAATATTTTACTCTAAATATGTCATTTAACAAAAACATGGCTGACTTGAATAATTTGTTCGTTTATTTTTTTTCTTTCTACTTGCAATCTTAGAACTTCATGGACACAAGAAAAGAATTCTCCGCCTATTGCAGTGTTGTTCAAATCCAAACACAAATAACTTCTGTGAATGCAGTCATGTGACCCAAATCATGTGTCACTTTATAACGGCTATGATATAACTCCTCATCAAAGACGGTATCTGATGTGAGTCAACTTGTATCCAAGAATCTCGGTCAATTTGATTAAAAAACATGTAATTATCCTCTATTTGACGTTTCAAATTCACTACACACACCAGCTGTATTTGGAAAGAGGCCAAAAGTGTAACATTTAAAGTTGTGTGGTTTCACTTTAGAGCTCTTAACATTCCCAATAGTCCCTGATGATTTCGGAGTGTTTTTGTTTCTGATCTCTTTACTTTGGAAACTTTCCAAGTTTCAGGTTAACACAGGTGATCAGCACGCTGCAGCCAGATGCACTTTCAGTGTTAGTGTTGCAACCTGATGCACAACGGCCTTGCAGACAAACAGTTCAAGTCCTTTTATCACTCAAACCTTTTCTTGGAGTGTATACACTCATGGAGCCGTTCACATGAACATCTGTAAAGAAATCTCTCACCCACCCTTTCCATTTCACACACTGATTCCATGACGCCCTGCCTGGTGGTCTGACCCTCTCTGCGTTTACTGTAGAAGAAATGATTGTCCCTCCTATTCCTGCTTTTTCACTGATTCATCAGTTGTATGCGAATGACAGTGCTAACAGTACCGAACACAACACCAACACTCCAGGCCTAGTGAGCATGCTAACTCTTCCCGTGAGAATTAGCTTGGGGATGATAAACCAGTACGGCTTGTTCTTTAAGGAATATTACTTTTAGGCAGTTGCACTGTCTGGCATTAGAGATTATGGTACTTTATCTCAATAGTTTGTGAAGATTATGATCGATTTTGACAGCAGTGATATAAAATATGCCTTTCTCTATTACATTATTAACTGTTTGCATAGTCTATATGAACATGAGCTAGAATATTTTACAGACTGATCGTAGTTACTGGTGCAGTATCTGTGTGTTAATCATTCATGTCAGTGAAGTTATCCATTATGTGTTATTACCGTAAAGATCCTTTGTATTTATTTCAATACATCACTGTTGAATGCCTTACTTTGCCCCGACTCGAGATCTTATTGGACTAGTTGGTCATATTCGTTAGCTGGCTGCATCTTGATGAATATTCATTAATCAACCTGCACAACTTTGCAGACATGACTGGTTTGATATTCAGTAAAATATGAGGAAGAAACATCCAGCTTCACTAAAGATTTGGCAGACAGCATGGTGATTTTAACACTCCAGTAAATTAGGAGGCTTGTCACAATTACATTTTTGCCACAATTCAAGCAGATGTTAATTGTAGAACCGGTTACAAGTTTAAACCTGTCTACAAAAATGCAGATTCATTATGAGATGTAACAAAAATTAGGAGCTAATGCCTCGGTCTCACATAGCCAGAGTGACTTCATTTTGGACAACTGTAGGTGTTTTTCTACTTTAGTACCGTTGGTTAAACAGTGCATTATTGTAGAAATGTTTACTTCACTTCCGTAAGGATCTGCCTTAAGAGTCGGAAGTCTTCCAGTCTCATTCCTGAAGAAAAAAAAAATATTGCAGGTGAAACATAAGTTTCAAGTTTTATTGTCATATACAGGTAACAGTGGAACATTGCTGCCGGCAGAGAAATTCTTGGACTCAGAGCCCTCTCAATATTGCACGTAAGAAACAAATATTTCACATAAAGAAACATTTAGATAAAATACAAAGTGAGAAATAAAAATAAAAGCTAAAAGAAGTTGAAATATAAATACAGAATTCTTAAAAGAAATACTGAAGTGGCTGTAGTGCAGAGGTAGTGGTGTGTGCATGGATCAGTACGTCTCCATTTACTAGAACATATTTCGTTCACCCAAATTTGCACCAGATCTGCCGGAATGGCCACATTCATGTGCCATGGTACTCTTTTATCAACCAGCTATGTATGACCTTAACGCAACTCGCCTACACACAAGTACAAAGCCTTCTTCACCTATAATTTAGTACATCTGTGTAGCTTAAACTCTGCATGGTGGAAATGCATTATTTTTCATTTTAATTTGTCATGGTCTTAAAACAACCAGTGTACAAATTAAAATCGATAAGAATTGAATTTCTGTCAAGGGTGAACTAATCAATTGGTCAGTGACCAGAAATGGTCAGTTTTTATCCTCAATAGTGTAGAACAACAAGCAACAGACCTGCTTTTAATTAAAATTCTAATTTAATTTTAGGGAAATACAAAATATGCCAATAACACTCTGTAACCTGTTGCACTTTATTTTGATTTGGAAAAGGTATTTCCATTTGGCAGGTGTTTTGTTTGGACAGTTATGTTGGTCATTTGAGTAAAACTGGTACCCCAAAAACGGGAGATACAGTAACAGACTTTTCTTTTTTCATTTTTTAAATTTTTTTAAAGTAGAGGTTTATTAAAACAAGCATTTTGGCAAATTTTTGTAAAGATGTGAGTATGTTTATGGGTCCTACATTATTCTTGAAAATTTTGTTGCTTAAGCCATAAGTAAAAAATGTCAGGCTTGAGCAGAGAGCATAGGGGCTCTAGCCACACCCATTGGTCATTATTTGTTAATGTGGGCTGGGGATAGTATTTTCTGTAAATATGTACTGATTGAACGCATCGGATGACCAGTCTCTGCCGGTTTGCAGCTTGAAGGTGAGTGTCAGGTTTATCTGATTCTATGCCTGTCAGAGTTGCACTAGTGCAGTGTACAATGGTTCATGCCATAAACACAGCAGCACAGTAACACACAGGCAGTCAGGCAATATGTCAGTGTGGAATCTCTGTGTTGAGAGAAGGCAGGAAGCTTGTCATTTGTAACATCTGTAAGGTCACAACAAGCCACAGAGGAATGAGCTCGAAATTATTCAGAGCAAGCAGCGTAATCAAACCCTTAAAAATCCATCACCTGGATGAAAGGGCACAATTCCAAAAAGCTAGCAAGGAGGCTAAAACTAAGGCTAGCAAGATATCGTTTACATTTTACCTTTCATTCGCAGACACCCTTTTCTGGAGCGACTTACATTTTTGTACCAAAAAAACCCCCAACCATTCAGATAAAATGTGAATTAGCAAGTCTGGCCTTTGATAGTCTGAGTTGCTCTAGCAAACAACAAACAAATAAAAATGTATTTGGGACTGATCAAATAATTTCCCAATTTAAAATGTACTCATTTATCTAAACAAGGGGAAAAGTTAAAATAGGCTGACTTTTTTTTTCTTCGTCAAAAGTGCTTAAAATCCGAAAACATCAAACAAACCTCTTTAGAAGCACAGGAATCCTTGCATTGCCACAACCTTTTTTTAACCTTTTGGAGATGTTGCTTTTAATTTCCCTAAACATTTATTTTATGTTTTTTCAATTACGTCATGGCTTCCATGCCCCCATCCCCCCCTACCACCACCACCACCCCATTCCCCTCTCTGTATCGTTCCCTGGTATGTATTGTGTATTTGGGTGAAAGAGAGAGTGCAGTGTGTTATCAGACCACACATGGATAAAACTCATCTGTAATATCTTAATTAACTTAATTATATATTGTAGTCATTTTGTCAGTACGACTGTTTCAGATTGTAATTTGTTGTTCCTGGCATAATTTTCTCAGCTGTGTGTGTGTGTGTGTGTGTGTGTGTGTGTGTGTGTGTGAGGGAGAGAGAGAGGGAGAGAGAGAGCGCCTCATACTTTATTTGTGTTGAGAGTTGCGGTTTTGCTCTGGATCGGTGGAGCTGACTTTTTTTTTTTTTGGCACAGTGTGGATATAAAGTTCAGAGACCGTCCCTCGTCATCAGAACATGACCTCACCTATTGCGAAATGTCTCGATTTTTTTCCTAACGCGGGACGAGTGCACAGGGTTGGATGAATCATTCCTGAAAATGAACGATGTGTTTGTATGTGGTTGAGTGATCTCAGGTCATGCATGCTTCCAGTTTCTCTCTGGTTCCTCTGTGCTGAAGTTAAGAGAGGTTTCAGTCACCCAGACGTGAAACAATTGTGATTGGTGGTGTCATGTTTAGGGCGTTGCTTAAAGAATGTGTAATGTGATATGATAAAACATCGTGTATTGATTTTGAAAGACTGCAAGTTTTTAAAGTAATAACAGGTTATGTTACTTTCGCCTTGCCTGACTCTAAACCCTTGTTTTACACTGCATGTTTTTTTTCGTTGCTTTTGCTCCAGGCTGGTTGCTGCAGACGAGGCTCAAAAGTCAGGTTTGAATGGTGTTACTGATTTGAATTTTAGCTTTGTGATTTCTGCAAACCATGTGTTTACACTAGCAAGTGTCAAGATGCTCATGTCATTGGTTTGTGCCTCATGGGTGTGGAGCCAGTACTCCAGTTGTTGCTGTGGGTATAAACCTTCCTTTCCGCTCCAGTGAAAGTCATGGCCAGTGTAGCCATTGAGCGGTCATGTGACTACAATGATTATCTCTTTACTCTGGCATCTGTCATGGGGTGGGATGTATGAGGCATCTCAACAGGTCAGTTCTCAAAGTTCATGTGCTGAAAGCAGGAAAAATGGGCAGGCATAAGGATCTGCGTGACTTTAACAAGGAGCACGTTATTACAGCTAGGTGATTGGGTTGATTATCTTTAAAACCATAGGTCTTGTGGGGTGTTCCCTGTATTCAGTGGTTATTATTTACCAAAACTGGCACAAGGAAGGAAAAATGGTGAACTTGAAACAGGTAAACAGACATTTAGCGCTCACTGACTTGGATGGGGAGTGAATGCCAGCCTGTGTGGCACAAATCACTGAAAAATACTTTCTGGGCAGTGTTCTGCTGGGAAACTTTGGATCCAAGAATTCATGTGGATGTTGCTTTGACACAACCTATCTACCTAAACTTGGTTGCAGACTAAATACACCAATGGCCTCTTTCAGCAGGATAATGCATGTTATCATCCTACAAAACTGTTCTGTAAAATTGGTGTGCTGGACAAACAAGTCCAAACCATAGTGGCTGCATCTTGCAGCTTGCAACTTTAAAGGATGTGCTGTGATCTGCTTGTTGCCAGATACCACAGTACATCCTCAGAGGTCTTGCAGAGTCCATGCCATTATGGGTTAGTCATTTTGGCAGCACACATAGGATTTACACAATAATAGTCAGGTGGCTTTAATATTATGGCTGATGGGTATGTGCCAGGTGGGTTCATATTGCCGATTAACAGTGAGCTACAAACACACTTGAGAAGCTCATGTGTTGTCTGTTTTATTTTTACATATTTTATTTTATAATTATTTTTTCGAGTCAGGCATTGTACAGTAGTTTAAAAGCAGATCTGAACTAAAGTTGTAAGATGGGAATGCTGTAAAATAAATAAATGAATTAATGTTTACATGTAAAATAGGATTAATCTCTGCAGACATTCGAGCCAATTTGTTTGAATTTGTCTTTGTTTATTGCGTAAAGTGCAGTATAACATAGTAAAATATAATTTGCATTAAGTGGACAGAATTTCAGGTTGCATGTTGCTTTTTGTGCTTTTATATTTTTGTTTGGCAAATGAGGCTGAAATTGTGGCTATGTCCGGTATAGGAATGATCAGCTAATGCTATGTTGCATCCTCAACAAAATTGTGAAACACTTCTGACTTATAACTTGCTTCTGCTGTGTGTTTCCCAATGACTCTCTCTTGCAGATCCTCTGATAACACCTTCTGTACCTGTGTGTCTGGTGCTTATACTTAACCTTCTGTAGATATTCCTTGCTAAAATAACCTTTGTAACAATGGAAAGTTATCAGAATCAGAATACTTTAATAGTTAATGTCATTTTTGATCCATTGACCTCTGGGTTATGGGCCCAGCACTTTTCCGCTGCGCCACTCTGCTTGCAAGTCACCTCAGATGGGATTAATTTAGCTGCCTTTAGAAATTTCATTCATCAATTACATAACATTTATTAAAACCAAATCTACCGATATATATATATATATATATATATATATATATATATATAACTCATCAGGGGATTTATGATAAATCCCACATACAGTATATTTAGCTCTACTTCGACGTATCGAGCATTGTTTTACGGAAAATTGACTCAAGATCTTTATATATATATATATATATATATATATATATATATTTCCCCCTGTGGTCTGAATATTTTTGCAACTTACTCTGTGTGTACAAACACAAATGTACATATATAATGTTGCTCCCAGCTGCAGATGGCTGTGCAGTAATTTGGATGTAATCTTCACTTCTCCCCGATTATATGATGAATGCTTTTCTGTTGTATCACTCAGGCCTCTTTCTTTGATTTTCGTCTCCCATTAAATCTTTACTTAACTCTTCAAATTGAACAATAACTGCTTACTATTTATTTATTTCCCACAGGAAGTATTTATTAATGCACTATCAAAATGCTTCTTAACAAAATATGTTGTGTTAAAGCTGTCAGTGCTTTGTGACTAACAGCTTATGCGAACTACATGATGATCCAATAAATGCCATTTTGATAACATAAGAAGCATGTACACAATCTCTGAGACAGTGAAACTTACTTTAAGTCTTTATTACTTAATTGGCTAATTTATTTATGTACCCTCTTATATACATAATATTTACTATGAATATTTAAGTCAGTGGGGCTTTTTTACACGTCACCACCGTGGCTCATCAGGGTCGGAGTTTATCCCGGTTTCTGTAGTGTGAAGTGACTTGGAGTTCAACACCTCCTGGATGGGATGCAAGTCCATCACAGTTTACCTTCCAAGTGTTTTTACTGGTGCACATTTTTACTGCTGGGTGGACAGAGGCACATTTTTCACAAGATCTTGTGCAGGGCTCTTAGCACAGTGGAAGTGTAACTGGATTTGAAGCCCCAACCTTTCCACTGCACCCTAACCACCGGCCACACTATAAATATTTATGTGAGAGGTGTTCTCTTCACGGAAGGTGATGTGTTGCACTGCTTGAGGCAAATGGTGGTCACACTAGATACAGACTGGTTTTCTAATCCCCCAGACCACACCCCCCAATACAGTAAAACTGCACATTTTAGTCCAGCCTAAGGCACACCTGTGCAATATTCATGCTGTCTAATCAGCGTCTTTATAGGCCACTTCTACAAGGTGGATGAATTATCTCGGCAAAGGAGAAGTGCTCACTAACACAGATTTAGACAGATCTCTGATCAATATTTGAGATAAATAGACCTTTTATGTACATAGAAAAAGTTTTACATCTTTGAGCTCAGCTCATGAAAAATTAGAGCAAAAACAAGTGTTACGTTTATATTTTTGTTGAGCGTGTGTGTGTATATACCGTGTTTCCCCGATAATAAGACCTATCCCGATAATAAGACCTACCCTTACTTCAGCCGAACGGTCCAAAATAA
>JAOUQZ010000044.1:10169103-10183051 GCA_028564935.1 Neosilurus hyrtlii
ATAGTGTGTGTATATATGTGTGTGTGTATATGTATATATATATATATATATATATATATATATATATATATATGTATGTATATATATGTGTATGTATGTGTGTGTGTGTGTGTGTATGTATGTATATACACACACAGAAAACCAGTCAGTATCTGGAGTGACCACCATTTGCCTCACGCAGTGCAACACATCTCCTTCACATAGAGTTGATCAGGTTGTTGATTGTGGCCTGTGGAATGTTGGTCCACTCCTCTTCGTTGGATGTGCGAAGATATATTGGAATGTTATATTGGCTCTGTATATTGGAAGAAACTGGAACATGCGCCGTATACGCCGATCCAGAGCATCCCAAGCATGCACGTGGTCTGCGGTTCTAAGGCCGGTTGGATGTACTGCCAAATTCTCTGAAAGGCCTTTGGAGACGGCTTATGGTAGAGAAGTGAACACTCAATTCACAGGCAACAGCTCTAATGTACATTCCTGCAGTCAGCATGCCAATTGCACGCTCCCTCAAAACTTGTGACATCTGTGGCATTGTGTTGAATGATAAAATTGCACATTTACACCTGCAAGGTGGATGGATTATCTCAGAGAAGTGCTCTCTCTCTCTCTCTCTCTATATATATATATATATATATATATACACACACACGCGCGCACACTTATTGGTGATGGAAGCCATGGTTCTACAGGTCATGTCGGGTGAAACAGTGACTCTCTCCTGCTGAATAGCCAGTTTAAGGCTTTAAGAATTTACACTTGTGATTTAAGGTAGCCCTACTGAAGGCCAGCCACTAAACATCACCAGACATTGGGATCACCTGATTCGCAAACATTACTCTCGGCACTTCCCATGATCTTTGAGCTATGTGTGCTGTAGCTCCATCTTACTGAAACTACACATTGAGTTCTTCAGGTTCACTGCCTCTCCTGCCTCATTAAGTGTCATGTGTACTTTAACTCTTTTTAATTTTATTTATTTCTTTTTTTTAATTTACATTTGAAATGTGGTAATCTTTTGGGTCATTCTATGTGTGTGTTTAATTAGTGTTATTTATTCTTTTTTTTATGTAATCGCATGATGCAGGCAGTGACATTAACTTTGAATATTTTTTTAATGCAAAACAAGAATTGTTTTCCTGTACTTTGATATTGTCTGCTGGACTTTACAGTTCAGTCCCAACAAATTTATAGTTTAACAACCTGAAATATTCATCATCTGCAGTTAAATAATCAAAGTCATCACGGTAGGTCAATCATTACATTCTTTTCTCAGATTGAACAGCTTCCCGCCAGATGTATTTTCTTTTATTGACTCACTATCATTGCACTATAATTATAAAATAGTGGCTGTTTCGTGTGTATTAAATAAGAGGTAAATATTATTCTCTGTGCACGTGTTTGAAATGTAACTGTAGATGTGTCCATGTAGCTGAAGCCGATTCATTAGTTGACTGGTTCATGAATCAGGCACAGATTTTTTTTTGTGCGTCATTCCATGTTGCATGTTTCTAGGGGACTTTAGTGAATAAGTGTGAAAGTGTGTTCTGTGACATGACATACTTTGAGTAGGCATGATGTGTGACCATATAACGTGCTGCCAGTGCCCTCTCAGTGCCCTTTCTGTTCCCACTATAAGCAGGAAATTGCACTACTTACCTGCTGTCACTCACATTTACTTGTTATATTTATTTGCACTTTCTGTTTGTATGCCACTTGTTTTTACTCTCTATTAGCGTCATTGTCTTGTATTGTTTTGTTTTTCTGAGTTTGATATACGGGTGTAGAAATGAGCTCATGTCTGATGCATTACCTCAGTGCTGAAGGAGCTACACTTTACACCTCATTTCTCTGGCCACTTACTGATAAGAAGCTCATTATGCATCAAATGAGCACAATTTGCTTCAGGCCCGCACTGTTATCTGGATGAATAGATCCCCCTATTGCTCTGACGCCATGATAAAGCTGTGTGTGTATGCATGGACATCTTCACTTGTTTATACTAACGCACCCCCCCAGTGTTGTCATGCTGTTTAGTATGCTTTTTTTTTTGGTAAATGCTACCATATTATCATGGAATGCATTTGATCTTGCTCAGATGTCGCACATATGTATAGACACACACCCTCACACTCTGTGAGCTGTTGCCAGACAGGCTGACTTTGGTTTGTATTGGATTTTGCAGGAACACAGATAGAGAGCTCTGATAATGTGCTATCAGATCAGAAAGTGAGCGAATCCAGTATTACGCTTTCAGCAGCCCGCCTCCAGCTCGCCACTAAACCAATTAACACTAATTACCAGTCCACTCCACTGCTTTCCACAAACATGCACAATCTTCACTCGCAAAAAACAGGCATTCATGCTGAGGCTGGCCTACACTACAGAGGAACAGAGAAAAGGCTAGCAGGAAGAGATGAAGAAACCATGAGACACTGAAGAAACCTCATGAGACCAGACAGGGAGACTGACAGAAGCCATGTGATCAAGAGTTGAGAGGCTACATTGAGGCAGAGATCACATAAGTGAGAGAGATGACATGAAGCAGGGATAGGGGAGGCGTAGACAGTGGGGTGACCAACAGAAGTGAGAGACAGTCAGAGTCAGAAAGAGAGAGCCGCAGATCCCGATGGAGAGAGACGGTTAAAAATCGATCGAGAGAGAGAGACCATATAGGAAAGCAAGGTAGATGAGAAAGTGAGACAGATAAAGGTACACATACAAAAAGAGAGGGACATAGAGAGAAATGTACAAAGAGATACAATGAGAACATAAGAGAAAGTTAAGGACATAAGAAAGAGAGACAGTGAGATTTATGCGCACATGTAGAGAGAGACAGAGAAAGTGAGCGGGAAAGAGACCGACCATAAGAGAAAGCAAAGCAGATGACACTATAAGAGCCACACCCACACAGAGGGAGAGAGAGAGACAGAGGAAGAAAGAGCTGAACAAAGAAATAGCGGGACCATAAGAGAATGCAAAGTACATGAGAAAGCAAGCGAGAGAAAAAAAGACCCGAACAGAGAGTGACAGAGAAACACTGAGTGAGAGAGGCACAAAGCGATACAGAAAGACCATAAGAGAAAGCAAACGAGATAAGTTAGCAATGAGAGCAAAATAGAGAGGGGTAGGAAAGAGAGATAAGGGGAGAGCGAGAGGAAGGGGTCGGCAAATATAGTGAAGACTATGTTACAGGTTGAGAGACAAAGGCAGGCCATTAATAACATAGAAGTGCTACGGTGACAGCATGTAACAGAGATGCCACCAGAAGAAAGAAGAGACACTCTGTGAGACGAGAAACAGACTGACTTGGAGACAGCCAATAATAGCAGGATAGAAAGGTGAGGAACCAGGAGACTCACACTGCTAGAAGGAAAACTACCAGCAAAGAATATGAGGAAGGGAAGAGAATTTGCCTTCCTTGCTGTAATACAGTGCACCTTGTGTTTGTGCGTTGAGGTACTATATTCATCCTGGTGTTTGGTTATCCGCCTACTCTCTCTGTGTGTAAAAGCCACACTGCGCTCTCCTGCAGGGTACTGAGGCGAGTATTTTAGCATGTCTCCCCCTTGTGGTGAAGGTGTGGCAAGAAACGGAGCAGCTGGCAAGGCAAGGAGACACCACATGAGGAGCAGCCAATTTCATTCACACCCCATGCTGAACGGAATTAACAGAGAGGAAGAGATTGTACATTGTCATTTTCCTGCCTAATTACTCTTCTGCGATTTAAATCCTATACTGTTAAGATGATTATTTTCTCACATATGTACACAAATGGATGGCAGGAAGCTCATATATTCATGGACCTTCAGCTAGGCTATTTAGTCACACACACACACACACATGTTCGACTCACCTACACCGATAAATATTTAGATTATCTACTTCTTGCTGCGCTCCATTAGTTAGCGCACATACATTATGTCCACAATGAGACACAATCCATCATCATTCTGCAAGCACAGGTTATTATAACGATCCTTTAGGTTTACATGAATACTAATGCGTGTGCACACATAATAAATACGCGCACACACATACACACACCCAAACAGAGCTGTGTGATTAATGAAAGTCGTTTGAAACAGGGACCAGACTCTCACCTCAGGTCTCCTCCCATGGTGACACATCCATAATAAAGGTTGGCGTAATAACACAAGCTCTTTTTTTAATAAACCTCCATCGCCGTTTTGACCGACCTGGGCTCAGCTCGACGCTGCCAGTCAACACTGAGACAATGACCTCATCAACATAAACCCCTGCTGTGAGTGCCTTTAATTTAGAACGGCCTTTCTCCATGTTATCAAAGCACAGTTGAAGGTGTGATGAACGCATAATCAAAGGGAATGGGTTAGCTAAAAGGAAAATGTAATGCAGATAGGTTTAATGATCTAAAAGTGGTGCTCCCTATAAAATTGCTGTGTGGCTGGGTTCAAAATTAATTACTGTGCTGCACGTCGTTTGAAAAGTTTAAGTGTTCTCAGGATAAATCAGTAGAACATTTGGGAAATTGTACTTTTTTTGCTTCAAAAATACTCCACGTCAGTGGTACTCAACAGGCCGACTCTGAATCCAAACAGAGTTAAATCCTTTAAATCCTCACACTAATTTAATTATCCATTAGGTGGCTTTGTAATATTGCTCACAAGATCACACAAATGTTTTTGTTTGTTTTAGGAGATTGTGTGCTGTTTACTTGTCCTCATGGTCACCTCACTGGCATGTTCATGCTTCTTCATCCTCCTCATCAAGACCAACCACAGCACTGTAACAGCATCACTATGACCGCAGTACACTCACATGGCTAATCAAAATATCGGATGGTTAATATTCAAAAGTGTTAGCAGTAATAAAAGCCAGGTGTTTTATAACTGAGTGTACTGAGAAATACGTGTTCATACTCCACACGGGAAGCACAAAACCAATGTGATTGATTTGTAATAAAAAGAGGGACCGTGGTGAAGTGTCAACAGAGTTCTGTACTTTGGGGTCTTTGATTAGCCTGCTTTTCTCTGAACCTTTGAAATTCGGTATGTAGATGGACCTTGAAGACTTGTATTTGAGTACCCTTGCACTATGCTGCTGATATAAGATCAGCATTTTTAGCTCTGCCAGGGCAGCAAGTGTTAAATGTAGGTTTTAAGTGCACTGGGTCCACTGTATAAAGCAAAATATTCCCTTAGAGCCCCAAGTGGTATTGATTCACAAGCAGTACTAGTATCAAAACCTGGGACAGGCTCTACCATTCGAAGTTGTCCTCTGGTTTTACGGCTGTTGTACACTGGGCATGCATTTTTTTCAGAATGTTCCCGGTCCGGTACCTGTCAGTTCGCATCTGCTGATGTCCAGTGGACCTGACTTGCAGCTGGACCGCTACCTGACATGCAATGGGTGAACCAGAGGTGGGTCGGACAGAGATTGCATGTTCAATGCATGATCACTGACAAGGAAAGCATGGGAGCTGATGAATAACGGATGTGTCAAGGGGGGTATACTGGACAAAACTGACAACTTTAGGATAAGTATACTATAAGTACCGTATATGTAAAGGGTCTTCATCGGGTTCGAAACAGACAGTGATGTACATCTTCTGGGGTAACGTGAGAGCCTAGAGCAGCAACAGAGGGGACTTAAACCACTGGATATTTTTCCTTTGCACAGTTTCTCTTCATTGGATGTCCGTTTATGTTATCCAGCAAGGGGTGACTGCTGCTTAAAGACATAGACTTAGATTTTTTTCTTTTTTTACAATGCTATGCAATAGACACGTACCATAGACTCAATGGCTCTGCGAGGTTGAGCGAGAGGTACAGTACAGTGACTTGAATATATACGGATTTGATAAATGGCCTGTCACTTTTTTTGCCCGTGTGCCGTGTAGAGGCTTTTAATCAGACTATTCAAAGATCACTTATCTATAAAATGTGGCCCATTTACTATAGAGGTAGTGTCCTGATCTTGTGTGTGTGTGCTTGATTTTATTATCTTGGTTGTGACTGAATGCCTTCAGAAGGATAGGAATATTTGACAGTTTTGACATTTAGCTGATTGCTATGAACAATATGTAGACATAGCGTTAATTACATGTGTTATTATGCCAGTTAGCCAAAGTTCTTCACTGGGATAGTGTGCAGAGGGAATCTCAGGAAAAGCATCAGTAAATGTTTTGTAAATGTTTGGGTGTAGGATCTTATGACATTCCTAGAACACTGGCAACAAAAAAAAGCAGTTGTGGATCAGTGGAGAAGGCTCTGGGGTACTGATCTGAGGGTCTGGGATCCAGTCTCCAGTACCACCATGGTGCCACTCTTGGGCCCTTGAGCAAGGCCCTTAACCCTCAATTGCTCAGTTGTATAAGAAAAAAAATTCCCAAAAATGATAAATGAAAGTCGATTCAGGTAAGAGCATCAGCCAAATGCCATAAATGTAAATGCTCAAGGCCCTTTTTTCCTGTAAACTATAAAGCTCAACTAATAAGAATGATCTGGCTCTTCTTTTATAGCTAATAGCTGGACGTACACCAGCTTTGTCCACTGTGCTTTAGTTAAGTGCAAGCCCTGAGTGCTGAATGTTTTATTATTTATTGAAGGTTTTGTCTGAAGTGACCTCATAGTAATAGTAAGTACAGGCCAGGCTTGATGATTGCAAAGGGCTAGACATTCATGTGCTCATTCACATCTTTATAAGCCATAATGAGGACAGTCTTCATGACAGCATTGGGAGGACAACTTCCTTTTCTGATAAGTTTTAAGAATCACACATGACAGTGGAATCTGAATTACAAGTTTCATGTCTTGTTTTGAAGCTTTTGTAATGTCCTTGGATTTAAAGCCTGTATTTAGGATTAGGACAGGTGTAATGAACACCTATGGATGCTGTAAGAGTGGAATTGAGGTAGATGAACACACACACTCGCTCTTCTCAAGTCTGATTCTTTTGTTTTCTTTTTATCCTTGTTCACCCGTAAGTCTGACTGGAAAGGTCAGCTTTTATTGAGTTTTCAGAGGAAAACATGGCTCAAAAAGCCCACCGAGAGGAAGAGAGGCATATATCTGAGGCAGGACCCAGAAAACAGTCTTGTGTATTTGCTTCATTACATTACTGGCAAAGGTCATGCAATGCTCAAATAGAATCTTACACAGTTCGGACGGATGGTGACATTTTAATTGCTATTGTGTAAAATGAAGGAGCCTTAATTCACAGACGGGCGGCTGTAGAGACATATGTCTCATTTTTGTAATGGATTTCGTTCTTTTCTTCTTCGTTCATTTGTTCACGTAATCCTATTATGGTCGTAGGGAGACTGGAGCCTGTCTCAGCTGACTCAGAGTGAAGGCAGGGTACACGCTGAACAACTTGTCAGTCCATCGTAGGGCCAACACACAACTATTCACACAACTCACACCTAGGCATAATTTGGAACCGCCAATTAGCTTATGCACATGTCCATGAACTGTGGGAGAAAACAGGAGTCCCCTGAGGAAATCCACACAAGCACAGAGAGATCACGCAAACACCAAATAGAAACGCCTTCACCGAGCACGAGACTTGGACCCAGAGACTTCTTACTATAAGGTGGGTGTGCTAGCCACTGCACCACTGTGCTGCCCTCTTCTCTTCTCCACCTCAATTCCCTCCTCTCCTTCTTTTCTCCTCTTCTCAATTTTCCCTCCTCTGTTGTCTTATACTTTTCTCTACCTCTCTTCTCTTCTTTCCTCCTCTTCTCTTATTTCTCCCTTTTCTGTGCTCCTCCTCCTACTTCCTCTCCTCCTCTTCACTTATTTCCTCCTTTTCTGTTTTCCTCTCCTGTCTTCTCTTCTTTCCTCCTTTCTCTTCTCTCTTCTTCTCGTATTTTTCCCTTTTCTGGGCTCCTCTCTTCTTTCCTCCTCTTCTCTTCTTCTACTTCTTTTCCTTTCCCCCTCTTGTCTTCTCTCCTCCTCTTCACTTATTTCCTCATTTTCTGTTTTCGGCTCCTCTCTTGTCTTCTTTCCTCCTCTTCTCTTCTCCTACTGCCCTTTTCTTTTCTCTCCTCTTATTCCCCCTCTTCTCTCCTCTTCTCTTCCTTCCCCCTCTTCTCTCCACCTCTTCTCTTCTCTCCTCTCCTCTCCTCTCCTTGCATGTGTGTTTTTATTAGTGTAGGTTGGACTGTGTGACATCCTTAAAGGAGAAATAGAGAGACATTTGTCACAGTAAGGTGAGGGGAAAAACTGGGCGAGCCTGTTAGATTCAATGACCAAAAATGTGCTAACAGTGGTCCCATGACAAAGACATGAATAACATGATGCATTAGCCTCTGTCTTATTATTGCTGTGTGTGTGTATGTGTGTATGTATACATGTGGAAAAAGCCCCACTGGGAGCTTTATATTTTTAACAAAATAAAGCCTGTATGTTTATCCCAACCAATCTTTGAGGCCCAGTTGAGAAAATATTACTCAACACTGCCCAGTTGCAAGTTTTTTAGTGTTGGTAAGAATGTCCAGACTTTGATGTGTTATTTATGGCTGAAGATTGGAAGACAAATGCAGGCAAAATTAAACTTTGATTAGAGCAGAATTAATATTTAGCAATCCTGGACACACTAGATATGTTAGATGTTTTGTGTTCTCATTAAAATTTCACACAGAAGAGGAAAGCTAATTTGTCACTAGGCGTCATGCTGGTGTGCCACTTAAATCAACAAACTTCTCCAACGGCTTATCTTTAAAAGACATCACCACTGGGCTCTCTTTCTCGCTTTTTTTAATGAGTAAGAGTAAATTAATGTTGTAATATATAGATTTAGGCACTACCTGAAAGCGGAGCTCCTGATTGATAGCTGTCTGAACATGGGTTTGCTTTTTAATGTCCTCTCCTTTCAGTACCTTATTTCTGCCTTCATATGTATCATCCGTCTTGTTAGTTTATAGTTTAATAGCGGTGCTTCTAAATGGCACACCATTGGCATGGAACGTTACATAGGAATGGAACATGACCTGAACCCCCAAAAACAGAGGCTCATAAACCACCCTCAGACTTGCGCAAATAAAAAAAAAAAACAGACAATCTGACTCAGGTAGGTAGACAGACTTTTGTAGATCAAAACAACACAAAACATGAACTGGAACATGCAACACGGAACCTGAACTTGATAAACGAATAATTACAGTACACCAACGTAGGACACCTACCAGTAGGGATATGTCTATCAGGATCACGGCTTTTATGCAGTGCCTAAATCTATATATTTATCCATTTACCGAGTTTGGGCGCTAGCTCCATGAGCATTTATTTACCTGTCTTGTCTGCCTGCCTGAGATAGATGCCGATCTGTGTTTTGTATTCTGAGCGGCGATTTATGAGCCTCTGTCTGTTGGGTTTTGGTTTTGTTAATAATATTAATAAATCTTAATTTAAAAAATATATTTTTATGATGATACATAACAGCCAATCAGCATCAGCTCAGCAACGTGGCAGCCTTATTGGGTCTCCTGTAGTGCGCACGTGTGAATACTGGACAGGACAACTATCCAAGCCATATTCCATGACTGTAGTGATCTGCTCGGGAGCTCTGCTTTTATTGTTTTGCCAGAGAGGAATGAGACCCTTTTACTCTTTCAGCATTTCTGCTGTCTTCTGATGAACATGCTCAAAGTTCAGGGAGGTCGTAACAAATTCATTCTTTAAGGTGATGCAGATGTGGAACATTTCAAGGGTTGTGAATGTAAATGTGTTGAGTGAGTGTTTTATGGTCTCTATTTTATCAGGCTCTGTGAAACTGAACTTCTTCAGGTTGAGAAAGCTGTCAAGTCTAATCATGGGGTGAAGCATGTTTTTTGGTGTTTTGGGGACCGAGGCCCTGTATATAGCTGTATGTAGCAGTAAGATTGATTTTTCTTTTCCCATTAGAGTCTCTGACCAGCTCATACATTTAACTCAAATAACACCTAGTGCAAATCTTTAATTAAATTCATACAGAAAATGAATCACTTCAGCTTCACCAGCAGGTACTGACCTCATAGCGTCAATGTTTTCTTTTCTTTTTTTGCTATTATGAGTTACATTTGTCATCATTAGTGGTTTTTTTCCTGGCTGTAAAGCTGCTCTGTGTTAAATACATTCATGAGGGTGGATTTGGCTTGCTGCTTTCCAGTGGGGCAGCGGCCATTTAAAGCCAGCCGGTTATGGTAGAGTAGCACTGTGACGCATTACTCAGGCATAGCAATAGTGGAATGATGCAGGTGGTGTTTCTAATAATGGATCATCTTTTGGGATTTCCTTCAAATCGGGCTCCCTTTTACCACCATAAGACCTGTATTGCTGTTATATCCCTACCCCAGTCCTCCAGAATCACTCATGTGTATCCCATCATCCCCAGCTGTTTGGCTGCCGAGCTGCAGAATTTTATACGCAGTTTCAGACTTTCTTCATTATTCCTCCTTAATGTTGCTTTAGACTTTTATTTTTGTTGCAGAGTCTTTGTCCAATTTGAACATGATGAAGTATTAAGTATGTGATAAATTTATTAGCTAACATGGAACACCCTTTTTGTTTCCTTATAAAGCTATTTTTCTTCATACCTGTCATTTCCCTGCCGACTTTCTGCCTTAATGCCCCCCCTCCCATCTCCCTGGTGGTCCCCTCATGGTGGGGCCATAATGATGCGTTAAAAACTCTCATTTTCCGCAGCAGCTGTTGTCCCAGTGGAGGTTTGTATGATTGTGTATCGGGAGGGGAGGAGCAATGTGCTGTGACTGGCCTCCTCGCTTTGCTACGGATCCCTGGAGGAGCCAAAACTAAGGATGAGAATTTCCATTTATGTCGCCTGTCTGTCTTTTTGTAGGATTTTGATTGCATTGTGTTAGGTGTGCATAGTAATTTTGATCGTTTTTTTTTCTTTTCAGTTGAATACAACTTGTCTAAACAAACGGCCCTCGTTGTCACTCACTCTTCACCTTGCACTCTGTCTTTTTCTTTTCTCTTTCTACTTATGTCATTCTTCACCTTCCTCTATTTTTTTTAAACTTCTCTCCCTTTCAGCTCTGCTTTCTCTCCCATTTATCTGGCAGTAGAAGAGGGGAAAAGAATCGAGCCTGCTTCATGAAGCAGCAAAATGCCTAATTTCAACGGGCTTTAGAGAATCAATTTTGACCAGTAAAGAGCCTGTGAAATAAATGGCAGGTGTCTGGCAATGCTGGTATAAATACCCATTAGGCTTTCTTATTGTCTTAGTGTCAGGTACAGAGGCCGGTTTGCTGGGAAAATTGAGCGGCTGGCGTCATTTGTCAATCCCCTCTGTCTTCTGGCCGGTTTCTACTGTCTTGGTAATTGGCTTAGAAATTATTCAGTCTATTTACCTTTTGAAATCCCCCATTGCACATACAGACACCACACACTTTCAGCAATTGATCGCTTCCAAATGTTGAGCTCGGCCACTTTATTTCACCTCCTTATTATGGCTGTAAAAGAAATAGCCTCGCGATCATGTTAGAGAGCCAAGCTAACAGAATACACACTTCCCTGCACGGCCACAAAATTACTCCTGGTTTTAGTGCTGTATGTAGTTAATGCAGTCGGCCTTTTCACTTAATCTCACACTGAGATTTTTATTTGTCCCCCTGGGCTTGTTCAGCTTGCTGGACTGTTGTTTTTTTTGTTGTTTTTTTTTTTTTGGTCACCTTAATCTTCTTGAGCTCAGATAGACTTACGTGATAAGTAGTTGAGGTCATGGTGTCTGGGATCTTCATTAATATGCTGTGGTTTTATCCAGAATACAGTCAATTAATGATGGAGGAGCAAGATTCTAGCAGCTTCTTTTTCTGGGAAACCAGATGTTTGTGCCTCACATGATGATGCTCGCATTATTAGATCATGATCATGATATTGCGACATATGGTTCTATAAAGCTGGTGCTGTTGTTGTAATAGCCAATTTAATCAGCCTGGGAGATTAAGCTTTCTTATGATTAAAGTCTTGTTTTTAATGAGCTCCCACTGATGAGATGAAGTGATATGACTTATGTCAGCTATCTTTTTTTTTCCTTCTTTTTTTTTTGTAGTGCTGCCATAACATCCAGAATTTGTCATTGGACAGATGTTGATCTGTATCCCAATGGAAAAATCACTAGGTTTGGTGAATATCAGTGGAAATTTTATTTATTTATTTATTGAACACTGAAGATGTTATTAGCCTGCAAAAGTTAGATATGTCTCTCTGGACAGGGATAAATTAGACTACACTAGGCTTATCTGGACACTCTAGATGTTTACTGGATGAACCTAGATCCTGCCGAAAATAAAATCAGTGTAGCACATGTAAAAGATGGAAGAGAAATAGCAAAACTCCTCCATGTAAAATGAATCTGTAATTCCTCCAGTATATTTCCTCCTGCATCATTTTTACAACTCGCACAGCCAGAAGAGATGCCTCTTCTCTGCACACCCTGATCAATAGCAACAGGATTGAATGTTGCTCTGTAGAGAATGTCCCTGTGCCTCCAGTGCCTATGTTTGTACGCAGCATGACTGACTCCGGCTGCTTTGTCTTAACCATAAAATCGTCTTTATGGTTTTTACGCTGAGCTGCAATTCTCTTAACGTGTCTCTATTGCCTGTGGAGTTCCACATCATTTAATCCATAATGTAGACCATAAGTAGCCCAAGCAGGCATCATTCACAGACTGCCAGCCTTAAACACACTCCCTTTGCCTTAAACAGAAGAGATTGACTGTTTTGTATCCTGTGCTAGCTATCGTGAACCTTAAGGCAGAAACTCCAAACGGAGTCTATTTATTGTCCTTAATTTACTTAACGTAAAACAAAGGAAGATTTGAAATGTCCCATTACTCTGGATGGATTGCTGTGCTCTAAAATCTGACATACCACCAGTCAGCTCTCTCCAGCGCTCCCACTTGTGGACTTGGAATTGCAGTGGAATCTGATCATCCTCCATGACAAACTCATTGGTTTTTCAGTGGATCAGGGCCATCCAAACCCTGCGTTTTTTTCCCTTTTGTTCCACCATTCGCCTGGTGATCTGTTTCCTGATGCTGAGTCCTGAGAGGATGAGCTGGTGTAAGTGGCAGTGACATCAGACTTATTGGCTGCTCAAACACAGCTGGCTGCACTGACTGACCTCACTAATGGAGGCCAATAGAATCGTCTCCTGTGGAGCTTGACTCAGTTCAGACAGTAGTCACCCAGCATAAGACACAACCTATCAGCACTGCCCATGTGACTCTGAGGGGATTCAGGATCCGCTGATAACACCTGTTGAACGGTCATGTCTTCAGATTGGGATCTTGCAGGGCTGGAAGGAGATGTGGGTTTATTGCCAGGCATACTTCAGGCTAAAAATAGTTGATCATGGAGATTTAAGATGACTTTTTGCTGTGTTTTTCAAGCTGAAGTTCATGGAGATTTGGACCCACAGAAGTCAGTATATGTATTATGTGTAGTAATTTATACTGTATACATCCTATTTAGGTACTGTGTTATGTTGACTGTATCTGCTGTTTTCACGCTTGGTCATAAAGTTTCATGGCCATAAATCTTTTTCTATTTAGCCCACTCTCACATACCCAAACTGACTCAGGAATGGCTTGTTAATTATCTGATAAGTTGGATTATGTACGGCAGAGGTATAACTGGATCACTCTACTATATAGAAGATACAAAGGATGGTGCGTGTACAGTATATAATAGTGTTTTGGCTTGAACCAGGTTCCCAAGAAACCCATATTCTAGGTACAGCTTGTTGTCTTAACCTGGCACTCAAAAATCTTTCATATGTTACAAGTGGCTTGAGATTTGAAGATCATAATATATAATAATATTGATTTCAAGATCATAATATATAATAAATATCCCCCTAATCGGTTCTTTGAGTGAGTTCTTTATTTATATATATATATATATATATATATATATATATATATATATATGTGTGTGTGTGTGTGTGTGTGTGTGTGT
>JAOUQZ010000044.1:10184156-10194918 GCA_028564935.1 Neosilurus hyrtlii
ACATTCTGGACAGTCGTACTAAGCATTTCACTACATATTGTACTCTGTATAATTTGTATGTGACAAATAAATTTGAAATGGAGGTAAAAACATGCCAAGAAAATGGAAAACAGTATAACAGAGCACAATGTCGAGATATATGGGACAGTCTACAGCACCCTGAGAAGAAAGATTGGGGGAATGCTAGAATATTGTATGAACTGTATGCATTCTACATTCAATATGTCCCATTAAAAAAACAAACAAACAAAAATTTAAAGAAATGCAAGTAATTCATCAAGCTTTATGTCTTCGTGTATTTGAACATTAGTACACTGCAATCTGTAGGATATAGCCTTCAGCTTGTCTGTTTAGCCAGGATCTTCCATAAAGCATTTCATGTTTTCTGTGTGCATTTGTCCAACGCGTCTCCTAGTGAATATTTTGTAAAATTAGATGTCCTCTCTAAGGACACTGCTATTAAATCAGACTCTTCATGAGGTGTGTAACAACTTGATATGTGTTTTGCTGTGTTCACTGGTTTGAAAGCGGGGCTGGAGTGTAAAATTGAATTTGACACATTCTTATTAATTTCTGCTCTCCTCTAGAGCTTTACAAGTGTCGACTTATTTTAGTTCGATACAACAGTGGTTTGTTTGCTTTAGCCGCTGCATCTGTCTCTAAACTGATAAGTTGCTCTTATGAACCTTCAGGTGAGTAGACCAATATCCAGAGTGCATTCATACACTCCCAGTGTTTGGTTAAATTATGAATCATCTCCGATTCAGTGCCAGTAGCTTATTAATGTGTTTGGTCCATCTTAATTCCTTTTTCTCATTCATTTCATCTCCCATAGCATATCAGAAAGCGAAATTAGATTTGTATGATCAATTCTCAGGACTCGCAGGATTGCATATGATAAAGCAGCACTTCTTTGTCTACAGAAATGACCTAACTATTGATTGCTCAAAAGCTTTTGGGATCACAAAGCACTCTGAATATTTTTTTTTTCCTCCATGAATTGTGTTTTCCCTCCTCACACCCCCCTTCCCCACCTTCCCCACCCTCCTCTCTATTGCCATCTTTTGATAAGACTTAGGGGATGAGAAGAGCAATTATCTCAAAATGAGCTCAGCTTCTTGCTGAAGCCTTTTCTGTGCCATCTAGGGAAATACTGTCAGGAAAATGACCCTGCCAGGCCTCTGTAGGCCAGTAGTGGTGATGCTGTAGGGTTTTAGTTGAATGCCCGTGTGCTCATCTTTTGCCTGCCCCTCCTGCTGTGAACAGTGATTGTAAGTGTTGCAGTGAAAGCGAGTGCACATTTGAAAAGCGAAGCCCGCCGCTATCTGATCGCGCACATTCATTTACCAGCCAGTCAGCAGCACAAAATGTGATATTTATTTCATTCCTAGCTGCATTGCTTCCATTACACATCTGCTCACAAGACAAATCTCACAGTTATAAGATTGAGTGCTAATGGATTTTTTTTCTTCCTTAATAATACTTTTATTAGTTCAACATGCAAAATAATGTCAGGCAAAGAAATTGCAAAAGACTGAGGATAAAAAATAAAATCATCAGTTCTTGAAGCATTCCTTCATATGTAGCTGTAGTGCTTCCGGGTTTGTCATTAGCATATATATAGCCCGAGAGGCTTTTTCTCATTTCACATCACGCTGCTTTAAAGCTCCTTATTAGCATTTTTGCCATGGTAACGGTAAAATGATCTTAAATGTGTAGCGCGGAGGCCTGTAGTTTATGTCACACATGCCTAGAGGAGTTTTAGCAGCAGAGTTTTATTTTATTTTATTTATATCTTTTTTGCCGAAGCATTAGCAATCCTGGCGTTACCAGGGCATCTCCGTGTACAAACGGATCTGCTGGAAGATGCACACAAGCAACATTGCAAAATTAGCATAATTTCTTAATGTGTTTTCTTTTTTTGCTGGGTTGGAAATCACTTTTCTTGGAATTACATGCACAGCTACTCTGCTGAATATTTTATTAATAATTTTGCTGAGAGATGCTATAGAGTGACAGGTTTGGCTAGTCACAGAGTTTATTGAGAGGTTTGGTGCCTCATCTATTCTGAGCACATTAAATCATATGTGAAATATTTTCGACTTATCGTGCAGCTGTGTTTATCACTTTTCCTGCTCTCTTTGCAAGTGCGATGCTCTTCGGTGGTGCTGATGACTTAGTAGGATTTATTGGATATCGACCAAAATCTCCTGAAATGTTTCTTCTTGTCCTTTAAGTTTTTTTCATGTTGCTGTAGATGACAGCTTCACAGTTCTTTTGTTGTGTTCAGTAATTCATAATAGAAACCAAGAATACTTGAAAAGTGCAAACCTGCCCCTAGACCTGCAATCACCCATATGAACTATTTATAGTGTATTTATGGTATCTGGCAGACTTCATTCAGGACAATTAGATTAATACACAATTTATACAACCAAGCAGGTGAAGTTAAGGGTCTTGCTCAAGAGCCCAACAACAGCATCATGGTATTATTGAAGCTTGGACCCTTTATCTTTTTCAGATCAAAGGAGCTAAAAAGTAAACTAACAAATTAGCGTGAGTCAATAATTGGGGTAAAAAAATAAGGATTTATTATTCTCAGGTGTTTTTGTCTAGTTTTATAAGGAAATTAGTTGAGATGTTTTACTGAGCGTCTCGCAGAAACCGCCACAGTTCTCCTGGAGATTTTGCCAGTTGTGTTTGATTTTAAAAATGCTGTCGCACTTACTGGGAAATGAGTGTTTGGAAATCTTTGTTCTAACTTGATAATGTAGAAATCATCAAATAAAAATCTGTAACAAAGTTTGTACAGTTTGGGCTTATAAGATTTTTTTCCACAGTACTCTACATAACCCTGATCTGATTAATTCTTCTGTTAATAATCTTAAACATGCTGTACAAGACATGTTGTATAGCAGAGGATCAGATTGGAAAATGTATCAAATCTGCTTATAATGAGCTTGTTTCAGACCAGCATCAGTACTGAAAGCAATATTTGCTTTTTGTTCTCTGTATCATAAGTATGATTTTATGTGTACAGTCAGTTTATTGTGATTCAGTGTGTAGTGGTGGCTCAGTAGTGACGGCTCTGAGTTACTGATCGGAAAGTAAGGGGTTCAATCCTCAATACCACCAAGCTGCCACAGCTGGGCCCTTAAGTGAGGTCCTTAACTCTCAATTGCTCAGTAGTATAAAAAAATGATAAATGGAAGTTCATCTGGATAAGAGAGTCTGCCAAGTTCTATAAATGTGAATAATTCATACTGATGATGATATACATGATTTTTATTCATTTTTATTAATCACTGATTGATATTTATTATTAATATTTAAGGCTTTACACAGAGGCAAAGGTGATCATTTATTCAATGTATGGCTGCAGAATAAATCACTTTATTTGTGGCTTCCCTAATGAATTAAAGATGATCTGGTGCTTTAAAACATAATGCTGTTTATTTCATTTGCTTTTCATAGTACTGTTTATACAGTATGGAGCATCCACTTCTTATTGAGGCTTACTCAATCAATTGCATTAAGATACCCTGTTGTTTTTATTCAAAACATGATCCAATTGAAGTAAGCTTATTATTTAAATAAAATGAATAAACGAACGAATAAATAAATAAATAAGCACATTTCTATTTATTATAAACAACAATTCCTGCCAAACTATTTTCTTTTTAAATTGGCCCCATGATCACGATAGTAAATTCAGTATTGTGCTTAAATAATGATGATGATCCTGATGATCATTTCAGCCATTATCTTGCAGCTTTAATTGGAATAGAGTGTTTTTTCGGTGTAGTAGAATGTACAGCTGCAATTAGTGCGATTAAGGTGTAATGCCACACACATTGATTAGCTGGCACTAATAAAACCTTGTCTGTAATTACACTTAAGCAGGTGGCTGTTAGATGTTAGATACCAGTGCTGATCTGCAACCTTTAGACTTAGGATAATCAGAAACCTTCTTGTGTTAATAAATGAAGCTTGTGAGCAGTTCAGTTATTTTTCGTATATGCTATTGCTGCTGAATTTATAAATCAGCCATTCATTTTAAATTGAAGCTCTTCATTTGTTTTCTCTGTTGCTCCTGATTCACACCAGGTTATGATCTTCCTCTTCCCTTCCACTTCTTCATTTCTCATCTGATTTGTATTCTTCGCTCCATCACAATGCAGTAGCACCCCCACCCCCACCAAAAAAAAGAAACAAAATCAACACCCAACCCCTTCACC
Organism: Neosilurus hyrtlii; assembly: GCA_028564935.1. Lineage (NCBI taxonomy): Eukaryota > Metazoa > Chordata > Actinopteri > Siluriformes > Plotosidae > Neosilurus > Neosilurus hyrtlii. The sequence continues at coordinate 10,188,395 of JAOUQZ010000044.1, forward strand.
CCCCCCACTCGTCTCCTTTCACTCTTCCAGCCTTCCATCCCAGCGTACTGGATCTGGGGTTGCCTAGAAACACCGCTGCCTCCTTCTCCAGAGGGGGCAAATGGGGAGAGGATGCTTGCATATGGGGAAACGTTAGCAGAGAGCTGTAGCTTCCTCATTTCTTTTGATCACAATACCGTGAGTGCGTATGAGGGGGGAAACATACATTTGTTGTACGTCTTGCTTACTCCTAATTGACCTAAATTCTACTCTGGCACCCTTAAGCACTGGATTTGCCCTTTTCCCACTCCCCCCATTAAAACCTTTCAGTTTTTTCCCCCCTGCTTATCGGCTTTCATTTGAATTATTAATAGAGCATCAGGCATCTACCCAAACATGTTTAACACCAGGATCGGTGAAAAATGTAAGACTGGCGTGTGTGTTCTTTTCAGCGCTGTTCTTTAGGGTCCTGCTGCTGAGTATTTCTGACTCTTTCTGTCTGTCTTCATGTTTTGCTCCTCCTTTTCTCTCTCTGCAGATGTGTGCCCCCTGCCCTCGCTCTCCTCTATCGTACTAACAGACATGGCAGTCTGTGTTTCTAAGCAACCTTGAGACCTCAAATTTAGCTCCCATCCTTCACTTCCCTTTTGCGCTTTGTTTCGTTTCATTTCTGTCTTATTTTGTTTCTTTAATGTACCTTTGAACAGTTTGTCCACAGCTTTGACCTATAACAGACTTCTTTCACAGTTCTCAGATCCACTTGGCCTTTTAGCACATTAAATATTGATGATGACTCAGTCAATAGTCTGTACACTATCCGGATCATATGTAAACCGGTAGCCCCATGGCAAATTTCTTATGTCAAAGGGGCTTCTTCTTAAACTGGGGAGGATTAATGCAGTGTTGATCATATTAATCAGGATTATTGTCGGATTTGTCCTGTTTTACTTGTGCATGATTTTTAATAATGAGACTAATGTTTCTCTTCTCTCTGTCTCTTTCTCTCCTTGTGTTATGTCTCGTATGTACCTGGGCCCTGGTGTTGTGACTGTGTATCAATTGTGCAGGTAAGTCCTATGTTTTGATTAACTCTGCTACTTTTGTTTACGTGATAAAGTCACATGAAATACACTGAATGCTTTCTCTCAGGAGGCACCAGCCCTGCTCGCGAAACTCTAAGCTACAGCAGTACTTTACCATAATTGAGTCTTTTATTCCATCGTGTATATTGTGGAATATACATCATGTGTACTGAATCTTTAATTCCATAAGGGAAAAGCAGTGTTCCACTGTTTTTTGATAATCATATAATAAATAAACAGACAAATAAATAAGCATCAAATTTAAATAAAATTAACCTATTATTTATTAATATATTCCTATAATTATTGACTATTGTTATTAATTATTTAATAGTTAATTTTTAAAAAATCTAAATACCTATGTAAGCTGAAAGCACAAGGATAGAAGACAAGAGAGAAGTCATAGACAGTAAAGCATAACACAGGTAACACTAGCAATAATTCCAAATTTCATATTAATAAAAGTCTCATTTCATTCAAAATTTACAATAATGTTTTTACTATTATTGATAAGTGTATAGTATATATAAATTTAAATGTCCATCCATCTATTTTTTTCCACTTATCTGGTCGGGTTGTGGTGGGTGTAGTAGGGAAGTGGGGTCTACAATGGAAACCTAGGTATCCCTCTACCTAGTGACACTCACTTCCCAGGCCATATGAGACAGATAATCTCTCCAGCGGGTTCGGGGTCTGCCCAGGGCCTCCTTCCAGTTGGATGTGCCTGGAACACTTTAATGGGAGGCAACCAGGAGGCATTCTAATCAGATGCCCAGACCACTTCATCTGCCTCCTTTCAGTGTGGAAGAACAGCGGATCTGCCCCCAGATTCCCTCTGGATGTCTGGATGTGTTCACCCTATCTCTATTGTTGAGGCCATGTAACCTCAGAGAGAAACACATTTCAGCTGCTTCCGTCCAGAATTTTGTAAGGACTTTCTAGTTAACTGAACATCATGCTAAGCAGTCTGACGTTAAAGAGGAATACAATCCTTATGTGTTTGAGAGGTACAGTGTCACTTACTGACGCAACCAATCCAGTATCGATCAAGAACCTACGCGATACTGGGGCAGCTCGATTTGTGTTGTTAGAAGGTTCACTACCTTTGGATTTGAGTTCGGCCACTGGTGAATCTTTGATGCTGCACGGTCTTGAGGGTGGTTGTATGACAGCTCCGTTACATAACGTTGAATTAAAGTCAGATTTCATGTCAGGCCCCGTGGTTGTCGCCATTATGCCGTACACAGCAAAAGATGTTTTGTTACTGTTAGGAAATGACTTGGTGGGGGCTAGGTGTTGCAGAGGGTTGATGCTGAACCCAAAGTGGTATATGAGCCTATCCCATCGTCTAAAAAAATAGTGAAAGCTCTTACCACCAAAATCTCATAGACCACAGGTGAAGGCTGGGACATAGATGGAGTACATTACGAAACCAAACAGGCAGTTGAAATATAAATCTCTGTTTAAGTCTCCGACACTGCAGTGGATTACTGGTAAATTATTTAAAAATCTAATCACAATTAAATTAGGATTTATCATATAACACTGCTGTGGCAACAATTTAAAATGTGCAAACAGGATATAAATATTTTATACAGGATATTCTCAGTTAGATTAATAAGCGTTAGCCTGGATTATAACCTTAATATCAATACAATTAAATGATGATGGAAGTGTATGTGTTGAGTGAGTGTTCTCCCTGAATAATGATCATGTGCTTGATAGAGGATGTTTGGGTTTGGCTGTATGTAATATACTTTTGAATGTGATTGTGTAGACAGTAATGTGATAATAAAGTGGGCCGTTAGAGCTGCTGTTTGATCAGATCTGGAAGCTGAACTCTCATTAAAATTTGTCGGGCTTTGTTTCTAAGTCCCTAAGTTTAAAGCAGTGTTCGGGGTGTGGCAGCTGCATTGTTTTGTAGTTTTTATTTCTAAATGCAAGTAGTGCGTCTGTGCTTACTTTGTGGTGGTCCTGGGTGTGTTTAAATGAACGTGGTATGTGTACTAGGCCCACATTATTGGCATATTTGGAAGTCTTTGTATATTTTTTTATTGCACTTTATATCAAATTTAATAATATAGCACATTTCAAACAAATGAAATGAAATCCAAAGTTCTTTACTGTTTGATTGAAAATCACAAATTAAATAACAAAATGAACTTGGACACAAATCACACTGAGCAAATAAATGTGACCAGTTAAAATTAAAAAAGAAAAAAGAATTAAAGATAAAAAAAATAATAGAATACCAATAAAAAGGAAATAAGATCACTTAAACAGTTTAAAAGTGTAAAATCTAATAATAAAAATAGTAAGAATAAACAACAAAATTCTAATTAATCAAACATATAAACAGGCCGGCAGTGTGGTGTAGTGATTATCACGTCCGTCTTGCAGCAAGACAGTTCTGGGTTTGAGTCCTGGACTCGGCTGTTTGCTTGTTCTCCCTGTGATCACGTGGGTTTCTTCCCACAGTACAAAGACATGCAGATTAGGCTAATTGGGTGTTTCAAGGTGCCAATAGGTATGAGTGTGAATGATTGTGGGTGTGTTATCCCTGGTCTGGCGAGCTGTTGACGCTGAATTCCGCCCTCGCTCAGTGTCACAGCTTCCCTGTGACCCTAGTAGGATTAAGCGGTTTGGCGAGTGAGTGTGTATTATAGATAAAGTAAAGCAATTAAACATAAAAACTAATAAATAAGGTGAGTATAAAGCATGAAATTATTATAATAAGAAACTACATTAAAGCCAGACTGGAAAAAAAGGCTTTTAAAATTGTGTGTAAAAGTTTTAAGACCACCTTTTACTAAAGGCACATTGGAAAATAAGTTTATTTTTATTTTATTTTATTTTTTAAATAACATTAAGATTTTCGTAGCCTTTTTCCAGTCCTCATGTCTTCAGTCATTATTTGTCAAAGTCACCATTATTACACTAAAAATGATAAGATTGATAAATAGGCCCTTTACCATCAAGTACTACTTCCTCCTGGAACTGAGCATGCTGTGTTCTCGGAGCTCTAAAGCCTGTATCTCACAGAACAGTGAATGCTGATGAACGTAGCGAGTTTTGGATTCAGCAAATTTTCTGACAACAGTCAGGGTTTGCCCTTGTCATTTTTGCTTAATTTAGCAAAGTTTAGCAACAATTAGCAACATTCGTGCAAATGTTTGGGAAAAAGTATTTGCAAAAGACAGTTATTGAACATTAGCAACTGTTAGCAAATGTTAGCGTCAGTACTTGTGACTATTAGCAACCATTTGCCTCTGTTTGGGAACATATGGGACCTTATTCTAACTTCTGGTAAAATATGCGAATGTTAGGCGAATCTTGAAATCAAACCACCCAGCCATATAAAAGGGGTAAGCAACCCGTCATGGATATATCAGAATGACTTCCAGAATATGGAAATAAACTTCTGTCATGAAGAAGCCCAATCTTCTGCTGCCCTTAAGGATGAATTGTTTTGTCTGGCTGCTGCTACCGCTATCCTGCAGCAAAAGAGAAGGAAAGACGGGGAAGAAAAAAAATAATTGATTGGACCCAACACTATAAAAAAAAAGGTGAGCATACCCTTCCCGCATTGTGTTAGCAAACCAAAAATAATGTGCGTTACGACCCGTCTTAGAATTGTTTTGCAAAGGTTAGCAATGGAAAAATAAATTTGCAAATAATTTTTTTATATTTGACCTTATAAACTGTTAGCGAACTGGCAAGCGACCATTTACAAACCCTGATGAAACCCAAAATTAGCATTTGCTGCTCCGTGAGATACACCCATTAAGCGCTACAGTGCACACTTAAGCAGTGTTGGCATTTTTCAAGAACGGCACGACAAGGAAGGCATTAATGGAGTGGGATTTCCTATATTTGGAATCTGCATGCGTGCATTACGCACACTGGATACCCTGTGTACATTACGTAATGAATTTTACATAAAATGCGTTTTAGCTTTGTTTTTTTCCCCTTTGAACATGCACACATGTGTATGTACAAAACCTGCATTTCACGCTGAAACTTTTGTTTAAATTGTGGTCGTGCCATTTAGCTGAGGGAGAAACTTTGGCAAAGTACAGCTGTGTTAGCATGATAGAAGGCTAGTCCACTGTCAGCCATGACCCTGTAGATGTCACATCCTGGATTTGATGGATCAGAATGATCTGGTTAACCAATCTCAGGAAAACTGCTTTGTTAATATGAATGGAGATCCAATCAGGAGGCCACACATACAGGATGATTGATGGCATCCTCGCTCCGCCGTTGCTTAAATCATTGTTTCCAGTGTGAGTGCTGCCAGTAGTGAGCAGTGAGCAATAGCTCTGGTGATTGATGCGTGAGCTGTATGTAATAATATGCCTGCATAATGTCTCGCTGATGGTGGTTTTTATTATGATTATAATGCAGTTGTCCATATTTTGATGGCTGGTGTATTAATCAGGCTATGTTTTGTTCTCACACTTGTCATGTCCTTTGCAGGGCGGAGATGGCATTGCTTAGGGTTGGCAAGGATGCTGTGGGTTAATTACTTTTATCACAGATGATATATATTGGGTAATGGCAAATATGAAGATGTGTTCATTTGTTTGTTAAGCAGGATAATGTGTGATTATAGTGTTCTGGAATCTGGAACGTTGTGAGTTCAAATCCCAGGATTGTAAAAGATCAACGGTTGAAGAGCACTTGGTCATTTTGTAGCTCAAGTTTTTGAGAATAGTGGAACATGGACTGAAAATGGTTGAGTGGATGAGTCAATGAATCGGCCAGAGATTCAGGGGGGAATAAGTGAGTCTGAGAGTCGGTGTATCACTATCAGTTGTGAGCTTTTTTTTAAGGAGATGAGGCTTTGTTCTATTTGGAGTGATGCTAATTTAAGGTTGAGAACCACTTAAATAGAAACCAGAAACTAGTCAGCAGTATAGTAAATCATAGCTTTAAGTTGTGTGCACAAACCCATTTAAACATTACAAACCCTTACCTGGGATGAGTTCAAGATCACTGCATATTATAGAGCGTAACTCGGTCACGTTATCATCATCCTGAACATTTGTGGTACGCACTTTGTATGTACAAAATGGTGGAGGAAAACAGGAAGGAAATAATTCTTAAATTAATAATTCTTCTTAATAATCAAACCGGAGAGTTAATTTAAGGAGAGAATTATAACTACGACCTCTAGGCTTCTTGGTCACTGGTCCAAACCAGACTGTTAATAGTACCAGTGATGATAGAGAAGGTCCTAGAATTCTATCATTATCGAAGATTCAGCCTAGTTTTTCAACTTTTTACAAAAGGTTATTCAGTTGCCTTACCTGTAACGTTGTATGATTTCTTGAGGAACTGTTGTTGTGAAAACCATACTTTATCTTGTCTCACTCTTTTATCTGTTTCTGCCTGCCTGCCTGCCTCTCGCTCTCACTCTCTCTCTCTCTCTCTCTCTCTCTCTCTCTCTCTCTCTCTCTC
>JAOUQZ010000044.1:10202091-10223662 GCA_028564935.1 Neosilurus hyrtlii
TCTCTCTCTCTCTCTCTCTCTCTCCCTCCCTCCCTCCTACATGTGTGCTTAATTTTCCTGGAAACTTTGATAACTGCTTTAAGGTAGTTGCTTGACTGAATAGTATTTTTCACCTTTATTATAAAAATAGTGTTGGAAAGTATATTGTACTCTTTGTGTATTTTGACATTAAGCCATGCAGATAAGACAGTTCACTAAAGAGGAAGAAATATTGGATGTGAAAGACGCAATTTAACCTCTGGTAGTGGTCATTGTTTACGTCCACTTTATCTTGGGGAAAGTGGAGAAATGGTCATACTGTTCAGTCTTTTGCCTCTATTTGTCTGTCTCTCTCTCTCTCTCTCTGTATGTAGATAGATTAGACAGATACCTTATTAGTCCCAGTGGGAAATTCACAGTTTCCAGCAGTATTTACAGGAAACAGCACAAACTTATGCTATAAAAAAACAAACTTAAGTTAAAGGTAAATATAGTAAACATACGTTTAAAGAACTTAAAGTAAATCTAGTAATATAAAGTATAAGAATTGTGGGTATACAAGTGGGTATCTAATTGTGGGTGAATAATAACTTAAGCTAGACATAGTAAAAAGTATATTTTTACAATGTATGTCTGTCTCTCTCTCTCGCTCTCTCTCTCTCTCTCTCACACACACACACACACACACACACACACACACAGGCAAAAAGCCACATAGCACTGCACAGCCACATAAACAACAGTAAAACACCCACTAAAATGTAAACAATAAAAATATAAGTGCCAAAAAGCAATAAATAATAATTAAACACACATTCAATAACAACACAAGTAAGTAAACATAGGATAAAAAATGTAAATGCCAAGAAATCAAGGGGGAAGAAAATGAAACTAAAGAAAAGCCTGAGTAAACAAACAGAAACGAACAAATCTTTAAGGAAGGATATTGCCTCAGAATGAAGTCTGTCCATCTTTCTGGTTGTGGTTACTCTTCCTGTGAAGATTTCCTTGTTAGCAGTTTTGGCATCTCTGTAGATAATGTGAAAGCAGAATGTGGAAATATGTTTTTTGTTTTTTGGTAGATTGAACCCTACTTTTCCCCTTCACACACAAACACCCACAGTGGATCTGTTCCATTGTAATTTTCAGCCTTGCCATGAAGAATCGCTGTAAACCACCATTCTGAGTGCCAAGACGCCTCAAAACGTCAGCCGCCAGAGTGATGTGCGAGATATGTAAGAACTCGGCCCAAGCTGGCTACACTTAAGCAGCTGTTGTTTCTGCCCAGAGCCTCAGGTCATGGCAGAATACCATGTGGGAAAGCATGTTCGGTTTTTTGAAATGGCTGTTCTGTTACTGTCAAACGTCAGGATGGAGCTGCTCTTTTCCCAGAAAACAGCTTCCTGAGGCATGCAGGTTTTTCTTTCATTTAACCCTGCCGTCCCACAGGACCATACCGTAAATAGTCCTGAGTGTGTGGAGACTGTAAACACTGGCCTTATTTAAGAAAGCCAGGACACCAGACGCATCTGTCTCCCTCAGGGGCCTAAAGGATAGTCAAGCAGTGATGGTTTGCTTTGCATTGGATGAATGCTGTGAAATCCCAAGGAGGTTTTTTTTTCCTGGCAGACTTTTACTGATGAGTAAATCCAGATGGCTTATAGATACCGAATCCAAGGAACGTAGGCGTTAGGACGAACGCTTTATCTCCTCAGTGATGTCTCATAGGTGTGTGTGTGTGTGTGTGTGTGTGTGTGGACCTAGAAGGGAGAATGTAAATGAAAATCTAAACATTATGTCAAGGCAAAGAAAAAATGCAAAGTACACCGTTTATTGCTATTAAACACTTAGTCTTGCATGTACACACAAGCATGTGTGTACACACACGGTATCAATCATGACTCAGCCCAGGTATGAATAATGCATTGGAACTAATGAGCTCCCTAAATGGATCATTTGGCAGTCGATTACTTTCCACATAAATCAATTAATTAGTCGATCAATAGCTCTTTTCCTTGGTGCATTATACACTTAAAACAGTCGACTGCACTTCATCCTGTTTCTGATGTAAATAATTTAACCTCCTGAAGAGATTTAGGTTCCGTTCAGACCCCCTCCCAACCACCACCACCTTTAAAATGCCATGCCATGTGTCACGTCTTAGTGTGATGTATGAGGTCCGCTCTCTCTGACTGACCTCCATAGATTGCTCTTCCTGATCTTATTATGAAAGGGTTAAGTGTCAACATCCCAGTCATTGTCGTGTATGGCTGCGTCTGCTGCTTATTGCTCTGACTGCCGAATGGTCAGGAGGAGGAGGCATGCGGGAAAGATTCTGCATCAGTTGATTCTACAGGCTTCAGGCATGTGTATTTAAGGGAGAGGGGATCACACAAAGTGGGAAGTTTGCTGAAAGAAAAAGCTATAGAAGGTGGAAGTGTGAATAATCTTGGACTTCATTCCTTGTACTAAACTTTGCTCCAAATAAAATAAAAATAGGGAATAAAGAATTGCCTTTCAGAAGTATGTGCAAATTAATGGTTACTTGGAGCTTTGTGCATGGGAAGTTTCCATTTATTTATTTATTTTGTGCTTTATTAATGATCATGGATATTCTTTGTACAAGAAAACATGGATCTTCATGATGTCACTTTTTAGACAAACCATTTAATTAAATACTGAAAAATAGACCTGGCAACCGAGGTAATCACAAACATAATTTCAAATCTATCAAAGAAATCCCACAATTCAATTCAAGGTATTGGTGGCACGGTGGAATATTGATTAGAATGTCCGCCTTACACCAAGACGTTTCTGGGTTCAAGTCCTGTGCTCAGGCTTGCCTGTGTGTAGTTTGCATGTTTGCCCAGTGCTTGTGTGGGTTTCCTCCGGGTACTCTGTTTTCCTCCCACAGTCCAAAGACATGCATGTTATGGTAATTGGCTGTTCCAAATTGCCCGTAGATGTGAGTGTGAATGGTTGTGTGCGTGTTGGCTCTGTGATGATCTGGCGAGCTTTTTTTACCCCGCCTTCGCCCAGTGTCCAGTGAGATAGGCACCATCCCCCCCGCAACCCTAGTAGGATAAAGCAGTTCGGCAGACGAGAGTTCAGCTGTGGTTCCATTACGCAATTCGGTTTATAATCACATGACCGGAATAAAAAAAAGTGGGGGACAACAAACCAATATTCTGCGCTCCCTGAATACAGTCCGGTTCATCATGACTGAAAGCTGAAGTGTAGTGGGCTGTAGGTCTAGTGTAAAGAAAGACCTGTCATTTAAAGTTTCGTATGTTGACACTAAGTGGGAAAAAGGCGCAAGAGAGTGGCTAAGAGCCATCAAGCGGTGTATTTGGGGGGGGAAAGAAGCAAAATAAAGAAATTCTAGGATGTTAACCCTTTCACTTCATGTAGCATATGTGCTATGCTGGTTAATAGAGGATTAAACCCATTAAATTAACATGTATTAGATTCCGGAAAGCAATGTTTTCCACTATTTGAACATAGCGCCAAGGTTGCATGTCACACCGTGCATGTCACCCGGACAGCATTTTTTGAAAGCATTTTTTGTTTATCTTTATTAACCTGGCTCCTCTTTCCTTTTTGTCCTGGACTTTTTATTTGTTATATTTCCACTATTTAGAGTAGCTTTTAATCTGCAATTTGCACCTCATGGTGAACACATGCTGTAGGTGGTTGAAGGTATAGCTTTCAGAATGAGCACTGACTTTTGAAGTAAATTGATCTTTGAAGTCAGATGCTTTGTGTTTTTGCTTCTGCATTGAGTCGTGTGTTTTTCTGCTGTTCCTCCTCATGCACACGTGTATGTACACCACACCCTTTAACTTAATGACTTGTGTGATGTTGAGGAATGCTCTGGTAAGTCATACATAGACGCCTACTAGCTTTAGACATAGTGTTATCGTTTGATCTAGGTTTGTATTCGAGGCTTTACAAAATACTTTAATGGGTTGCATATTGTCAAACACCTCCTGCGCTGAAGGGGGCGACGATGGGAACCTTGTGTCGGATTATCAAGCCAAAACCACTGGCGCCGGCGTCATGTGGCGAGAAGTTGGGTGGCGGATCCGAGCTTGCTGAATCTCAATCCCCCTGGGTCCTCTAAACCCAGACACAAGTAGCCACTAATCACGAAACTCTACGTACAGTATTAATGATCTAACTGAGCAAAACCTTTACAAACATATGTATTGGATGTATAGCTATGTTTATAAAATGCTCTCTCTTTATTATAGTGAGCATCTCAGTGAATTAGGAGGTAAATGTTTGGTTTGTTAGCAGTTCCCTAAACCTACTATTTTAAATTACTTCCTGCTTTACTTGACTTGTTTTATCCACTCAAATTGCCAGAGCACACATCTGGAATCAGGCCTGAATGGCTGCTTAGGTGTTAATAGGTTTGAAAGTCTGCTAATGGGGACAAACAGGAAAAGAGGTGAGTTAGCCTGCTGCATGTTAGCCATAAATAGGCAGGTGCTGTCAGGACTCATTTGGGGCTTTTTCGTCATACATTGTCCATTGGGGTTGCTTTAAGGGCTGCACATCCTGTTTCTAATGCACAGAGTGTTACCGTTGCCTTTTTCCTGTATTCAGAGTATGACGGTGTTTTCTGTTCTGAGGCCTGCTTGTGTGAGATCTGACAGCTGGACCCAGATATATAGAAATGAAACATCCTTATATCTCTGTGGGGGATGCTATTTGTTTGTGTACCGATATTATCAGAAAGCATTATAAATGGTCTTACTGTTTCATTCCTTTGTTAAAGGTGAGCAGTGTCACCTGATTAAGCTAAACTGCACTGTGCCTAAGAAATCTCATGTTATATTTAGATAAAGCTTGTGTTATGGTCTTGGGCTACAAGGTGATATGAAGAGACACGTCACGCTCTGCTCCCTTTGATATTAAGAAATAAACATAGCAATCCACTCCCAAGACATATAAACTGCTCTTATGTCAGTGTAGTGTTTTTTCTTTTGGACACTAATTATCGCATGTTTTTATAAGTTATTTTTTAAAGAAATACATCCCGAGTAGCTGCTGTGTACGAACGCGGATTTTATAATACAACCCCAAATCAGATCGGTATGTTAAATTAAAATCAAACCTGAAAACAGTAATTTGTTCACTTATCTCTGCCTAGATGTACATTGAAAACAATACAACACATTATGTGATGTGTTCCTCATGAATTTGATTGTTTTTTCAAAATAAACACTGATTTCAGTGTTGGTTCTTGCAAATTGCCATTCCTTTTAACAACACTTAAAAGACATTTAGGGACTGAAGACACCGAGTGATGAAGCGTTTCGGGTGTCATTTTGTCCCATTCTTCTTGCAAACAAGTCTTAAGGTGGGCAACAGTACGGGGACTGCAGGCAGGCCAGTCAGCACCCGCACCCTCTTCGTCCACAGCCAGGCCTTTGTAATGTGTTAATGTGGTTTTGCATTGTCTTGTTGAAATATGCATAGGTGTCTTCTTGAAGGCAGCATATATTGCTCCAAAATCTCTATATTCTTTTCAGCATTAATGGTGCCATCACAGAAGTTTAAGTTACCTTTGCCAACAGCGCTGACACCACCATACCATCACACACCCTGGCTTTTGGACTTGTTGCTGGTAACAGTCTGGATGATCCTTTTCTTTTTTGGCCCGGAGCACACAGTGTCCATTTATTCCAAAAAAGACCTGCAATACTGATTCATCTGACTACAGTACACGTTTCCATTGTGTGATGGCCCATCCCAGATGCCTCCGAGACCAGGGAAGTCAACAGTGCCTCTGGACACGGTTAACCTAGGGCTTCCTTTTGGCACAGTAAAGTTTTAACTGGCATTTTTGGATGTAACTGCATATTGTAGTAGTTGACAAAGGTTTGCCAAAGTAGTCCTGAGCCCCTGTGGTTATATCGTTTATATATGAATGATGAATCCCCCCCTATCTTTCTTCTCTAATTTTTGTCATGTCCAATTCCCACCCATTAACTTTTTGCCTTACCTATCACACGACCACCACCAACCAGGGAGGGGCATAAGCAAGCCACGCCCCATCCCCCCAAAATGTGACACATGATGCTTACCGCCTCTTTTCAAACTGTTGCGCATGTGTATTTGGGGGCAGCCTAACACACTGGGAGGGAAAGCGCTATCCGCCCCCTCTCACGAATGAGCTCACAGATGCCCATGATTCCCTGTGCATGACAGGGAAGTGAGCGTATGCCATCCCTCCCTCCCCTGAGAGCTCGGCCAATTAACTCCCATGGACCCCCAGTCACGGATGGCTGTGGCATCAATCCATATTTGAACTTGCGATCTCCGGGTTGGATGTTGCTTTTGTACCAAATCATGATTACAATCACCTGTTGGCATCACCTGTTTCAAATCACATCATTATTTAACCAATTTACCTCATTATTAGCCCTAAATTGCTCCTGTCCCAACTTTTTTTGGAATGTGTCACAGGTCTGAATGACAGGAAAGGATGTATATTTACAAATGAAATGAAGTTGACCAGACAAAATATTAGTAAATAGTTCATACTGTCTGCAATGATATACAAATCAAAGTTAATTTATGAATCGCTACCTTGTTTTCTTATTTACATTTTCCATACTGTCCCAACCTTTTCTGAGTTGGGGTTCTAGAACCGTTTGACTAAAGAAACAAAAGTTTTTTGATGAGATTTTGTTTGGAATTTTTTAAGAAAGACTGCATTGCATTAAAAAGTGAAAGCGAGAGATGCATGTTAAGTTAAATGGCATTTTCTATGTATGTAGATTGGTGAAGTGTCCTTCACAGCAACCTCATGGGAATTCATAACAACCTAGGAATACAGCGTAGCCCACTGTTATGACCCTTTACCTTGAAATATAATCATTAAAATACTTCTATAATAGTTTTCGTGTTAATGTGTGAATCTAATTAACATCTCATTTCATAAGAACCTTTCTTAATCGATCGATGTTATGGATAAAAAAAAGTTAGCCAGTAGTAGTGGTCTTTTACTGTTTTGATGCAAGTTAAGCATTAGGGATGTGAATCGAACAACTACTCACGATTCAATTTGATTTAGATTTTTGGGGTGACGAATCGATTCAGAATCAATTCTTGATTCAAACCAATGCTCTTTCTTACCCGAAAATTATAAAATCTGAAGTGCAAGCATTTGCCTTCAGCGAAGACGGCACTGGCTGTATTTATTTGTCCTCATCCATGTCAAAGCTAGGCTAAAAGCTAAAGGTCCCCGACACTCACTGGAACAATTCACTATGGAGGCCATGTCGGGACAAACGGTACGCGTTGTGAGTAAGGTTGGAAATGCTCGAAAAAACTTGTTCTTAAAAATCGATTCTTGAAAATTTGAATCGATTCAGAATCCTGATAAATAAGAATCACAATTTAGACGTGAATCGATTTTTTTTCCCCCCGGCACCCCTATTAAGCATGTTTGATATATTTTCTAAGTTGTCCTAAATATTGTCAACACTTTTACCCCAATATAAGTTAATTGTTGTTGAGATTTAACACATTCTTGATTGGTTAAATGCACATTTTATTTTTTATATTAATTGTTAAAAAAAAGTAAGAAAGCCAAATATTCTTTAAATTTTTAAAGGTTAACTTGCAGATCCATACCACACGAGTGGAATTATCCTTGGTCATGTGATTGCTATGTCAGCAATATGGAAAGGCTGTTTGTTTAACCTCTTGAGACCCGACTGCCTTCATATAAGGACTTCATATAAGGACTACGACTCGTATATTTCCTTGTAAGATCCTCATGTAAAAGCAGTTGGATATTAATCTTTTGCCCAACTTCTGCCTGTCTAAAGAGGTTGATCAAATTCAATATTTATATGGTGGTAAGGAACAGAAGCAGTGTAGAGACATGGCAAGACTCACAACATTGTGGTTTGGGTCTTAGGAGGTCATGACAAGGTGTGCATTTCTCTACCGCTAGCATTATGGTTCTTTAGGATGAGAGGAACGGGCCACTTACTGGCACTGCCAGTCTGCCGATTCTTTACCTGGCTTTTGGAAATGCCGTCTGTCATCACATAAGGTTCACATAAGCAGTACTCAGTGCTCTCAATATACTCTGAGTCTTCTTCAAAGAGCACATTCCTGGTGCTTCATCCCAGCTCTTTCAAATCACTACTTGACCTCGCAATTACTACTAAATAATTGGGTACTAGTTCACAGACTAAGCTTAATAACCAGTTCTATCCCATGTACCTTTTTACACGCTCTGTAATATAAACCAATAGTTATATTTTTGGAGGGAAAGACCCACTTGCCACTTCTACACCTGGTTTCTGCTTCTGCAAAAATGAATTCAAGTCTATGTGTTGTGGAGAAGAGGCTTGCAAAAGCACCAGCATTTTTGTTGAATCATTGGGATTGGAACAAAGAGCTTGACATAAAGAACAATACTTGGCCTTTATTGTAACTAGAGTAAAAACAGTTTTTTCTTAAATCAAATGGTTAAAAAGTGCAAAATATAAGCAAATAATCTTCATTGTGCTAAAGCGCACAGCATTTTTTTTATAGAGATGAAAAAACCTAGAGTGAACATATTGAACTGTGCATAAAAAAGGAAGAAGACAAAGGAAAGACAGTATGATACCAACCCCCACCCCTTAATTCAGTGTACCCTGAATGTCCCTGAAAGAACAGGGAAAGACAACTTCATGCAGACAAAAAAATCTTTGCACTTTTAGGGAATCCGCTTAACCCTTCTATCTCTTGCTCAGTAATTACCCTACTCTCAGGTCTGGGAGAAAATCCTTAAAGCACACGCAGCATGGACAGAGTGCTGGTTTGACAGAGTTTCCTATTTATTTTAAAGTTACAGAGGGTATTTTTAGATCTATAATGTGGCAAGGCAAAACATGAGTGGTCAGTTCACCTAAAGAGCTTTATGCAATTGGCTGTGATAGGTTAATTCACACAGCATAACTAAAATGGGGTAGTTTGAAGGCACACAGTTGCCCAGGCATAGGTCTTTCCAGTCACTTAAACAAAAATATTCCCTATCAGTGATATCACTGTAAACTAGAGAGGTATTCATAGAGTGAATGGTACCTCCTCCAGGCACAAATGGATTATGGAGACAAGGGCAACTGATGAACATTTATTCACATTATTTGCACTTATTGACCTAAATGGATTTTTCAACATGATCTCATGCATGGATCATCTCCAAAATGTAATGCTTTGTCAATTATACCACGCCCTATACTTGGGGGGAAAAAAAATCATTTGAATCTTTGAATAACACTGTGGTATTTTGCCTACAATTAAGCAAACCATCATAAATAGGTGAAAATACAACAATAAACAATTGTTAATTATATATAAATTATATATATAATACATATATACAGGAGAAATGTGTGGCGGTGGGGGAGTGAGCTGCACCTTCCCTTCCTTCATGGCTGAAGTGCCCTTGAGCAAGGCATCTAACACCCAACTGCTCAACTCAGACCTCAGAAGAGTTTCATGTAGAATTTCAATCCTACTGAAATCCTCTGATATTTGCTAGATACGCAACTTATATTCCATATGAAGGGGGCTTCTGTGTGCACTACTGTGCTGCGCCCTCTTATTCATGGCTTTGAGAGGCAGCCCTGCATCCACCTGCTGTTCAGCTGACATTTTGGCTGTTGGTTAAAGTAGGGCACATGGTTATGTGTGTAGAAGGGTTTGCAGCTGCTCGAGGCAGCAGTGTACACGTCTCACACTCATGCTGTGGACCCTGCTGTTCCTGGCACGGGCCTCTCCACCTGCCAGTCTTCACTTTATAAACAACTCGACCCTTCTGTCTCCATTGGTTCTGTCCTTCTAAGTGTGTAGACTGTCTCTGACTATGTACAAGGGCATCCATAGTTTTTGGTGAAATGTGGTAAAGCATGGATAATTGGTGGCATTGTGTGTTTTATGAGCCATGCTTTACCACATTTCACCAAAAACTATGGATGCCCTTGTACATAGTTTTTGGTGAAATGTTGCAAAGCATGGCTGGTAAAGCATGGATAATTGGTGGCATTGTGTGTTTTATGAGCCAAGGTTGTGTTTGAATAATATTAGATTAGGTCCACTATGCAAAAAGAACATCTACCTGATAATGTATTGGCTTCAGAGTCATTTGGTGGTTTTTATGTTGACTGAATATGGTCAAAATATCTGCAGTGCTATAATAAATTAATTCAACATGGCACACTATGTATAATTCAAAGAATTAAAGTGGTGGCATGGTTTAATTCAAGATGGCAGCTGCCAACCAGTTTATCATGTCCAAAAGTAAAAGTGAAGCAGTAATACCTCAAATGCTTAAATATAATACCTCATTACCAATGCCAGTATTGGCCATATTAAGCAATCATCTTAATGAAAAACGGGGATAGGGTGCTCCAGCTTTAGGAGGGTGGGATCAAATTTTTTATTTTGTTTTTATTTATTTATTTTTATTTTTTTTATTTTTTTTTTTTTACTCGTCCAGTTTACACAAGTTTATCCTTCAGCCCTGATTACCCATGACCTTAGCAGAGTTCTTCAGATTAGCACTGAAGTGTTTTTGAAGCGCTGCATTTGGAAGAGACATTGAAATGTGAATCATACAAGATCTTTTTAAAATAAAAACAGATGCTCTCCTATTTATCAATGAGTTGTTTCAAGTATTTTGCCTGTATGAAAGCACCAATGAATCACTTCTAATCTCATATTACATGGGTAGTGGGAACAAGTTGTCCCAGAAAAACTTGCATTTGGAGCATGTTTACATGGGCACTTTAAAATCAGTAACAAGCAGGAAGCTCAGAGGGACAACAGGCAAACAAACCACTGGAGAAGAACCACCCATCTGCCATGAAAGCCTGTGAAACGATGTCATAACCCAGACGGAAGCTTTAGCGTACACAACTCCTCCTACTTGTTTTTGATTGTGATCAGATGGCCAGTTGCACCTGGAACAAGATGTTATGGACCAACTTGCACTACCTCGAAAAGTGGAGCAAGTTGTTCCCACTGGTGACAAGTTGTTCTGGAAATAAATAGTTTTACACAGGCGGTTGCGCAATGGCAACTTTTATTTGGGCACAAGTTGTTCCGGCGCAAGTGTGCAAAAACAGCTCTAGTCTCAATAAAATAGGTCTCAATGACCAGTGTGTTAATTCTTCACAGTGGAAACAGCTGGAAAATTTGCTGTTTCTAGTTCTGTATTTTTATGCATGTTCTCTTATGGAGGTGCAGAAAAATGGTGCCTCCAGCCATTGAGGTGTTTAAACACACAACACGTTTTCCCACCAAGATGCATAAAATTAAAAAGTCTGGCAGATGTTTCACACATATAGGCACACTTCTGGCATCCCTCACATGCCTCGTGTGGAAGGTAGAGTGGCCTCCTGTGTGCTTCTTCCCCCTGAGCTCGACAGTGGCTAAGTCCAGCATCATGAGTGCCAATTAGCACTGATTAGGAGGTGTTGTGGAGACAGCCGACAGCTGCACCATGCCAACTCATTCTCTCTCTCTGTCTCTCTCTCTCTCTGTCATCCCTCACCACAGGTCTCGTAGCTTCTTTTGATTCCCTTCTCAAGGTCAAACCACCAGAGTACAGTGAATGTAACGTAAGGTTTACAGCTATACCTTAGAGAGCTGTGTGTTTGTTTGTGTTTTGCCCTGCAGACCCGGCCTACATTATATAATTTATTTCTTTACATTTTTTGTCTTTTTATCAGAGTCATTGACCTTTGCCATGCTGATCTTTTATTTGTTCTCATTGATTTCACTGAATTGTTTTCATTGTTTCAGTTCATTTAATTTTCTGGGCCATCTTATCTTTTATTGGGGTTTGCAGGGAGGCTGGAGCCCATCCCAGCTGACTCAGGGTGAAGGTGGTGTGCACCCTGAGCAGCTCACCAGACCATTGTAGGATCAACATGCACACACAACCATTCACACTTGTATTCAGACCTACAGTAGGCGCAATCGAGACTATCCAACTAGCCTAATGTGCAAGTCTTTGGCTGTGGGAGGAAACCGAAGCACCTTGAGGAAACCCACACAAACATGGGGAGAACATGCAAAATCCTCATAGAAATGCCTGCGCAGTGCACAGGGCTCAAACCCAGGACCTTCTTGCAATAAGGTGGGCATGCTAACATCTACGCCACCGTTGTTCTTATAATATTTATCATTATTGTTATTTTCTTGTATTCCTCTTGATCTTTATTATGGTCATTTATGATGTCTACTTTGGTTCTTGTCGTCTTTCTCCTTAGCTTGTTTTTTGGTGATCTGCTTAACAGTACACTAGCTCTGACCTTTGTTAAAAAGGAAAACATAATTTTTTTTGCCATTTAGTATGTTTTGATTTCCAGGGAGTGAAGGCCAAGGTCATGTATACTTGTTATTTTAACATTTAACCAGAAGAGAAGGCCCAGTAGGTGGCATGTATGCAGTACAAACCCCTGCATCTTCTCTGCCAACATAAACATTAATAATCAAAATCCTCGTGAGATTTAGTCTTGCATTTATAGCTGGCATGGCAAGTTTTAAAAAAACCTAAATCATAAATATCGTTTTGTGCCATGTGACTTGGCCTGGGGCCAATGTAGGAACGTTATACTGACTTGTCAAAACAGACTGGACAATTCTTAAGTTCAAGTCGGGTGTGTGAGAGCGGGATTGTGATGTAGAAAAAGAGGGCGGTTTGGATCACAACCCTTACAATCAACACATGCTCGGTGAAGCGGATCTCTTTATCCCAGGACCCATTACTTTCTGTTTCAGCTTCCCATCCTTCTCCTACTTTTCCTTCTCTTTTTTCCTGAGAAAATGTCACTCTTTCTGGGGACAGGAGTGTTGCCCATCCCTTATTCCCTCCCACTTGAGCATGTGAGCAGCAGTAAGTAAACCGATCCAGCAGTAAATCAATACAAGCCTAATTCTGAATAATTGAGGTTATTACAGTGCTGTCACACTCGCTGTGTGAATCCCCCGTTGTTCAGAGTCGCCCTCCTCTCCTTTCTTCCCACGTCACATATTCAGATAATTAAAGAGTGAAAAATGCTTGTTTAGCTTGGTTCGCGCCTCTCTCCACTCTTGCATTAATCGGATGCCATTGTCCATATCATGCTGGTGCAACAGTGTGGTGTGGACTCTCACATAGCCTGCTCTCGTAGCTGCATATGATTTTCTCTTGTTTACCTGCTATCCACCCTACCCAGTACATTGCACATGGTGTCGTTGTCCCCCCAACCCCCCACTTTTTTTTATTTATGTATTTTAGGAAATAGACTAGCTTTGTTTCTGGGTTTCACTAGAGGGCACAAGCTGCATGTATAAGTGCTCCCAGCAGTCGTCAGTCTGACAAGCAGCACTGTTTAAATGGCTGAACTTTTCAGTGCTTTTTTTCTTTTTTTTTTTTTTTTAAATCAAACAATTAACAGGACTCAAACAAAATGGAAATGTTACTAGCCATAAGAGCAGTTTTGGTCTGTATATAGAGTAAAAGCATTTTTATGGTCCAAACCTTCTGAATGCACTTAAAACAGAATGATAAGAAGAAAAAAAAATCAAGTGTTTTTTTTTTTTATATATATTTTTTGAAAGATGGGTTTGAGCAAAAGGCCTTGTCAGTGTCTACATAACGTCCTTTCAATTTCTGTGTCTGGCCAGGATCTTTGCTGCCTTTGACTAGGGTGAAATAAATGAGACGAAACCAGGTGTTGTTTGTGTCATGGTGGTTGGAGCCTTCACTTGATGCAGAGTGCTGTCAGATTGGAGCGACTCATTGGAGCAGACAGACAGGACAGTGACAGCTAAACTAGCAGCTCAAACAAACAAGCAAAAAAAAAAAATCAATCAGTCAGTCAGGGAAGTAGAAAGGGGCAGCCCGTGTTGTGCATTTAGAAATGTGTCGCAGCCATGGAGATGAGGATGGTTACATTGGAGCAGATGAGCAGGAATCATTCACAGTGGCTTCCACCATTATTGGTGAATGAAAAGCTGTCGTTCTTGAACTCATTCTGAACCAGGTAGAGGCGTGTCGATTTTTTTAATCAGTATTGTGTGTCTGCTGATATGTTGTAGTGATGGAGAAAATACTCTCGGTTACATGCAGAATAATAATAATGGATGAAGGCTTTTCTTCTGGAGGAGAATTACTGACTCATGTTCACTACTGTCAAACTCATAATCCATCAAGTCTCAAGTCAGCATCACTTAAGTTCTTGGTGACTTGTCGTATCATCTCACCCTCAAAATACAAGTCTCTAAACTGCTACCTAAAGGTATGAGTCAAGTACTCAGTGGGGTATTAGTGGTGGGAAGAAAGTGAATTTGTAATACATTATGCCTTTTGGGCCATGCTATGTAATACTAAATACACCGTCTCAGGCAGCGTGTTTAAAGTGAACATGGAATATTTAGTTAAAAATACATTTCAGATCTGACTCTATCCAATATTCATCTTACATATTTGCTGAACCACTTAGTCCTACTAATGTCATGGGGAGGCTGGTGCCTATCTTAGCCAACATTGAGTGCCAGACCACTGCTGAACAACACATACAACCATTCACACTCACATCCACACTTGGGGGCAATTTGGAAAAGCCAGTCAGCCTAATGTGCATGTTTTTGGAGTGTGGAGGAAGCCAGAGTACCAGGGGAAACCACACAGGCACGGGGAGAACATTTAAACTCCACGCAGAGATGCCCGAGCCCGGGAGTCAAACCCTGGACCTTCGTGCTGTGAGGGTGATGTGCTAACCACTACACCACCATGCTGAACAGGACACCTGACCACCACACCTGTATGTCGACTTCCCCCCAACTTCCACAAAGTTGGAAGCATACATCTGCCTAGGATATATTTGAATGGTTTAACATTATAGTTTTCCTTCGCTAGAACTAAGAGGCCCAGTAATGCTACAGCATGATGATACTACTGTGCTCTTGGTGAGGGAAGTGAATAGATGGTTTGTCTTTGTCTCCACAGAGCCCTGACCTCAGTCCCACTGATCAGCATCTGCCTTCGGCATATATGAACAGATGCCCAAAATTGGTTAGTGACAGGGGACAGAGAATATGATTTGCACCCTACCAAGACAGCATGGCTATTATTTATTTATTTATTTAACTCCTTACAGTCCTGAATGGCGGTTGCGTGAAAAGGATTTAAATTCTCAACCAGCAGACCATACGGTGATCAGTTTTCTGTTGCATCGCATAGTAGACGATGCACTTCATGTTTTATTCCGTGCAGCAGGACAGCAATAAGCACGTGGTTATGAGTGTTATGGGATGGCTTCTGTTCCAAGCCAAGACGAAGCTGTTCAAACCACACTGAAGGGTAAATGTCTGAAGTGATTTGTGGGTCCTGTGGAAGTCCAGTGGTGGAGCAAGTGGTTTCTGCCTCGTAAGCTTACTCATTGTTTTTAATTAAATATTTTATGCATATAACCAGACATTTTTGTATACTGGAGGAGACATTGCTTTATTGCCACCAGGACAAGTGAGTTTACCTGTCTACTGCTCTGCCAACAAGTGGACAGACACTTCAGCTTTTTCATTAAGGCTTGGACAAAACTGTTCTTTTCCCAGCATTTTTTACTTTTAGACACTCGGAGATTGTTTACCTTGGTTTACGCAATCATGCTCTAAAACGAAGTCACCCTAACTCACTCTCCCTCACACAGACGTATACATGATTTCTCTCTATCCATTTCTATAGGCCTCACATACACACTATTCCTATTTTTGCTGGTACTCTGTCCCACGCCAACTCATAAACCCAAACTTCACATAATCACAGTCTCTCCAGAGTCCACTTTGTACTGTGTGTGATTTATGTATATACTGAGTCCCAGAGAGTGTGCTAATTGTTCTGTTACACTGTTGGGATCCTGGAAATCCCCATCAGAAGCCAGCACTGTTACTCTGTCAGTGCCTTAGCCTATCAGGCCTTAGTCCCTCCCAAATACTTTTTCCTTTGAGTCTCAACTGTCATTGTGATCTGGACTAGTGCTCAATCCATTTTGAGTCCTGGCCACAGAAAACAGCATGAATGGAAAGAACATCTGGAAATGGCAGCATTTATACTAATTATCCCAGCCAAAAAGAAATAAAATGAACAGAAAGCAAGCATACCATTTTAACTGTGATGTCCATTCTGTGGACAAATCTGTTAACTCGGTTTCTGTCCCCTCCCAGTGGATGATGGTTTCTGTGGTTACAGTTGAAGTGTAATGACAGGGCTTTCCCTTGAGGCTCATCAGTCAAGACATACAGCCCTGCTGCCAGTTTTGAGCATATGTGCAAATGAACTGTTTTTTGGTCATTGACTGTGCACTTTGAGGTTTGAGAGAGTGGAACAGACAAAGTTCTTCAGCCTGTGACTCTTGGGACTTTGTCACATCTAGCTACTGTTGAAGAGCTAGTGCCGACCGAAGCTGAGTGATGATCGCCTCTTGTTGGCTCACATCTTCTGTGAAATGTTTCACCTGAACACATTGCAAAGGCAACAGTTGACAGCTAACATGGATTTACGTTATGAGCCATGTGAATCCACTATGTCTCTGTAAAGGCCAAAGTATATTTCGCGTAACGCAGAAGGCAGCATTGGTCTCAAGTGTATAATCAATTTGTACAAGCCCAGTTCCTAAAAAGTTGTGACATTGTGTAAAATGTAAATTAAAGGAATGCAATGATTTGCAAATCTCATAAACCCATATTTTATTTACATTATAACGTAGAAAAGTAAGTGGTTCTAAAAAGAAACAGCTGGATGTACATTTTGTAACTAGTTATTTGCAGCTGTAGGTCAATAACTGGATTGGGTATAAAAAGATAAAAAGTTCATCAATTTGCACTAAACTGTATCTGTATTTGTATAACTTCAGAATAGTGTTCTTCAACATGAAATTGCAAAGTCTTTAATATCAAAAGAAATCTTTTTAAGCCCAAGGGACAGGGGTGAAAATCATTATTGGAAGCCTATGACATTTGGAACCTCAGGCAGCACTGCATTTGAAACAGGCATGATTCTGTCATGGGAATCAAATCATTGTTTGTGAATTGTGTCTGTTGCCCCATTCCCCACCTTTTTAAATGTGTTGCAAATTCAAAATGAGCCAGTATTTTTCATGAAATTGTAAAATGTCACACTTCCAACATTTGATTTGTTTTCTATGTTCTGCTCTAAATATAGTATGGATTTATAAAATTTGCAAATCATTGCATTCTGTTTTATTTACTCGGGTGAAGCATAGACCATTGATCACTTTTCTCCACTCAACTGGCTTATGGGTCTTTCTCACAATTTGTGTCCAAGTTCATTCCACCAAATTCCTTGTCTCGTTCTCTTCTTCTGGAGTTCTTAAGTCTCCCTCTTTTTCTTTTTTGCCATGGAGTTCCAGGTCTGTCTGGTGATGTTTGAATATGGTTTTCACAGAGTATTGTCTGTCCAACCCCATTTCCTCCTTCTTATCTGTTCCTCTTCTGCTGTTCATTAAAACTCGGCATTTAGAATTGTCTAATTCTCAGTATCTTCCGCAAGGGCTCATTTATGAATAATTGGATCTTACCAAGGGATTTTTTGGTGCAATGCCATGTTTTTGAGCTGTATAGCAAAAGTAATTAAACGTTGTCGTTAAAAAAGTACAGTTTTGTTCTAGTACTTGCTCTAGAACGATTACACTCCATATATTCTTAAGCACAAAAAAGACTTCCCTGGTCTTTCCTATTCTAGTAACAATGTCACGGTCAGAACTTCCCAGCTTGTCTGCTACACTACCAAGATACACTCCATCCAGAAGAGTCCACTTCCTGCAGAGATACTTCATTTACGGAGATTGGTGGTACAGCAGTTGCATTGATTCTCATGGCTTTGGTCTTTAGCATATTGATCTTTATGCCCACTTTAGCTGATGTCTCTGCTAACAGTTTGGTCTTCTCCTGCATTACATTTCGCACAGCATCTCAACTTTTTTGTATTTGGGGTTGTATACTTTGGATGCACATGCACTACAGTTCAATTGTCTGAATTAGATAAAAGCCAAAAATTCATGTGTGGCTGTTTGCAACATGACAACCTTGAGAAAAGATGAGTTCCATTAAGGTATAATATTGATGGTGAGAGAACATCATTAAGAAATCAAGGAAAAAAAATGCTTGAAAATGTTTTAAAAACATGCAAACAAACAAAAAACCTTCTTCTGTATTTTGCTGTTTAACTATCTGGTCACCATCTGA
The DNA here is from genome assembly GCA_028564935.1 of Neosilurus hyrtlii. NCBI lineage: Eukaryota > Metazoa > Chordata > Actinopteri > Siluriformes > Plotosidae > Neosilurus > Neosilurus hyrtlii. The sequence continues at coordinate 10,220,341 of JAOUQZ010000044.1, forward strand.
AGCTACTCCTATCTGTTGTCCTCAGACCTTTTGCTAGATTTTTGAGGATGGCTGTGGTGACTTGCCCCTTCAACCAAGAGCATTACTTGGAACGGACACTGATGTTGGGTGAGGAAGACTGGGGTGTATTGGCATTCCAGTTCATCCGAAAGGTTTTCAGTAATGTTGAGGCCAATGCTCTGTACATTCTACTTAAAAACTTTCATCCCAACCTTGACAACTGTGTCCTGTTGGACGTTCTGCACAGGGGCATTGTGAGGCTGGAGCTGGTTATGGGTCCCTCATGGGAAACCTTAACATCTTTTGTGTTCTTGTAAAGAACCACACATGGATAATGATGGTCAGGGTTCAGAAGCATTTGGTATGTGCCATTCACCTCACATACCATCTTGTTCTCTCATAGTCTTACTGTATTTTATCTGGCTGCTTTGTTTGTTGGCAAGGATTTCACTCACCTTTCTACACAGTGTAAAATGTGTGGTAAGGCTCACTGTTTTACTGTCTTGGTTTGTTCACTTCAGGTTTCTCTTTAATTGCACTGGTACTCTCAAGGAACAGAGATGAGTGAATGATTTCTCCTGACAGCCTTCAGTGCAATTAAGTAATTTAAGCAATTTCAATAGCTTAATTGGTACTGACCGGCACTGATGAGTCCTAGTGCCAAAAAAAAAAAAAAAAACCTACACAGGTAATCATTCACTAGTGTTTACAGAGTACAATGGATGACATTTTTGACTTTGTATGTCATTACATTTAGAAATCTTTAAGTGATGACCACTTTTATTTTCCTTGTCTCGTACTCTCATTAAGCCACGAGAGCCATTACTCTGTTTAAGAGTGTTTCTTTCATAGACTGTTAAACTCCCACTCTGTTATCTCTGGTGATGGAGGAGAATAGGGGTTCTGCCCTAAAGCCCTGCTTTTGAGGTGGTTGAGCAGAGACTGTCTGCTCAATTTCACTGCTGAAGAACCCCTGACCCTTACCTTCACCTCTGGCCTACATCTGTTCCATCCAGAAAAGATTTCACTCATGGTTTCATAGGACAAAGTCACTGCTTTATCACTCACTTATGTCTGATGAAGTGTTTGCTGAGTCATTGAGGATCACACTGTGTCAAAAATGAGTCAGATATTTGCAGCCTTAGAAAAATACATTTATAAGTGCTTCGATGATGAGTATCATACTTGAAACGAAGCAGTAACTAATAATTTAATGAATATGCATTAAAAAATTAAAGAAAATTATCCCCAATTGTCACCACTGTCTTTTTATGCCTTGTGAGCTGTATTGGATGAAGAGGCAGTTCTGCTACCAGTAAATCCCAGTCTTTGACTGTGCTCTCAGGTGTGTTAACCAGATTTTGATAAGAGCTCTAACAGAAATAAACAAAGTTACTGACAACGCTTACTTTTTACCTGGTGATGTGCAAATTGTACATTATGTATTATTGCCGTTTTACCTAGTGGCTGAACATTGAGGTTGAACATTAAGTGCAGATACAAGCTGCCTTCTCACTGTTTCTCCCATTTCAATTTCTTTTGCCCAATAACATCACCAAAGTTGAAGTCAGCAATTTTTTTTTTTTGGTTGTCATTTTTTATGCTTCACTTTTCTCCAACTTGACTGTCACCTGTTCCCTGGGTGAAGTTTTAATGCCTGTTTTTATGCACATGCTCCACATTTAGCCTTGATTACAGCACTAGCAGCATTGTTTTACAAACTTAAGCAACATCAACATGTATTTCCATCCAGAGTTGGGTTAATTTTTTACCGCCATGAACCCTTGAATTGATGACGGGAAAATCGAACGACTTCGTGGAGTTATTTCCAGCCATCCCAGAGACTTTCAACAGGGTTAAATTCAGGATTCAAAGGTGCCAGTTCATGTGTGAAAATGATTCCTCATGTTCCCTTACAACTCTCTCCCCAATTTATGAGCCCCAATTATATATCCGTGACTTCAGTGAATATAAATGCATTGATGGGATAACCTGGTCAGTCAGTACATTCAGGTCATTTGCTGACTTCATTCTATTGCCACATAGTGTTGCCTCAACTTGACCAGTTCAAGCAACAATGCCATGGCGATTGCATACTGTAATCAAGCCCAAAGGTGGTCCAACAAAATATTAGTGGGTACGATTCAACTTATTTTTTAAATTATTTTTTAAATGTAATTATTATGTATGTTATTTTTTGTGTGTATAATGAATAACATTTGAAAGACTAAAGGGAGGTTTTATTTATTTATTGAAAGTATCACCTATCTCTCAAAATCCCATGATAGCGCTAGAATCTTAATTTCATCATTGGATATATGCATCATGCTAACAGGAAAGGGAAGTTATATAAAGGTGTGTATAAGAGAAGATGTTTTATTATGTATGAAGAGATTTATTTCATTTTCATTTATCTGTGTATGGTATACACATGTAAAGGATTCATTTCTAAAAGGCCACTTCACAAGAACAGCACCTGCATATGTACTTTAAATAGTCCTGGTTATATTTAGACAGCCTGATGAATCACAGCACTGAAAAATCAATAGGGAGCATCATAAACAATGCATTAGTTAGCCAAGGCCAAGTCCTTGTTAGAGCATTACTGCTTATGCCTTCAATATATTTAATGTAAACAAGGGAATTGTGTCCTGCCTCAATTTATACTTGTAAGACTGGCTTACTTTTACAAGCAGTATGAAATACTGGATAAGTAAAGGTCATGCATATCAATAGTTGACTTCGCTACCCTCCAAAAAATGTGTGTGGTCTGGGTATACCTGTTATGTCGATGTACATCTGTATACACAGTCACAATATGGGACTTGCCTTGCTTATGGGAACAAAATGCAAGTTCAAATAACATAAATCATTACATTTTAGGGTAAAGACGTGCTTTAAGGTTAGGGTTAGGTGAAGTTTAGGGTAAGTAGTGGTTATGGTTAGGATAAGGATAAGTATGGTTATGGGTAGGATAAGTCTTGTCGCTAGTTCTATCTCTCTCTCTCTCTCTCTCTCGCTAGTTCTCTCTCTCTTTCTTGGTCTCTTGCTCTCTCTTTGTCTCTCTCGCTCTTTCTCTTTCTTGGTTTCTTCCTCTCTCCCTTTCTCTTTCTCACTCTTTCTCTCTGTCTATTTCTTTGTCTCTGTCTTTCTCTCTCACACACACACACACACACACACACACACACACACTCTTTCTTGGTCTCTCTCTCACACACACACACATACACACTCTTTCTTGGTCACTCTCTCTCACACACATGCTTGGTCTCTCTCCCTCTCTCTCTCTCTCTCTCTCTCTCTCTCTCTCTCTCTCTCTCTC
>JAOUQZ010000044.1:10229750-10251876 GCA_028564935.1 Neosilurus hyrtlii
ACTCAAAATCAACTCTCAGACCTACTGCCTCTTTTTAGAAGACACTTTCTTCAAGCAGTGGTTCAGGAAAAAGTCTGCATCTTTTAAGAAGACTTTGATTTTTATGTAAGACACAACACTCCATCACATCCATCAAAGTACTCAACTGCGTGGCTGGACAGTAAAGGCCTTAAAGATGAAAAACTAATGACACGGTCCCCTTCTTCACCTGACTTAAACCCTATTGAGAACTTTCGGGCCCTCCTTAAGCAGGAAATGTACAGTGAAGGTAAACAGTGCACCTCTCTGAACAGTGTCTGGGAGTCTGAAATGGCTGACTTCGTGAATGGGAGGCTTGTGACTGTTATCGAAAAGAAGGGGGGCTATATTGGTCACTGAGGTTTTTTTTTTTTTTTTCAATTTCAGAAATGTTTATTTGTAAATTTTGAGTTTGTTTATTATTCTCACTTTAACAGGTGAAAATAAACAAGTGAGATGGAAAATCTTTGTTATTCATTTAGTTGCATAATAATTCTGCACACTAATAGTTGCCTAATAATGGTGTACATATAGATATTCTCTTAATAAGCCAAAACTTCACTTTAACTACTTAAATGTTCAGGTTTGAGGGTTTGTTAACATTTTGGATTGACCATGAGCACCCTATAGTTGTACAATAACAATTAAACCTCAAAAATACAACTTGCCTAATAATTGTGCACACAGTGTAAAGACACACAAAACCCATACCTTACACCATCACAGGAAAAAGTAAAAAAGCAACGCATTAAATTTTGCAAGAGAAAGCAACTAAGATTAGAAGATGCATGCACATGCAGGTTTTAGTAGTCATTAAATCATAAACATGCACATGTTCAAGTTCTAAATATCACAAACACTCTGAGGTGTCCAAATAATGTCCACTCCGACAAATGCTGGTGTATATCAGCAAGCTGTGATTAAAAATCCTGAAACACTTGATTCACTAAATATTATTTTCAAATTAGGTCATTAGGTTATAATGAAGCATATTTAAATTTTTTTCTGTGGGTAATGAAATAATTGTTTGTTCATTCAATCAGTGTACCAATAATTATATATTATACATATATAATCTGGGTTTCAAAATAATTTGAGTCTATTAGAAATATTTTGAAAGTTGAATAACGTAACCAGTGACCTTTTACTAGTAGAAATAAACAAATCGGTGATATTGCCACCAATGCATGATTCAGTGGGAAACTAAATTTCCGTGTATATTTTCAAGACAAGCTGAAACGTTTTGTTCATTATTTTTTTATTTTGAGGTTCTCTATACTACTGAGTTTTTAAATATAAAATTTTACATATTATGTTCCGATTTTGGAACTATAACCCTCATTTTATGTATCCCAGGTGCTCTAGAAGACTGTGAAAAGGCTCGTAAACTGAATTAGAAGGTGTGTCCAAACTTTTGCTTGGTACTGCATGGAACAAAATCATAGTCTCTAAAGAAAAGAGTTCACTACTTAAGGGAATCACATTGCTTTGAGACAGTGAGGTGAAGTTTCAGTGTTAATCCTTATCTGATCTCCAAAGCTTAACTGGTTTTAATCCTGTTAAATGTTCCATTACACTGAAGAAATAATTTCGGTAATGATAGATACTCAAGCAGGGCCTAAACTTCAGTTGAAGTGATTTGTGCTATAAAATGCATTAATAAAACATATAAAAGGGTCTTTAATAAATATAGATGCTATATCATGGTATTAATGCTAGTGTTTCAGTCTCGTAGACCATTTACACATAACCCTGGTTTTTGGTCATTTTTTGTGCACACATGGAGTCTGTGGTTTATAGTGTTGCCTGAGGAAGACACATCAGGTGGCTCATTTTAAAAAGATTTTCGGCTTAGTGTTACTGCTTGCATTGTTCAGCTGCCTCAGATGTTTGCGGAGCAGCATTGTGTGTTTGGTTGTGAGTTGGTGTTTGCTGATGCTGCAGGATTGTTTGGCTTAAGATTGTGTTTTGGCCCACGGTGTTAGAGGCTTCAAACTGAGGAAAAGGGATTCGACAAAGGAGAAAATTTCTGACCACTCTGATCACTAAACAGCTGATCAGTCACTTTTGAGCCAGCCAGCTAATCAAGGTGAGATGCTAACCGAGTCGAGGCACTCTGAGCTTCGTGTGATGTTTCTGCCTGAGGGTTGTGTAGCAGCTTTCGTGGCCCAACCATAAAACCTTTCTCATGCCCAACACTGAGATGTACTTGAAGGGGTGAGAATGTGCTGTGAAATAAAACTTTATTAATCCCTCTCTCTATCTTTGGGTTTGGCCAGGGGGCTGTGTTTAATACTGCCTGGCAGGCAGGCGAGTACAGCTTCCACGCTATAATTGAAGTTGTTGCAACAGAAATTTTACACACTTTGCTTGTTAAACTGAAAGAAAAACCTAACCGATTTGAAATATTGCTGCTTGTGCTGGGCGTTACTGGATTAGACTGGCAGCTGAAGTGGATCTCTGTCTTACGGGCAGGGTTGGCGCTTGGTTTAGGAGGTCTGAGTGGAGAGCGGAGTTCGATGTGCCAGTCTTCATGCCAGTGTGATGAGGCAGATCACAGGCTGTCTGTGCCATGATGTCTAATAGAACAGGATTGAACATCAGGCTTCTGTTATAATCACTCAGCTTTTTCACGCCAATGGCTCGGAGATCAAACAACACCAACATGAAAGACGCTGTCAAGATTTGCCTGGTGTCTTACAATCTCCATGTTTTTATTCCGATTATTTCTGTATCTCTCTTTCCCTTTTCCTATATCTCAAGCATACTAGTGTTATAGTATTAAAGGAAAATTCCTACTTGAAACACATTATGTTTTTTATTAAAATATTGATGTCACAGTGGGATATTCCTAGCAAAGATACTGTATAATGTTTAATGTAAGGAAGAAAAAAAAGGTTAAATGACATATTAGCTTCTGCAACCAATTTTCCTTTTTCATTTTCATTTATTTTCCAGCAAACTGCAGCATAGAAGCAGTGTTCGCGTTAAAGTTGTGCTGAGTTATAGCAGAGACTTGACTCGGCTTGTTAGCGGTCTATGCGATGGCAAGCACAGCGGTGTCATCAGAGATATTATCATTAAAATTGGGAAGCGTAAGCAGAGTGAACAGATGAGGTGGAGACACATCTGGACAGATCAGAGCACTAAAATGTTGGTGTATCACTATCAGAGTCATGAGTAATATTAAAAGCCATTGCTGTAATAAAATAGACCACAGTGATGATTTTTGATTGACTTAGTTATTTCATTACAAAATAAATCTCAGATGCTATTGAAGCTCACATCAATTATTAAAGATTCGTATATAATTTAAGGCAGATTTTTGCTTTAAGGTATCACCCAAGAAGAGCGTCTACCGACTCTATCATCAACTCCTTCTTCGGTTTGGGGGTATTTGCTTCCTAAGATGATGGGAAATAGAATTGAAAATCATAGTGTTCTTAGGGTCCGTGACCAATTTGCAGATTGTGTGTGTGGGTGTGTGTGTGTGTGCTGCAGTGATAAGACGTAGGCACTTGTTCCCAGATGCGGAGCCAAATATTATTTCCCTTTGACCGTAAACAGAGAAGGGAAGCAGTGCAGATGAAAGTTAGAACTTTCCACAGTTCATTTTATTATGGAAATGTGTTTTTCACACTCTCGACGAGTCGAGCAAGTGAACAAACCGCAAGCATCTCCAAAAGCATGTGAGTGGTACTGAATGTCCTCCATTTCTTTTTCTTCTAAATATCAAAAATGTGTGTGGTTTGCACATAGCCCAATCAGTAGATTTTTTTTTTTTAACATCATGGACCCATTAACAAGAACCTAAAAGGAGGATATGCTGCCATAGCAACTAAGGTCTACCATTTGTGCTGCTTGTGGCTCCTATGGTTCAAGTGCCACATGCAAGGATTTTTTTCCCTCCTCAAAAATAGAAAGGTTCATGAATCAGGGTGTTTTTGTTGTTGTTTTTTGTTTTTGTTTGTTTGTTTTTTTTTTGGGGGGGGGGTGTTGGGAAGATGTTATTAATAGACTGCTATTTATTTTTGACTAATATCAGCTACATGGACAGGATTAGCAGCCTGCATCTTGATTAAGTTCGTTAAGTTGATTTAAAGATGGCACTAATTGATGACTAAGTAGTGTGCACGTACATACAGGGCTAAAATTCAGTATCTCAAAGTCCTACAGGGCGGATCTAGGAGTTTGGGAGGTGGGAGAGGGGCGTTTCACTAGGTGATGAATTCAGTTGATCACTTGATTGAAATTTTTTAACATATCACTTCCATTGAGAGCTATAGTATTGTAATCGTATGAAATAATCAATTAAAAACATTAATAAAAGTGGGGTCTGGGGGCTTGCTGGGGGCATGTCAACCCCTTAAAAAAAATTAGGGTAAATTGCGTTTATTTGGTGCCATTTTGGATGGCATTTTTGGATCTGCTACTGAAAAGTTGTGCATATGGAATTACTCATGCTTACCAGATACATACGAGCTGTTGAATATGAATAAATCATCCATGAATCAACCGTTTTCAGTATCATTGCTCACAAAAATCTCCCATCTGTTTTTTCCCTCCGTTCAGCTCTCTTACTGGTGATGGTGATGATGATGACGTGGAAAGGTTTAGTGTGTCTTCACACTTTTTGTGGTTTGACTTGTGCTTAGAAAGGACCAGAGAGGATGATGGGAGGAGGTGGAAGGCTGTGTCTGTGCCCTACGTACAACCGCCGGCCATCTGAGACCTAGAGGGAGTGATAAATGCTGCATGATGGCTCTACCGCAGCCCATTTAATGACAAGAGCAGGACTTTATGCAAGAGCTCGGAAAAATGTTTAAGGGTGTCTGGACTGTGAAAGTGTGTTGATAAGGAGTGTGTGTGTGTGTGTTCGTGTGTGCACTATCATGTTAAAGCCTGACATGGCACCACAGAGCAGAATTTGTCATGAATAAACCTTATCCTCAGGAAAATGGATTTTACTTTTGAGACAGCTTGTCTTTATAAAGACGAGGCCTTTTTATTTGTGCTCAGTTAAACATGATTGAAAGTTTGTTTGGCTGTAAGAGTGAGAAATCCGAGAGCAGATGAAGCTCTTTAACCTCCCCATATGGCCTCGCTGAATTTGCCTTAAGTTGTCCGGCTGTTCACTTCCAAAAGGCTGCTTTTGAATATAATACCTGAATTACAATGAAAAAAGTCACATCCTTTATTACATGAAAGAGTCAGTGATGGGACTTCTGAGTGTTTAGTTTTACTCATGTGTACACAGTGTGAAGCTACTTATGTAGTTCTAAAGTGCATACACTTCTAGGAGAATGGAGCATTTCTTAAAAAAGATCAACCATCTTAATTAAACATTACTCTTACAAGAATATACAGAGGATTTCATGGCCCAAACAGCTACTTGTACTGGTATGTATTTTTTTATTGTTTTTGAAATCATTAAAGCTTCACAAAGCAGGTCATGCAGTAGAAGGTGTATCACAGTGTTAATATGTTCATCAATGATGTACTTGTGGTGTAGAATGTGTTGTAATGCTATATGAAACATAATCTTTTGGGATTTGATTTATGCACCATCAAGCAGAGTATTTATTTGTTTTTTGTTTGTTTAGCCTTAAGGCTAATTGACTTGGTGCATATCTGGCCAGATTTTAAAATCCATTCTGAAATAACCTGCAAACATTTTTCAGGGCTAAATGGAAAGGCACATAATAGAAATACCAAAAAATATAATTTTGGACTCCCTTGTCTATTTCTGGTGGTTTCTGCTATTGGACTAGGAGTTCGGGTGCATTTTGACATAGAACTATCTAGTTTTTGTAAAAATGAGGCAAGGGTGAACTTGTTTTTGTGTCCAATCTAACCAGGAAGTTATAACCTTATAGCATGTTCTTTTGGCTTCGTGTGTGCAAATTTAGACGTTTGGCTTTAAAGAAAACATTTTAAGATAAAAACAAAAGTGATCACGTTGTTTGAGGTAACTTAGAGCTAAGCGAATTTATAGTGAAGCCATATTAGCGGAGCTTCGTACTTATGCAAATGTTGTACAGCCATGCACACGTGTCTGCTCAGCCAACCCCACGTTCGAGTGCACTGCTGCCATTGACTGCATTTGAACTTTGGTTTTTCTTCTTGAGGGGAAATGAGTTTCCAAATATAATTAAAAAGACAATAAGTTTTATTATGGCTGTCTCTTTACTAAAATTAAATTCAAACATATTTAAAGCTCTGCTTTTTGGCAGTGCCTAAATATTGATATTTTAATAAACAATGGTGATCTCGAGAAGTAATATAGTGACCGCTTGGGAAACTCCCTACTGATAGTGGAAATAGCAGATGGAGTCCAGAGCGCCCTTGCCCTAGATAAAAGCAGTACCAGCTTATACCAGGCATATTTTTAACAGAAGTCGCCGAGGTTTCCTGACTGCAAACAAATAAAAATACAAAATATAATACAATGTAGGTATAGACATGCACATAAATGGAAGAAGTGGGACAAAAGGAACTGTTGCAGTCAAGGATAATCACTCAAGATGTAACAGTAAATATATTGTGTTCATCTCCTGGGGAGGAGAAACACACCATCATGGTTTAAAGGATTGTTTAATTTGGGACTAATTCAAAAGGTTGGGGGAAAAAAACCTTACTTCTGAATTCTAAGGATAAAGCAGATTACATACAGAGCACAGGATAACAACTCACTGTAATCATCTTTAGTGTATTTACTTAATACTCCTCAATTAGGCTTTTGGAAACAAATGACTTGTCACTTTGAATTAGAGCCATCATAAAGCACAGGAGAGAGGGAGAGACACATATATATATATATATATATATATATAGAGAGAGAGAGAGAGAGAGAGAGAGAGAGAGAGATAGAGAGAGAGAGGAGCAGTACAGCAGAGAATGGAGGGTTGAAGTTGTGAAAAATATCGAGTGAACTGCAGTCAGTGTTATTGTGGCTCAGGCTGTTTAAGTAGGTGTTCGAAAAACACAGGCCTTTCAGTCTACGCCATGTAAACACATACGCCGTGGCTGTCAGTGCGGCTTTCTGCTCTTGGCTGGTCGCTTGCCTGCTCCTCGCTGAATACAGATGAATAAGGGGAATGCAGATGGAGACAGATGCTCGCCTCCTAACTCCTCATTGCAATTTTCCACTTTTGTTTGGAGCGTGGCAGAATTACAGAGTACACCGTTTATGCGCGCAGCCAGGACCGCCTGCTAATCACCCGATGTGTGTGTCCATGTGTGCAGAGCAGAGCTATGTCTGTGTCACCTCCATACCCTGCCCCTCACATTACTTTTTTTTTCTCTCTCTCTCTGATCCTTTGTCTCTGAATTTCAGCCCACTGTGTATGTGTCTGTATTTCTGTGTCTGTGTGTGCATGCATACTAGCTATTGTGTGTATGTGGGCAACATGAGCCTACACTGGTATCAGTATTTGGCACAGGTAGAGAGAGCAGCAGCAGGTGGGACAGTAGAATAGATTGCTGGCTCGGGTGCTATATGTGTGATCTTGGCAGGACCTGTGTGTTGGCATGAACTTCATAAAATAAGAATGGCACTTTCTGTTCCGAAGGTGGAAGAGATTACTGCTTTGGAGAAGGGAAAGGAAAGGATTCCTCTACAAGTTTTTGTGACACCTTAAAACAATAAAACACTTTTTTTTTTTTTTAATACAATTTCTGAAGACGAGATTAGGATTTAAAGCTAGCTGTTTTGTAAACTGAATGTATTTTTGTGATGGTGCACCTTATGATTTATAATTTTTTTTAAAATTATTATTATTATTATTTTTTTTACTCCTTAGTGTTTTTTCTTTTTTTTTATACCCATGTGCCTGGTTGTCCATTCCTTTTTGCATCCATCTTTCCCATTCTTGTGAATGTGATACCTTAAGAATGTATTTTTGGAGGAGTTTCTTCAAACTTTTATGCAAAGTCCACTTTGATTCAAGAATGAACTGAGTATATTTTAGAGGTCAAAGTTCAAGCTCGTTATGGCTTAATGCTGGCCATTCTTGTGAACATGAAATTTGATTTCATACAAAACATGCTCCTTGACCTTTTCAAAAACTAAGACATCTTCCAGTCATACTATCACAGACACCACTGCAGCACAGTTTCTTGACCCTACGCTGTACTTTCACTGTCTGCTTTGTCAACCATGTGGACGCATAAAAACGTCAGGGGGTAGTTCTAGTTTCTTTCACTGCCATAATGAAGGGAAAATTATCCACTTGTCATGCATGAAGTGTATTAAAGTCTCTGCTGATGTCTTTGTTCGATGACTCTTCAGGTAGTCATTTATAGGTCACTGATTGATCAAAGAAATATTTATGCAGTAATACCTGTCCAATATTATGTGGATATTTTGGTTGTATGGTTTTGCCTGTAGCATGATGTTCCATATTATTTAATTTTATTGATTGGAGTGGAGATTGGAGATTTGCGGGTGACAGATGTTAGTGTGCGGAGTTGAATTTTGAGACAGTGTGTGATTAAAGTGAGTGCTTTGAGTGACAGGGAAGAAAATAGCCCTTTCAATATTGTGAGCTGGATTGATGTTTTTATAGCAACACATTCAGATTAAATATATATTTTTTAATATTATAAATAGATTTATTAAACCCAACTTAACCCGTCATGTGTGTTCATAGCTGGTGGCGGTGTACGATGAGCAGGACCCTCATCACGGAGGAGACGGCACGAGCGCGAGCTCCACAGGCAGCCAGAGTCCGGACGTTTTCAGCAGGGGAGAGATCAGTTCCGGCACACCATCTGCCTTCCAGCCATACCAGAACAGCAGCGAGATCGAGGTCACGCCATTGGCCCTGCGCACCAGTGAGTCTCACACATGCACACACATCAGGGAGAAGTAGGAACGTGTACAAGTTATATAGGCTGCTGGATGTCCAGCACAGACTGCGGAAAGTTGGGAGGTAAAATCGGGAGGGTTGGGGTGTCAGAGAGCAGAGAAACACAGAAGCATGCTCACTGAAGCACAGACAGAGGGAAATGACGAACATGTCTATGAGCAGAAATAGCAGAAGTCCTGCCCGATTTTTCTGTGTTTACAGACATTTCTCCCTTTTCCTTTGGGCTTGATGGGAATATATTTGGTGCACTCTGACTGACTTTTTACATTAGGGTTTTTTTGGCATGTTTTATGTGTGTGTGTGTCGGGTAGCCTTTACCCACCCAATGTGTGTACTGCTTTGAGATTGATAAAAATCTGAGTATGAATCTCATGTGCACACGCACTCACACACCAACCAGAAAATAAGACCTTCCTCTCTCTTTTTCTCAGACAAACATGCACCAAGTAATGAATGCTGATATTTGGGCATGTTACCAGGCTATGGGACCATTGATTTGACTTATTATTTCTCTCTCAAAGCGAGCACAGAGGGAGGCCTGGACTAGAGCACAGCACACCAAGTCTGCATTCACTCTGTGATGTGAGAACTATCAGCAGGACACCCATTCTTGTGTGTGTGTGTGTGTGTGTGTGTGTGTGTGTGTGTGTGTGTGTGTGTGTGTGTGTGTGCTCCTATTCTTACTATCAAGCAAATAAATAGCTGCAACATTCTGTAGGACTTTTCTTGTGAGTAGTGCCACATATATAGAATGTTTAGTGTGGAGATGTTTGTGATGATCCCACTGTCAGTTCCTACTTTAGTTTGATCATTGTGTATAAAACTTGGTTTAACTCGGATTAATAGTGAAATGACTGTTTCTCTTTGTCTCACTCTCTCTAACCAGGACATGATCAGGGCTTTCAATGAGCAAAAAATTATAGGCTGGGCTGGTGCTGTTAACGGTTGAGATATGTGTTGTAACCGTGCCTGTGTTTTTTGTTTTTTTGTCCATTGGTGATGTCATAGTCTCACTCATGCTGTGTATAAAATTGCTCTCTCTCGTACTTCTTTGCTTTTTACTGCTGGTTAGACTGTTTTTTTTTTTTTATAGAGTAGTATATATAGGCAGAAGGAAAGGAGACTCCAGACATTCATCAGACAACACATTCGTTGGACACAGACTGAACAAAGTTAAGAATTAAAAGCATTTATTATACATTCAAAATATTTTCTTATTTCTGATTGGTGGGAAGCCATCAGCAAATGATTGGTATTTTTCTCTGAGCCGACTCAACCATCATTATCATTATCCAGCAGATAAGTCAAATGATTATTACATGATTGGCACACGCCAATGTTCCTTATCACAGATATCATAGAAGATTGATTGGCTACACCCCACGACTAAGCTAAGTTCCACCAATAACATCAAATGCTTTAACTCCATGTGTTGTCCCATGTTGTCATGGAATCGTTGCAGAATGAATCAGGAATAGCAGTCGGCACTTCTGACTGACTCTTACTGGTTACGGCACGCTTTCTTCTAGACCATTATAGAATTCAGGTTTTTGCATGATGTGGAGAATTAGTCAGACTGAGGTGGTGTTATCTGCTGAGGTCAAAGGCCGACACCTTATACAGTAATTGTTTATTATCTATACTTACATTTACTACATGGTTTTAGTGTTTAAAAAGTATTAGATTTTTTGTGGAACTGATGTCAATCTAAATGTGATTGCTAGTATTCAGCATCAGTTGTGTACTGGATTTATACTGTGCTGCGCTGTTGGTAATTATATTGTGCTGTGACGAGTGTATCCTAAATGGTGCTGTAAATAATGAATTGAAAACCGCTTCAGACACATCAGAGTGAGATTTCACAGCTGGAATGGTAAGAATGTTCTCATTGAAAACAGTACGCTGTGACTATTTTGGAGGTGATACCTGCTTTTGAGCTAGACTCACTGATGTAATCATTTCATATAGGGCTTACGAATGCAAATAATTATGTCCCTACACCTAAATCTAGCTTGATGACCTTATCTAGTAAGTGAGTTGTTATTAAACGTATAGCAGCATTTTGTTTGGTAACTGGGTGTAAATGAGACAGGTTGATTGTTTTACAGTTTATAAATTGAGAATCTTTTTTCTGTTCATATAATATAAATATAGCATTGATGATATTTTCTCCAGGGAAAGGTGCAATCCCATAATGCATTGTTGCATGTCTGGATCCCAAGCCCTGTACGTAAATGGCTAACAGGATAGGTTGTTTATAGAAGGAATGTCTAGAGGACTTTTGCACAGCAGTACCTATTTATTATACAGTGTTTGACAGGTTTGTGTTCACATAAACCTCTCTATATTTTGATTAAATAGTTTGTGACATAAATCATGGATTATGTTCCTGGTTTTTGACTAAAAACTGAGACCCTTGCCTTGCCTTTTAGCCACCATTGGTTGTTGCTCATTGTTCTTACCTCATTCCACAGTAATCTGAATTGACAGCATAGATCTCAGTCACACACACTTGCTTGCGCATGCACGCACTCTCACTCACACACTCCATCCAGAAGCCCAGGTGTTCGAGCAATGGCTCCAAATTTTTGGTGTGCTACTAATTTATAGAGCTTTGCCGCAATTGCCAATTTAATTATGGCCACTCGGCTCAGTCTTTCCCTTCAGTTTCCCCTGTTTCTCATCTGGGTTGGGGGTGTGTGTGTGTATGATTAACATGTCTGGGTTGTTTATGAAGCCGACCCCAGGAGGAGAGATGAGCACATTAACAGCAGCAATATCTGGAATCAGCGCTGCGACTGCACCGGCGACACCCCACAAACTTGCTCGCCCCACTGCACAATCACAGCTATTCAAACTCATCAGAGCCCAGCTATCCTGTGGTTGTTATTCCTCTCCTCTCAGCGCACACGGCTGATTATTAAAAAACATGCAGATGAGGTCAAGCAACTAATAATCGAATTGGAGATGAGATGTAAATTGCAGTAATGAATGTAATTTGCTTGTAATTATGTGGAATCGAGGCACGCTTTGACTTGCCTCACATGCAAGTCTTGTCTTGGGAAGAAGAGAAAGAGAAAACTTTTAATATGTTGCAGTATTTTTGCCTGGTATTGAATCATAATGAGAGTAAATCCAGGCATGATTGCAAATCTCGGGTGGGGGGCAAACAACTTTTTTCCTCTTGGGTAATGATACACAGATTCATGTTTGGCAATGAATCATAAAGACTTACTTTACTTTGGGATAATTTTTCCAGTTGGTAATAGGGATTAGTCATAACACGGTCTCCCAGTCTAACATTTGTACCTCATTGTAGCAACCAGAGCATTCATTGAAACATACATGTGTAGGCATGGTAGACATTACTGCTGCGATGTATGCATTGCAGATGCTCACATCTATAGTTTTGCATGAGACATAGTCACAGTGGGCATATCTAATCATAGCCAAGTAGCTGGGAATTGCGAGAGAGCAACTGTAAAAATAATGTGGAGCATGAATTCAGTGCAACCCAGAAGCGACTTCCCATTATGCAATTTTTCATATTTACTTGTTAAAATAAAATACCTCTTCTAAGTCAACTGGAGATCTGTAAGAAATTATATTGCATATCCTTTAGACCACCATTAGAACATTGTGGGTGAGCTGGAGCAGGCTGAATGGTGTTCATCAAGCATTGTGTGTGCGCAATAGGTGGGTGTTTGAGTCCTACAGGTTTCAAGTGGCCTTAGGGGAATGCGAGGTGCTCATTAGGAGAGGAGAGTGCAACTCTGAGGCACCCTTCCCTCAGGCACTCTGGCTTCTGTGCTCCCACACTAATGCTTCCCCTGGCTCTCTTTAGTTTGCTACCGACACTCACCTTTCCCTATGTGGCATGCATGCATTCATGCATGATTTCCCATAATTCCCTGCAGCTGATTGTCCACTGTTTTCAATTCTTACCTACCACACATGAAGAATTACCCCAAAAATAACTTGCAGTTCAAATAGGATGCTGGCCAGTTGACGGTACCTTGATGGCAGCTTGGCAATGAAAGGATTGGACATCACACACAGTAGCCCAAAATCTTAACCACTGATCTATCACTGTCAATTGTGACCAGTTAGATATGACAAGCAACCAATCTTTCACCACGTCACAAACGGTTAACAGGTTGCAAGTGTTCTGTTGCCGGAGTTTGGATCCCTGCTGGTATAGATTTGATCTCTCTGTGGTTTTGTAGTTAGCCCAGCATTTGGCCATCATAGTACCTGCAGGGGTCCACTTCCCTACAGGGAGTATGTGTAGAGTGGGGGAGCCTGGGGGCGTCATGCTGGTCACACACAGGCTAGTGGACCATTAGGGGGTTTCCTGCAGAGAAAATTGTGGGCACCTATGGATCAACTGCAATTCAGCCAATCAATTTACTTTGTGGATCGCTGCTGGGTTGTCTCTCTGTATATATCTCTCTCTCTCTCCTTGTGTCCATCTCCTCTAGATTGAGACCTCGTAGAACTCATTGAAAGGGATGGAGGGACACATGGTCATGATTTTTTTGCGAGGATTGATCTACCTGGGTGGAAAAAAAAATAAAGTGCATGTAGTCAAGTTTTTACCTCCTGCAAGTAGGTTATGTTTTACCTGTGGTTTGTTTGTGCATTTGTTAGCAGGATTATGCAATAAGTTATTTTCATGCCCCATTTAGTCGTATCCAATTACCACCCGTAAAGTGTTACTTTCCTATCACATACGACCACCACCAACCAGGGAGAGACGTAAGCATTCACATGCCTCCTCTGTGACATGCGATGCTGCCACCCACATCTTATTAAACTGCCGCACATGTGCATTTGGAGATGCCCTAACACACTCGTAGGGAAAGTGGTATTTGCCCCTTTTGTATGGATGAGCTCAGAGACGAAGGAAGGCTTGATTTGAAGATGATTTGGTGTGCATTCTGGATTCAGGAATTTTTGAATGATTCTCTAACATTGTGAGATAGGATGGGGATTGCTGGGCTTGGTGGAGGTTTACACTCTGAGTCCTCCTGGTAGAACTTGAGCTAAGCAGTTGTACAGTTCTGGTGTGCAGTCCTCCTCACTGTCATGCCTTTCTTATTGCCTTTAGACCTGCATTTGAGGGATTACCTAAGCAGTACTTTCAGCAAATATAATGTAAATAATCATATCTCTGGGTAAGCATAGCTAAGGCTGGATTGCATGCATTTAAAGGACTAAAATTTTCTCTCTTAGATTGCTTTTATTGACAGCTCTTCCCCCAACTTAAATGTAAAAATGCGGTATAATAAATGCAGGCTCAATCATTTGCACTCTGGCTTGTGCTCTCTGCCCCCGTGTTATCTGACCATGAGGAGCCTTTGTAGGAGTGGGTTAGAACCAGAGTTTATTAGTTATGGCATCTCTTAATCATCCAGGGTTCTTCCATTATAAGCACAGCATGTATGAGCACACATGAAGACAGATAAAGATAGAGAATGACACAGGAAGAGACGGGTTGGGATTCATGCTTGTGTGGGTTGCAAGCTCATC
Organism: Neosilurus hyrtlii; assembly: GCA_028564935.1. NCBI lineage: Eukaryota > Metazoa > Chordata > Actinopteri > Siluriformes > Plotosidae > Neosilurus > Neosilurus hyrtlii. The sequence goes on from JAOUQZ010000044.1 coordinate 10,244,171, forward strand.
TATTTCTAATGATCAGTCATAAAACTATAAGTGTGCCACAGTTTAATCTAAATCTTATTACAGCTAATTGTTGTAGCCAGTGACACTGTTAAATAGATAAAGAACCGATCCAGTAATGCAGTGCAAAGCGCCCCGATGGATAAAACTTCCCCTAGCACTGATGGGGGGGTATATTTAATTGGTGGAAATGGCTGTCTAAGGAGTTAAAACTTCTTATTTGCCCAGAGACAAATTAATGCAGTGCCAGAACAGCATCAGAGTTCTTCCTGCCCCATTTCTACAGGTTTTTAATGTCTGTCATTGTATGTTGATACGGAGTGATTGCAGTTCATGTATAATCCTCTTGATCACCTGAAGGCTTTCCTTACCCTTAATCTTCCTCACCCAGAAAACATTGAAATCAATGCACTTCTTTAAAAAAAAAAATTGTGCGAAGTCTCAAACTACACTTGCAAACACTAAAAGTATGAGCTGGAACAGAGCTGCAGGCTTGTCATGCCCTCTCGAGCTCCTCTTCTCCGCATGCATATGCATGTTCGGATCATTAACAGTGTCACCCAGTCATTGCCATGCGACTGACGCAGTGCCTTTCAGGCTCCCCAATTCAAAGCTCTGACTACAAAGCTTTTCCATCTTCTAAGGCTGCCACTTCATGAATGCTAGCGAAGGCAACATCTCATCCGCGTCCTCGCCCTGTCAGTCCCTGTGGCCCTGTCACAAATACACCCACATGATATTTGTGTAAAGCGTTCAGATTAGTGGGCAAAACTTCTAAGTTTGTTAGACTTCTTGCTGACACTGCTGTCACTGCTACCCTTTTTTCTTTATGGTGCTATTGGTTGTGCAGTTACAGTAGGTCTAATTGGGGTTCGATCTGTTCAGACCTCTCACACTCTGGAATGACTTGTGATTCACTTGTCTTTTTATTCCCCACCAGACTTTCATTGTGAAAAAAACTTTATGCCAATGCAGGAATTCAGGAAGTCACCCTTACTACCATAAAGTCTATAGAGTAGAAAAAAAATTACCCACTCACCCAGAGATGGCTGCTTTGACCCCATACCATTAGTTAATTTTTGCATATTTACTTACACAGGTTCAGTAGTAATTGGAAAACCACGATTGTGTATTTATAATATATAAAGATTAATCTTTCGCCTCGTTCTCCCCGTGCTTGCGTGGGTTTCCTCTGGGTACTCTGGTTTCCTCCCACAGTCCAAAAACAAACACAGTAGGCTGATTGGCTGTTCCAAATTGCCCTTAGGTGTGAGAGTGAGTGTGAATGGTTGTGTGTGTGTTGGCCCTGCAATGGTCTGGCAGGCTGTTCAGGGTGTACCCTGCCTTTGCCCAGAGTCGGCTGAGATAGGTGCCAGCCTCCCTACGGCCCTGATTAGGATTAAGTAACCTTAGAGAATGACTGAATGAATGCAAATATTATTTTTAATACTTGGATGCAGATCCTTTGCAGTCAGTGAGTGCTTGAAGTCTGGAACCCATGGACAAAATCAAATGCTGGGTTTTCTCCATTGGAATGCTTTGCCAGGCCTTTATTGCAGTTGTTTTAGTTTTGTCTTTTGTAAGTGAAAAATCATTAGTTGTTAATAATATTCCAACCTTCACAAGAGGGTTCTTGACATGGCTGGATGTTGTGAAGTGTGTTTCTCTTCACCAAGGAAAGAATTTTTGATCATCTGCTTTGTTGTTGTCTGTGGTTTTCCAGGCCTGGTCTTGGTGGTGTTGAGCTTGCCGGTGCGTTATGTATTTATTTAGTTTTTTAAATTATTTATATTTATTTATTTATTTTAAGGATGTACCAAATTGTTATTTTGACTCCTTTTGTAATTTCTGGTGTTTTGATTGATTGCCTTATTTATAACATTACTTTTCTGCTGCTATCAAACTCCGCTTTTGTTCAGGGTGTGTTTGATGTATGTGCTTTTTAAAGCTGTGTATGGACTGTGGCACTATAAGCAGGTGAGGTGAGAGCTACAGTTTAGTTAATATGAAAGAAGGCTATTTTTTATCCCCTTGGTTAAAGATTTGGGGTATAAAGGGCATGGCAGGATTAGACATGGGAAAATCTGCTGGAATTTGCTGATAGTAGTGTTGATCTGGCCTTTCGAGTGCAATTTTTTTTCTGCCTTTACTATCCCACCCATTTTCTTACATTACACAGACTAGATTTGTCTGGACTCTGTGCCTTGGTCATTATAAATAGCCCAAATCTTTAGTTTAGTGTAAAAACACAGTGCAAGTAATTAAGCCGAGTGCTGTTTTGGCCCCAAGATCATGTCTTTGATCTTGAGAAAACATTTTCCCTGTCATTTTTTATGTTGCTATTTAAGTACTTTGGCTTCATCAGCCCAATTCCCAGAACATGGCTGTGTCCTATTCAGGCCCCGAAGACTAACAACTTTGACAGACAAGGGCTTTATGAAATGAAGAAACTTCTTTCTTTATTACTGCAATAACACAACAGAATTACAACCTATTTTAGTTGTTATGATTTAAATGCTATATAGATTATAACCATTCCTACCAAACCTTCCTAACATCCCTAAATCTGCTGTAAGTAGCTTGCGTTCTACAGAACAACGGTTGAGTATGATGGTGCACCTTGAACTAGCATTAGTCCCCTAATCTCTTCTTAAATTGCTAGCTCCCTGTTGTTCTGTGTTGATCCCGGCACGCTGAATCACAACAGAACCAGTAGGGGTTTAATTGTGTCGTGACAACAGTCATCACTTCTGATGAGCCCAAATGAGAGCGGCAGAAATTAGTTCCTGATGACATCACAGCTTGGTTTCCCGAGCCTGATGACATCACAGCAGGGAGTTCTCAATCCCAATGGCTTCACTGCAGGGCTTCAGCGTCCTCATGACATCGCAGTGGGACTTGGACATACGGAGGGTGGCACTGTACCCACCTGACCTGGCTGAGCCTCTTTGGCAGAGTGCCTACACTCAACATGGGGCTCCAACCGGTTCTGAATTGTTCTGCCCTCAGAAGCTGAGCAATAAGAAAATTTTCCTGAAATATGACCCCACCTTTCATGTAGAGCAGTGGATAAATATGCATAAGGGGAAAACAAGCACCACAGACAAACAGAATTAGAAATGTAGGCGGGGTCAGTTGATCAGCAGGACCTTCTGTTTCAAACAGCTTTGGATTCATGTTTACGGCATTTGGCAGACGTTCTTATCCAGAGTGGCTTCCCTTTTATCTCATTTTTATAACTGTGCAGTTGAAGGTTGAGGGCCTTGCTCGAGAACCCAGCAGTGACAGTTTGGCAGTGCTGAGATTTAAACTAATGACCTTCTGATCGGTAGTCCAACATCTCAACCACTGAGGTACCACTACAAATTACAGTTCCAGTTCCACACCTTTGGAAATATAGGTACCAAATTGTGCATTTCATCTTCGCAGAGATGGTACAATCAAAGGTGTGTCACAGTGTATACATTTTGTATAGATCAGATATCTTTGTACAGTGCATGTTTATATGACAAGTTAAATTTTTTTCTCATTGTTTAACCATTATAGGAAAAGAATGTATATTCAGTGTAGTTTGGCTAAATTTGCTGTGGATTTCTTTGATAATCCGCTTTAATAGGTCAGAGTAGAGCTTAGCTACATTTTTAGTAGACTTTCCAGGACTACACACGTACACACACATACACACACACACACACACACACACACACACACACACACACACACACACACACACACACACAGTGCTGGATGTTATCTTGGCCTAGTACAGTTTTTGTCCTGCCAAAGTCTTCCTCCTGATATAGCCCCCTCTTTGTGTGCTGCATCGTTGCCTTTGAAGTGGAACCCTTCTTTCTGGTTTGATCGGAGATGAAAGCTCACTATAGAACAGATCGGAGAGTTCCACCACCCTGCAAGGCAATGTCCGCTCATGAAGGCAATGACAGACAGCCGTAATAAATATGCTTCTTTATTCTGTCACCTCATGTCACTGGACAAAGTAGACAAACCAGCTGCAAATCAGTTTAAAGTAGTCTTTCCTCTTTTTAAAATCATTATATTTGGTTTGAAAGCCATTTTGTGGAATTTCATAATCCTTCCCAGCAAATACTGTTGGGAAAACCCCACTGTTCCCAAGATTGAATGTTGCATTACAAGTACTGTATCTGCTTACAGATGCTGAATAAATGTTGTGTGATTTTCATTAAATTTGCATTTTGGGAAAGTGATGTATGCTGCAAGTTTGCAGTTGAAGTGATGTCATAAAGCACTTAAATAATCAGCAGTACAATAGAGATTTAATAGGAAATCAGTCAGCAGAAGGAAAAAAATCCAACAGGTTTTTATTTGTGAATAAATACACCAGATGCAGTGCTGGTGAGAAGAATCATGGGCTCAACGTTATTTCGAAAAGCAGTAAGAGGGCAAAATGTTCTGTATAGTAGTGGGCTAAGAGGAAAAAAAACTGTAACTCAGTGGAAAAGATATTGGATCTATTATATCGTGAGGTCGGCACGGTGGCGTCGTGGTCTGCCTCAGAGCAAGAAGGTCCTGAATTCGAATCCTGGGCTCAGCGAGGCTGTTGCAACTTCTCCTTGTGCTCGTATGAGCTTCCTCTAGGTATTCCGGTTTTCTCCCTCAGTCCAAAGATATGCACAAGAAGACTCGTTGGCTGTTCCAAATTGCCTCTAGGTGTAAGTGTGTCCTGAAATGGACTGGAGAGCTGTTTAAGGTTTACCCCGCCTTTTCCCAGAGTCGGCTGAAGTAGGTTCCAGCCTCCCAAAGACCCTTAAGCAGATTGGGTATCCCAAGAAAGTTATATGGAAAATAGATACTCTGGGCTTCTTGTAATTGACTATTATTTAAGTATATTGTAATAAAAATGTTATTTTTATATAATAAGTTAATATACAGTACATTCCAGTCTAATAAAAGTTTTGACTTTAATGCTATTTCTTGCTTTGCTTTGCGTGCCATGGGTACATTTCTGTTCACATCACCCTACAATTCACTGACAAGCTCCAGTGATGTGACTCGTGGCCCTGATCCAGACAGCCAACTTTGAATTGTGGTGACACTGCTGATTATGACTGACAGCAGGGACTTGATATACAACTTTTATCTTTCTTTTGCTTATCCAGCGAGTTTCGTGTCTTGGGGAATGAATAGTTGCAGTGGAGCTATGCAGGGATGTTTGGTTAGCTGATTAGGACTCCTTTAGGGAGTATAGATATTTAGGGAGTATATTCAGCTCAGCTGGTCTGCTCTGCATGTTGGGCTGGCATTCCTGAGTGTCGTGCTAATTATCCTCCCCTGTGTAACAGAACTGTCAGTCCCCACCGGGTAGGAAATGTTGGCCCAGATGTGGCCACTTTTTATTTTGGAGGGTGCTGAAGTTTTTCCCCTTTACTCACATCACTAGAGAATAGGCAAGAGAATCTCTACGCACTTCACACTTTAGTTCACTTTCTGTTCATTGTGCACTGATGCAATTATTTATGCGTCTGTTTTCCTTTACTCTGTATTTCTGGTCTGTGATAGGAATTTGCCACAAATTTATATATGAACACATTTAATGACCAGATATCCGACAGCGGTCAAGTGATAAGTTAAACATCCTCATTATATTTTTTAGCACTCTAAAGAAATATAAAAAAATGAGTAAGTTTTCAGCAGATTATATGACAATAAACTGTACTCATATTATTAGTTTTTTAAGAGCACTTGGAGAGCACAAACCTTTGCCAAGCCAGAAAAAAAGGTACACAGCACCCTCTGTCTGGCATGCTGTAATACCATACTTCCAAAAATCTTCCTATCTCATAATGTTAAAGAATCTGTAAAAAAAAAAAATTTCTGGATCCTGAATTCAAATTCAAAATCTATTGGAGTCTTTCTGGTCCAAAACTGCTCCTGTGGTAGAAATTTCATGAAAATCCACACCACTTTTTTTGGTGTAATCCTGCTAACAAATACACAAACTGCGGGTAAGATATAACCTCCTTGGTGGATGTAATGATTATTTATTTGAAGGTACAAACAATTTATTTCCAAGTTAATTAGGTAATGTGTACAAAGCCATATAGTATTGACCTTGAAAAGCAACTGCAATGTTTTAATTTCATTTAATTTTAACCTTTTAGACCTGATATTTTTAGAAACTGCAGTAAATATCGTTTGACCTATATCATTGTTACTTCCCCCCCCCCCCCCCCCCCCGTTCACTTTAGTTTTTACCAGATACAACATACCTACAACTTTTTTATTTGAAAACTAGAAACATGTTTAAAATTCTTAAATTTGGTGTGTACTAATAGAAAATGCTTGATCATCCTGACTAACTTGCTTTTAAATAATAAATTATATTGTAAACAGTATAGTGTATAGTTTTTGTTGCGAGACATTCTTTGCATTAGTGACCTTTTTTCTTTCTAATAAGCATATCTAAATGGCCATCATGATTCTTTCTAATTTATAATACATGAGTATAAAGCCTACTTTGTCCAGCACTCCTACTCTGTTAATCTTCTTGGTATATATGTCTATCATTCCCTCGTTCCATTAATGTCTGTGGTTTTGTTAATACAAGCTCAGTTCTTGTAAGCTGTGGTTCCATCAGACACATGTGATAGATTCTCCCAGTCCCTCAGCTAATCTCAGGCTTTCTGCTGTCTAAAGACTGCATTTGTTTAGTAAAACAGGCTGCTTTTCTCTTCTCTTATCTCTAAAAGGCCTTGGCTCCATTATATCGTATTTGTTCATAAAATTGTATTTTGAAATATGAGGCTTGAAGTGGTTTGTTTTCTCCCAGCACTGTGATTAGACAGTGAGGGGAACATGATGCTTCTGTTCGTAAATGGTATACTCTTACTCTGAGACAGGAAGCTTCACTTGACACAGTAAGGCTCTTTTGGAGTAGTCCATACATGGTTGGATGTGTTCAGTGTTCTTTTGCCGGTTTTTCCCGTCTTTTCTTTCCCCACTGTCACTCTCATGCCCTGCTGCCCCCTCCTCCTCCTCCTAAACCCACCTACATGCTGGCTCACTGTCTCCATCCGTCTGTCCCATATCTATTTTTATTCCGCTCCTCCCTGTTCCAGTTCTGCACTCCCCATGCTCGCCTGTCCTCCCTGCTCTGTGCTGTGTCCTCACCATCACTGGGAGTTTCTCATGCAGATCCTCATTCGTGCTTTAAGTGCCTCCCCGAGCTGCTCAGCTTTGACACTCCTTTCTGCAGGTCACAGGTCTCTGTTTACACACGGAGAAAAAGTCCCCCACTAGTGCTATATTTAGAGCTTCTTTCCAACAAAGCTGTTCCCTCCCATGCCCAGTTCATGCCAAATCCTTAATGTCTGTTGGACATTCCTGTTCTGCATGAACGGCATAAATTCCAAGCGCTGGAAAGTGTTTTTTTAGTTTTTTTTGTTTTTGGACAACTTCTTGTCCACTGAATTCAAATGCAAATGCAGGTTGGACTTTTCTTTTAAATAGATCCCATTTCTTAATCTGTGGGGACATTGATATGGACACAGAATTGACACTTTGCTCTTGAAAAAAGTCCCATCAAAGACATTATTTCATATTTTATTCATTCCGACAGACCTATGCAACTCTCTATCTCCAGGTCCTCCCTCCCTCCCTCTCTCTCTCTCTCTCTCTCTCTCTCTCTCTCTCTCTCTCTATATATATATATATATATATATATATATATA
>JAOUQZ010000044.1:10251976-10281391 GCA_028564935.1 Neosilurus hyrtlii
TATAAATATATATATATATATATATATATATATATATATATATATATATATATATATATATAGAATACCAAGGTCATTTTCTTGATATTCTACTGAATCCATAAAACTGTGGCCAATTTATCCAGTCACCGTATTTGCATAAAGAAAGGAGAGATAGTGAAAGAAGTGAGTGATGGAGTGAAATGGAATTAGTGCGGTAGCCTGCGTGCTGCTCGTCACTTTTTTCCCCCTCTCTCGTGTCCTCTGGCCGAACCTGATCTGTATTCTGCTGTGTGACGAGCCGCTGCTGGCAGCCAGTCAGGGACGCTTTCCTCTGGCAACTAACTGGTCACAAGGACAAAATGGACACTCGGCCAATTTAAATGACTGGAAACATGTAGTAATGTATAAGACCAACCTGTGTTTGAAAAGGCATACTCAAGCAGTGCGGCACTAGTTTTGCCCAGCCATGTGAAAAGTTTTATGATGTTCAGAGTTCATTTATGGACCTGAGATTATTAGTGAATGTGGCTAAAATGAGGCAAACCAGGCACCACGTGCAAAGGCTTACCGCAGCACGCGTCACTCAAACGTATCAGACTGCAACACGTTCCGTTAAGCTTCATTTGCTAATACTGAATTCATGGGGAAAGTATTTGACTTCAAAGTATCTTTCATATGATATGAGTTTGTGAAATCGGCATGGGAAGTCACATGGATGTAATGTGATGAAAACAGGCACACTGGGGTCGTGAGAGTGTGTTTCTGTTAGGTTTCACTCTGTATGGATAACTGTTAAGTAGATATAAATAGCATGGTGTATGATAGAGTGCAGAAGCTGTAAATCCTATTAGGTCTGTGGCATTTAAGATGCTTTAACATTTTCATAATCACTATGTTGGGATCGTTTGCATAACACAAAGTAATGATATTAGGTAGACTTTTTTTCTGATGTATAAATCCATTTTTGCACATTTGCACTCTGTTAATTCCAAATGAGTCTCCTGTTGGACTGTGTATATATAAAACACACACATGCTCCAGCCTGAGGCAGTAGATTAGTGATGTAAATATGAGCTTTGTGAGTGGTGCTCCTGTGAGTTGAACCTAGTCTCTGGTGTATGGGGGTGGCAGTCTCCTTAAGCGCTCACGCTGGGGCTTGAAATTGCCCTTCCATCTCGTTAGGGGCCCTGGATGTCCCCCAACACACCTGAGATTGATGGCTGAGTAGCTTTGAGTGGTCGTACGGGTTATTAAAGGCAGGGGAAGCCGATTTCTGTGCGGCGAAGAGTTAATCCTATCACACATTAGGAGTCTATATTGGAGAAAGATGGGGAAGGGGAAAGAACGAGAGAGAGATTAGGGTTTGTGGGTTTGTATGTGGGTCAGTTTGTACTCACGTCCAGGAGAATATTTAGCATAATGGAGTCTCCGGCTCAGACCTTCGTGTCTGCGCAAAAGCCCTTGTGTCCATGCCTGACACATTTCCTAAGGCAGCAATAAAATCTCTTTTTGGATGTTTTTTGGATGACATAGCAGATATTTTTACAAGAAATGACCATCTGACATGAGAATAAACACTACGACTTTGTTGGAAAACCCAACTTGAATCCTTTATTCCATAACAAAAGAAGTAAAAACGGGTCGAGACAAACCTGCACGCTTTGCTCATAAGAGAGCACATGACGAGCAGCAGTTGTTCCAATAGTACATGCCGCAGGTGATCATATACGGCTTGACCCACTTAGAGACTTTGATCCTGTTTAAAAATTTAAATTCTTAACAAAAGAATGAACGCACTTTGTTTCTGAATATACTGTCACCTGTGTAAGAGAAATGTTCAAAGGCAGTTTGAGCACTAAATGTAGTATTTTTTCTCACTCAAGGCATTCAACACTCAACATTAAAACAAAGGATGAGGAACAGGGAATGTCTTCTTTTGTATTTCTTTCAGTCTTCAGCTCTAGCTGGCTCCAGCACATCTGCTGAAGGTTTGACTGTTTCCTGTGTCTCTGCTGGACTTCCCAGCGAGATTCGCTTCATTACAGAGACAGCTTTTGACCAGCCTTTCTTTTTTTTTTGAGGGGGGGGGCACGACTCTACAGGGTTCGGAGGCATTTCGCAGATGCTTCTTTGTCCAAACCAACCGTCTCCTCTCATTAACGTTCAATGGAATGTGTTTTCCCCCCATTTTCATCACCACCCCAGAACTATTATCTACAATTTCACGTACAGTTCACTCCTGATCTTGTTATTCCATGTCTGGTATTAGGGTTTTGTCATGACAAAAAAACTACCATGGCCAAAATGAGTAATGGTAATTTGATACCCCCCCCCACTCTCCTAACTCCTGTTGGTTTTAGCCATTTTACTTTGACCTCCCAGCTTAATTTCTTACTTTAATCTAACATATGGGAGGCAGTCAAGCAGTTTTAAAAGCCTCAGAGGCCCATCATCTAAATGTGAACTGGACATGAGCTGACCACAGACAGTGAAGAGCATATTTAAAATCATTACTGTGTTCTGGAAGTAATTTCAGGCTAATTTCAGACTCGCACTGCCGTGAACCCCCTGGGTGTCATGGTTTTCAGGCATCCCCCATGGCTACACGCGCTGCTGCTTTCCTAAGTGTTCATAAGAATCTATGACTCAGTATGGTAGCATATGGGTGCCTTCTTGAGGCAGACAGAGATCAACAACCATATGTAAAGTATTGCTAGACAGCAGGTGGTTGCTGCAGCATTTGCGTAGTGAGTGGTTGTACAAGAAGTAGTTGTAAGCAGTCGTAAACAGGATCTGAATCTCTAAAGGCCTGCATACCTCCTCCTAAAGACTTGTCATCAGACACTATTTATGGATGCTGATGCTAAAAGGCTACCACATGTTATGTAATTCTCATTATAATGCCCATTCTTGGTCCACCAGTGCTCATGGACCAGAGATTAGCCTTGCTTTTCCCACATGCAGACAGTTTAGCATGTATTTCTTTTTGAAATAACTTGTTGGTTTACTGTACTGACACTCCAAAACTGGTTGGAAAGCCTTGCATAGGTATAAATGGAGGTGCTTGTGCTGACAGCAAAATCTACAAGTAATTAAAACAAGAAAATCTCGAAATGCACTCAGAGTGCAGACCTCCACCAAGCTAGTGCAGTCGCTAAACCTTTCAATCCAGGCATTATTTTCAGGCATGCATTCATTTGACTTTTATATTTAACTTTTCAGTCAGGTATGTATTTGAAGAGTTATAGTCTTGGAATAAAAATAATGTTTTAGTTTTGCCTGTGCAATGTCAAAAAACACTTAAAAACCCTACTGGATCTGGATCTGAAATGCAATTAGTTCTTCATTGGCCCAACACCCACATTTGGTTTGGTGGAAATCCATACATAAAATCCGTAATCTTCCCCTTTGGTGGATGTACAAATATATATTTAATACTATTAGCTAGGATAGAGTTAGTGTTTTTGTGTAAATGATGCAATATTTTATGACTGTTGACAATTCGGTTAAAGGTTACACATTAAGATTAACATATTCTCAAAAGCATCCTTAATAACTCTTATCTAAGTAGCTGAATTGTAAAATCACCTGGAATTGAAATGTTAGTTAATTGTAAGATACAGTACTCTTCACACTCATGGACCTTTTTCAAACTCGTACTACAAAGTTGGGAGCACGGACACAAAGGTCAATACCTGTTTTAGCATGACAATGATCCTACGCACAAAGCAAGGTCTATAAATGTATAGGTTGCCCAGGTTGGTGTGGAGGAACTTGAGTGTGCTGCATAGAGCGCCAACCTCAGCCCTGCTGAACTCCTGTGGTATGATCTGGTATTCCGACTGTATCCTGGACGTCATCATCCACTATCAGTACCTGACTTCACTTGTGCTGTAGTAGCTGATTGAGCAAAAATCCCCACAGTTTTACTCCAAAATCCAGTTGAAAGTCTTCCTAGAAGAGTGAAGGTTATCACTGAACTGAACATGGTATGGGAGGCTCAGCAAGCACATATGAGTCAGGTGTCCAGATAAATGAACACCTGCATGCTGCCTGGTAATTAGGTGCAGCATGCAGAGAGAATGCTGCTGTCCATCAGTATAGAATAAATAAACAATGTAATGTAGGTTTTTAATAGTAAACTGTTTTTGCACCATGCAAAATATTACTAATACATGCACAAGCATAATATAGCCATCCAATCATTTGTCTACAAGGGTTAAGGAAAGGCGGGTTCACTCTGAACAGCTCGCCAATCACAAATCCAACACACATAATTTGAAACAGTCTCATGTGCATGTCTTTGGGCTGTGGGAGGACATACATGGGGAGAACGTTCAAACTCCACATAAAAATGTCCTCCTGAGGACTGTTGCAGTGGTGGCTTAGTGGTTAAGGTGATGGGTTACTGATCCGAAGGTCAGTGGTTCAATCCCCGCTATCACCACTGTTGGGCTCTTGAGCAAGGCCCTTAACCCTCAATTGCTCAGTTGTATAAAAAAAAAAAGATAATTGTAAGTCACTCTGGATAAGAGCATCTGCCAAATGCTGTAAATGTAAATGAGTGTTGATTGAGGAGGACACACGAGAGCACCCTTCCCAGAAAAGCTGCATGCCAGTGTATAAATAGCTGCCTTTTATATGACATCAGATGCTTATTTTTTTACGCAGCAAGTCAGCTGTGCTGCCATCCTTAGCTGCAGATGTTGCACTGAGTGTTGCTTCAGAGGGAACAACCAAACTTAACCAACTCTGGGCGAAGGCAGAGTACACCCTGAACAGTTTGCCAGACCATCGCAGGGCCAAAACAGACAGGCCACTCACACACAGCCATTCACAGCTTTGGGTAATTTGAAAAAGCTAGTTAGCCTAATGTGCATGTCTTTGGGCTGTGGAAGTTGGAGTACCCAGAGGACCCAGAGGACCACGCAAGTATGGGGAAAACATGCAAACTCCACACAGAAACGCCTGTGTCCGGGACTTGCTGTGAGGCGGACATGCTAACCGATACCCCACCATATTGCCCTTTTGTGTATACTGTTGTACAGTATTGTAAAGTTGAGTCAGGTGCACTGATTTTTCCGATACTCAACTCAATATTACACTAAGTTCTGATATTAAACTGAAATTATGATATTACCACATAATGGCCTTACGAGCACTCGATATTTATCCCTGGAGGCTTAAGAATGTTTATAGTTTAAATGTCAGGTAATTAAAACACTTTGTCTTGTTGTTGCTGGCTGTCACAGAGGTGTATGATACAGTAAGTTCCCTCTGTGTTCAAGAAGGCTTTATGTGGAAAAAGAGCACATCAGTCCCAATGCCTGGCTGGATCTCTTTTACCTGACCTCTAGTTCAAGTCCATTACCCCTTACCAATTCAGAGACGTGTGTCTCTGCCTTTATTCCTATCCACTGTCTCCATTCTAGGCTGGGTGTCTCTATACGTGGTAAGAGGCTAAAGCATGGCTCAAAGATCATCATTGTCAGGGTTTTTTCTTTAAGCTGTAAGAGGCTAGGCTTTGTGTCTGACGTGAGTCTACTGCTGCTTTGCTGTCCTGGGTGAGCGTGGAACTGAAATGGGCTATCTGCAGGAAACAAAACAGCCGAGCTGAAGAGCTGTGGGTGGAATCAGCACGGCCATGTAGGACATGTGCTCCTCTTCTTGCCTGAATGGGGTTCCTATTGTGCAACAAGACAGCTACATATTAGGAGGAAGAATGTGATATTAATCCTCTCTGTGTCTTCCTCTTTCTTTCTGTGTCTCAGACATGCATCTGCAAGTGAGGCGCAGTAGTGATCCAGCTCTTGTGGTCATGCCCGAGACTCCACTTCAACCGGAAGAGCCGTCCAGGAAAAACCCAACACGCTGGTCCACCACGGCTGGTTTTCTCAAACCCAACGTCACCAGTGCAACTAACAGCTTGGAGCGCAAGGTGAGACCCCACATAAAACACATCTCAAATCGCCCGCTATAATGAGTAATACATGGCCGGATGGTTGCTTCACAGAAAAAGAACGTGCCTATATTGGTTATTATATATTGATCTCTTAATAAAGTTATATATAAGTAGTTTTAAAGGATGCCCCAAACTATAAAAACACAAACACAGCCAAAATAGGTAGTAACAATAATGTAACAATATAGGATAAAAAACTGTTAAGAGTTAGGTTACCCTAACTTTCGCATGAGCCACAAAAACAGCAGCTGTGGGGCAGCCGTGGCCTATTGGTTAGACTAGCAGGTTTGGGACCTAAAGGTCGCTAGTTTGATTCCTGAACCAACAGGAAAAAATGGGTGGTGGGAAGTGACGAAAAAATAGGTGGTGGTAGTGAGCTGCACCTTCCCTTCCTCCACCTTCATTAGTTCAGCATATAATTGCGAATATATCAAGAATCATTCAAATAGTGATATAAGCATGAAGTTTGGTACATGTACTTTTCAAATCCCACTCTTTTCAAAAATACTGCTGGCCATGCAAAAATCCAAGATGGCTACCCCAAAATCCAGACTGTCTGCCTAAAAATTGGGTTTTCCTTTATAACTCAAAATGCATTGATTTTAAGCCCGATAAATGTATAAGTTCGGTATTGAGGACATTTTGGTACCAAAATATTTTACCCAACTCCCAATTGCTCTTCGGGTGCCTCAATGTGTGGTAGCCCACTGCTGCAAGTGTGTGCTCACTGTTTAAGTGTGTGTGCTCACTTTGGATGGGTCAAATGCAGAGGCAATAATTTCCCTTGTGGGATTAATACAGTATATCAGAAATCCAACAATGAATAAGTAACTTCGGCCACCAGACAATGCTTTACATTAAGACCTTTTAATAGTTTGGCCTTTACAACTTAGAAATATGCTATAACAATTTCAAATGTGCACCGGCCTATTCTTGGAAGGCTTCCACTGGATCACCCATTTACAACCAGAAAGCTTGGGAAAACAGACGCAGGCACATTTGGACAGGGAACAAGGTGTTTTCTGTGTGGCAGAGTTTTAAAAAGAGCTGCTGTTTGCCAGCCATTTACTCTCACTTGAGTTACAGCGAAGAGAGCGGTGAGATTTCTAATAAACAACAGCCAGTTCGTAGTTCGCATTCCTAACTGGTGATACATTCCCTTTAAGAAAACTTTGCACAGTCAAAAACACAAACACAGAATTAATAAAATAATGCCATGGGCTGTGTACAAAATCACTTAATCGTACACTACTTCCTATTCACCATGTAGGGATTTAAATGCAGAGGACTGTATAGCTCAACCGTAAAGAGTTAAAACCCTTTCGGACACTACTTAGGCACCTTTGATTGCATAATGGTGTTGCACAATTAAAACATGGAAGTTCAGCTTCACCTGAGCTGAGGGACCATCCATAAGAAGCATTTCTGTTTGCTGCTGCCTTTTCGCAGAGCTCAAGTGCTCCATACTTACTCAAAGCCATGAGCTCTGTTTTTGTTGTCGTGTCCGAGCTCACATGCCCACACAGGCAACCATAAAAGAAGAAAATAGCCAGAAAAATATATTCTCACTGCCGTTGGTGCTGAGCGCACTAACACTTTGCAGCTTATTCTTGTACTTAGTGTAACATTACGCAGGCAAACATTTGCTTTAAGGCAGTGCCTAAATATATTTCTGTTATTAAATCGTATTTGAGGCTTTGCATCAACTCTCAGTTTATAATGTGTTTTACACTTTGGCTTAATGCTTTTTAAGTTTTATGTAAAAATCACTTTTGTACTTAGATTGCAGCCAATCGTGTGTTGGTGCACTGCCTTTATTTTAACGCTAGAACTCACAAAGAGGAACGCGATGCCTGGTGGTATATGCTATGCATGGTTAATGGCTTTCGGCTGCAAGATACTTTTCATGATGCATTATGGGATCCACTGTGTATGCTAATTTATGCTACACATTCGTTCACCACTGCAAAATGGTGCACTCCGTGAATAGTGAGTGGTTTTGGACACAGCGATGGTCACTTCCGATTATGAAAGAATGTTAGACTCTTCAGTAATCACTGTTTTATAGATTTGGAGAAGATGTTGAGAGATATAAGCTTTTGAAGTATAGGATGACTTTAACAGAAGATGAGCAAAGATTCTTTGCACATGGAGGATTTGCACAAGGATCCCCTTGCTTAAAGATTTTATATATTTGTACGGTATACTGTATTCTGCTTTTCACTTTATTGTGAAGATCTCCAGTCTTATTCAACCAGGCCTCGCAGTAACAGCAACGTCTTAGAGCAAATTCCTTCGTCTAAATCATTTTTCTGGGCTCTGCAGAACGCAGACGGCTCCTTTGTAGTGCTAACGTTTGCTTTGTTGTGTGGCTCACTTTGGAGGTCAGTGCCTTTGGCTCCTAATGAATCATAAAGATGCTGCTTCACTCTCTCCTCCCCCGTGACACCCCCCCCCCACACACACACAGAAAGAAGTGAAGAAGAGGCCGAATATTCTCTCAAAATGGCCCTCTTTTTTCAGAAATGACAACTCTACAGTGCCTTAGAAATGGTAATATAGTGAATGAAAGGGTGGAAGAAAAGGCGAAGGGGTGGATGCTGTATTTTGAATGTGACACGGCAGCTTGCGATGAGATTAGCATGTCTCGCTGTTTTTGCTCGTAATCCTATTTAAAAGCACTCCGCTTGTCAGGGTCTCCATAATCCAACACTGTGCTCTCGTCTGACTAAGACTGAAGAATTAGTATTTTGCTTTTTATTTATTTTATTTTTTATAAATGTTTTTTACTTTGCATCATGGGGTTGTTTGTCAAAAACTGAGTGAATGAAAGGGCAGTGGTGGCTTAGTGGTTAAGGTGATGGGTAACTGATCCGAAGGTCAGCGGTTCAATCCCCACTATCACTACTGTTGGGCCCTTGAGCAAGGCCCTTAACCCTCAATTGCTTAGTTGTATAAAAAGTGATAATTGTAAGTCACTCTCGATAAGAGTGTCTGCCAAATGCTGTAAATGTAAAATGTAATGAAATGTAAAAACTGGAGATAGGTGGAAGCTCTGTCTGTGGTGGATAATGCCTGGCGGTTTATTTACATTACCCTTCAGTACTTTGATGAAAATCATGTGAACCTGGATTCACTTTGGACTGAGACCACTGTTAAATGTGCTCCTAATGTCTTTCATTGAGCCAGTATAGTCCACTATGTCTTTAAGGCTTGGGGATTTCCTGGAAATGTACTTCAGCCACATAATTCACACAAAAATCCAGATGTGTTCTATTTAAAGAGGTATCTTTGTGTATTCATGGCTCTGTTCTTGGCCAGAGAACTGGCCTTCCATGCATAATATCATCACTATGAGCTTTGCTATGTTATACAGATCAGCAGAAGTAAGATCCACGTTTTCCTGGACGTTTTTCAGTTTAAGGAACGACACACGATTGTCTCAACAGGCTGAACCTGGAGTTTGGATGCCTTTTTTCCCCCCTTAGATCTGCTTTCATCTTTAGTTATAGAACATCTGACTGGAGGGTCGGTATTAGTAAGATTAGACGTATAAACTCCTCTTATCTATTCTCTATTAAAGCATCTCTGTGTTTGATAGCTAGTAGCTGGCTAGTCGTCGGACCCACTTGGTGTCCCCTGAGTTATATTCTTTATACTGTGCATTTATCTCACTTATCATGCCATAAAAATTCACAAACAGGCGTCTTTTATTATCCCGAACTCTTTGAAGGACTGGGCTGATGATCAGTCTCTATGGTGACCCGTTCTTTTACATTCTCGTCTGCTTTTCATCACCGCATGCCCCAGTTAAACGTATGGATAATTTTTCCCCCTCTTTGTGCAAACTTCCTCATGTGTATCGTCTGATTCTAAACCCGGAGTCGTTTTTGTTTTTAATGCCGAGACGTCTGTAGCCATGAGCCGCTTTGCTCGGCGGGCTTTCTAGGCCGAGGCCCCCGATGTGTGAAACTAACCTGCATCATGTCTGCATGCTCCATACAGCCGGGAAGTAGAGATTCGGTTCAAGTGCCTGCGCTTCAGGGCATTTGATTTCACCTCCAGATGAAATAACACTATAGCCGTGGTGTAAATTAGCAGTGTGTAATGGAGTTAATTAGCAAGGGAAGGAATGAGTGCATGTCAGAGACCTGGCTGGAACGAATGTGTCTTTTTAGGGCTCTGGTCCAAAACAAACTTCCATGGCCTGCCAATCATAATATTGCTAATGACAGCTCAGCGTGGCGACTGTCCATCATATCTGAGAGTGGCATTACTGTACTCCAAATTTGTTATTTTATGTCAAATACAGATAATTTCAACAGCATTGGAACCATTAAATTCAGATGCCTTGAATCAGTTATTTAGCATAACTCTCAATGCAGAGTGGATGGAAAGCGTCTCATTTGTGAGTTATTACCTTAGTTTATTGTATATTGTGTGTGTTCTCCTCCAGGTTAAGGGACCGGCAGGGTACCGCAGTCTACCCCGTGACACAACAACATGGGCCAACCAGTTCCACAGAGAAGGAGCACGTTCATCTCTCAGTGCCAACCATCCCATGGTTGACCGCTGGCTTGAACGCCAAGAGCAGGTATTGAAGTCTTAACCAATCAGAACTCTTCACGCCTACACCCACAATACATCTATGAGTCTAGAGAACTGTTCTGTCTCATTTTCTCCCCTCTGATGATTGTCTGTAACTAGTTATGTCCCAATAACACAAAATAACCCTCCACACTCTGACGGAAGAGAGTAAGAGAATTGAGATTAGATACCTGGAACAAAATAACAGAGAATGCTGAAGAGTACAAGACAAAGATTACTGAAGTATACGGGACAATTTCTCTGACCTTGTACAAGAGCACCACACTCTGACAGTTTTGACTGGTTCAACCCATCTAATAATGGTCTCACCGGCTTTCGACATACACTTGCTCTCGGCCCCGTCAGTCCTTCAGCAGAGCCGTCTCGAGGTGTGTGGGCGGCGTTTGAAACCCATAAAAGAGCGGAATGAAAAAGGAGAGGTGCGAAAAAGGAGATTGAGTCGTTGGAAGCGCAGAGCGTGCTGGAGGGAATTCACTTATTAATTTTCACAATCGATTTTCTCGAGCTGCCAGGATCCATTTCACCCTCTCGTTCCCCTGCTCTCCTACACCCACACTCTCACCTGCATGCATTGGCTGCACGCATGTGTGTGCTTTGCGGTAACAGAAGCTCTCCTTGGGTCGTGTATCATCATTACGGCAGTGGCATGGCGTGGAGAGAGTCCTGGCTGGATACGAAGCCGCTGCCTCCGGCTGGTAGCTCGATTTGGAGAATCAGTCAGTCAAGGCCCAGGCTCGAGCTGACAGTGTAATTTATTTCAGCCATGCTCCGTTACAGAGCAGCCTGACCCCAAACACACACCTCTCGCTCTCTCTTCGAGTTTGGATCTGTGTCTCAATCTCTCCCGGACTCCCCCCCCCCCCAAATTTCTCTTTCAGCATTTCTCATTACTACTTAAGCAAATAGGCTTTTCAAAATTCAAGCGGGGGCTGGCTTATGCACTGTCATCGTCCCTCTCGGCTTTCTCGCATTTATGAGCGATTGCGTTTTTAATGCCATCTACAGTTTAATGTTCCATTTCCATATCACAGTTGGCTCACGAAGAGTGCGACCCAGCCTTTCCTCTTCACTGAAACACTACGATTCGATGTATCTCTGCTGATTTCTCACAGACCTTTAATTGCCACTTAATTCTATTGACATAATGTTGTGGCCTGTTTTATAGGTTTTGAATAAGCCGCCTCATTAAGTCAATGGCCCTATCGTCTCGCTGCCTGTAGTACATGTTTCATATACAGCGGAAGAGCCGTTTTAAGTGGAAGGGAGAAGAATGATGCTGATGAGATCAAACTTGATTCTAATGATCGACTTGTCTAATTGAAGCCTGCTGTAAAGTAAGAGAGGGTTCAGTAATGTGTGTTGATCTTGATATTCCCTTTTTTTCCCCTCTGTCTGAAGAATCTGTTGACGGTAGAAATCGACACGAGGGCAACTAACCATGAATGAAATATCTCCATATTGGTTGACTGATTAAAACAGTACACTGACACACACACAGTGCTTTTGCTATTAGCTTATTCCTTTGTTCATAATGACTCTTTATCCAGTCATTTCTGTATTCTGTTCTCAGAGTTGTTGTTATTCTGTGTGAAAGATTTCGAATCGTCTCCCTTCGGGTACGATCCAGAGCTTAGTGGCCGTCGCTTATCCATGGTAGAAAGAAACACATACATATAATGTCATATGACTCCATTCTAGAGCATGGTACACACAGTGCTGCACAGAGCCATCACAACTTCTATTGTCCAAGTTTTATTTGCTGGATTAATACAAATACTATAATTAGTCGTGTCATCAGCCCAAGGGCCCAGATCTTACATTACTGTGCTTTGTGCGAGGTGCAAATTGTCATTGAGATGTTCAATTATGGAACTATCAAAAAGCTCAGGACTGAAGAAGACAGTGCGTTAATAAATTAAGGCCTTTTTACATTATATACAATCATGTCAGTTCATGTAAACAGTGTTCAGAGCATTCTAAGTGTGCAATTTAACTGACTTACATTTTCCTTATGCACAATTCCTGCGTCTGTAATATTTAGAAAATTGGTAGTGTCTCTAATGTGTTGAATGTCTCTGCTGGATGTTCAGAATTGATGTACTACGTGTTCCCTGATGCTTGTGTTCCTATGAGAGCTCTCAGCAGTGTTACAAAAGCCATGAGTAATAACAAAAAAAAAGTGTGTTAGCAAAAGTTCAGAGCAACAACTTTGATGCTAATCTACACCTTTTCTTATATGGGGTGGGGGGGGAATATCAGAAGCGGAATGGATCGTCAACAACTGCTGAAAGTCCGTGAGTTCAGAATGTGTTCAGACTATAATCATTTGCACTTCCTGGTTCTCTACCCAATGTTTGTGCAAACCCTGAACTGAAACGTGCACATACTGTATACACGTTGTGCCTGGCCACGTTATTAGTTTCACACATATCTCATCTCATGAATATTTTATGCATTATGTATTACATAAGGTACATACAAAGGTTTTTGCTGTAGATGCAGATATACAGGTTTGTCTATCAGACCCTGAGAGTTCAATACAGTTTTGAGAGTACAGAAAGTTTTACACAGATATTCATTCTGGTAAAGTATTTTATCCAGACTGGGAATGAATGGAAAAGCAGGTGTCAGGATTTGGAGTAACACTGAGATGAGGAAAAATGTGCATACACCACACCAGGTCATTGCATTAAATTTTAATGATGGAAGAAAAACATAATATTAAGTAGGGATGGGTATTGAGGAATGTGGGAATGTTGTAATAACTTCTGTAACAGTGAGTGTGTGTATGTGTGTGGTAGTGCCTTAGGACACTCTGTGTAGTATGTGTATAATGAACATAGGTTGACTGTGAAGAGAGCAGGCAGTCGAGCTTTGGGGTCATGTGCAACTGGAGGTTCTGAATTTTGTGTGTGGAATAGGTTTGTCTGTGCAAGGAATAGAAGTAAGAGTCGACTGAAGGGCTTCAGGTTGAATGAAGGCTGTTTTCATGCTTGCACATTTTCTCTGGACGGGATCGCAGGTGCTGAGAGAGTTTGGTTAAGTGTTTAAGCTGTTTTTAGACCCTGGTGCACTGACCTAAGGTGCTCATCGCTGGTCCACCTGGAAGCAGTCAAACTAGGAGGTGGGCAGCAACATGTGTAAAAGTAATCCAATCCTAGGGAGCAGGCATGAAATAAAGTGATTATTCCATACTAAAGTTGTTACGTTATTTCCTATTTCAGGTTTCACAATGTCAATAAAAGGCATGTAGTGTGAGTGGAGATGGAAATTCTTCCACATACCTTTTATATGAGCCGTGGCTGGATGTCTGGGGTAAAGAGGATGTCCAAAAGCAAACAGCACACCTTTTGTGCATAAATAAACCTTCGACTTCTATTGAAATATTGATCAATAGCAAGCAGAATATGGTGCAGATACATGCAGGAAATTGATAAGAAATATAATGATGTCCAATATTATAGAAAGATTTCACATACAACAAAATCTACAGTGTAATACCAAAAATACCAAAACCTACAGTATAATACCAAAAATATTCGCACCAAGACATATCCTAGGAACTTCACAGTCTTTCGTCTTTCACAGTAAAATATCTCAAATGGATCTAAAACACCTAGAGGCACATCAGTTTTCTTATGATTTAACTGCTGTCTCTGTATTTACATGTAGATAAAATCCCAGAGCTGATACACAATTGTGCTTTTTTTAAAGGATCCTGCCACATTTCCACCCCAACACGTACATCTATTGATGTAATAGATGTGGGAGCATTCTGGTGCATGTGTAAAAGGATTAAAAAAAATAGAGAGAGAGTGAGAGAGAGAGAGAATGTGATGGGTTTCATTTCCAGCTTTGAAGACAGCTTTTCCCCTTCAAAACACAAATCCTTACAGAGATCATGATTAAGATGAAAGATGCATGATTTTGTTGCTTGTTGCAGTTTATTCTGAGAGTGCACCATGTCATAAAAAGTTTTGTTAGTATTCGCTTCAGCTCTTTTTTTGAATTAGTCACAGTTGGAAAATTTAACCTGATCCATTTTTCTTGAAATCTTAATAGTCTTAACTTAAAATGTTAATAGTCATGAAAAAAACCCTGCGCAGCACAGGGGCGGTATGGTATGCATGTGCACCTCGCAGTAAGAAGGTCCCGGGTTTGAATCCTGTGCTTGGAATTTTCAGTGTGGAGTTTGCATGTCCAGTTTCATCCCATGGTCCAAAGACATTTAATTTGCTGTTCCAAATCACCCCTAGCTGTGAGTGTGAGTATGAATGGATTTGACAGTGTTGGCCCTGCAATAGTCTGGTGAGCTGTTCAGGCTGTACCCCACCTTCGCCATGTGTCGGCTGAAATGGGCTCAGCCACCCTGCTACCCGAGTAGGATTACGTTGTTCAGGAAATGAGCGACTGAGAGTAAAGAGATTTTCTTTCCTTTTTTTTTTTTGTGCATGGTTCTTAGTTTTAGGTGTGTGGAAACACTGAAACTGTAAGATAAATACTACTTCTACTACTGATACTAATCTTCACCAGCATTTTTGATTTAAAAATAGTACTTTTAAAGTTTATTTCCCCCTCCCCAGCAAAGATCCAATTATGTTGTGGCATTGTCCGTACGTTCATCTTCTGAAATGAACTCCTCCTACAGCATTCCTCAGCAATTTCTTTAAACTTGGTGGACATCTTGGACACATGCTAAGGTTACGTATATTATCATATAATTGTGATTGAGTGATTTTTATCAGAGTTATTGCCGTTAGTATTATGATCCGGTTTCACAGTAAAAGTGTATTTGGTGGGGAGTTTGTGCTCACTGGAATACATGTTGTACATGATCCCAGTGTGGGCAAAAATAAAATGAGCCCCCTTTACTCCACTCATAAAGGGGTGCACAAATAAGCTCACTCTCAACTTTTCAATTATGGCAATGTCTCATTTAGCCGGGCTTGGGACTGGCATTAAGAGGACACTGCCTTGTGTGACCTTAATGGCTTGGTTCTTGAATCATGTCAGCAATAAAATAATTCCCCAATGTATTAAAGACATTCCACCATTTATTAAGGAGGTTCATATCTGGTTTTTGTGATCCAACATGCTGTAATAGATTTTAAGGATGGATGTTAACATCCTGTCCCCACACAAGTCCAAGTTTTCTAGGTGTTTTTGTACTGGTGAAAGTGTTGAATGGCAGCTGTATGTTGTACTGCGAGTGTGGTGAATGTGTATTGACGTTCATGTGTGGGCTTGTAGTCAATACTAAGCGCTTGAATTCTGGCCTTGACTAAAGTGCGCCAAATGCCTGTTCACCTTGAGTTATAACAGCGCAGTTAAAAAGCCTCATTCAATGAAACCCAAGTGCCAGAACAGTCGTTACTTAAACACATAGCCTTGGTAGACGTTGACCTGGTTGCTAGGTGCTGCCCAAGCAATCCATTATATAAAGTTTACTTCAGTTGACAGGAATGCAGCGATTGTGTTATTCAAAAGCACTAAAGTGGCAGAGCTGTCAATCATTCTGATTGCCGAATGAGGACTACTTTCCCCCTGTTTTTTGATGTTCTGATTGGCTGCGGTTTCCGGCTGTAGCAGTCATGCAAAATGTTTTATTTTTCTCAGCTGGGCCTTTTATTGTTCTGTGAACAGTTGAGAACTGATCCTTAAGTGCAGAGTAGGAGTGAGGTAGATAAGTAAAGAAGAATAAGAAGAAAAAAGACGTGGAACAGTCCTGGGTTTTGTCCATGAATTGAGCACCTTGTCCGAGCCCTAATTATCTTGATGAAAACAGAACACCAGGCTATAAGGAGTCCGGTGCTGTTTTGCTTTCCAGCATGAAAGACGAGCCAAAATGGATTTATTCATTTATTTTAATCCTAGAAATGGAAAGAAATGTCAGGGGTAATTTTACTGGATTATTTCATGGTGTCACTTAAAGCAATGGGTTATTCTTCTCCTTTGTGAAAATGTGTGTGCGCATGCAGGTGTGTGTGTGTGTGTGTGTGTGTGTGTGTGTGTTCAAAAGCAGGGTGGTGGAGGGCATCTGAGATGTCCAGCAGGTGGGCTGGCTGTCTGGGCCACACAAGCAGAGGGCTGTTGGTAGGCTGCAGGCTATAACTTTCCAGTCAAGTGTAATGAGCTCCATCCAGCATACAAACACAACTCAGTCAGTATACATCTCTATACAAAACAGAGCTGCATCTGAATGTTTTCTAAAGTGTTGTGTTTCTCTGATTTTTGGTATGGCATCTTTTTTTCTTCTGTGATAACACAAAACTGTTCAGGATGATCTTTTGTGGAGTAGCCACTACCAAGTAATACCATTACCAGCTACTGATCATCGTATTTATCAGTTACACACCTAACTTTAATATTTTATTTTATTTGCTGGACAACTCTATCCTTTATTAGGGCTCATGTGGAAGCTGGAGCCCATCCGAGCCAATTTTGGGGAAGGTGGCATACACCAGTCCATTGCAGAACCAACCCACAGACACACACACACACACACACACACACACACACACACATAACCATTCACACCTAGACACAATTTGAAATCTCTCAATTACTCACTAATCACCGAACCGCTAAATCCTAATAGGGTTGGAAGAGGCTGGTGCCTGTCTCTGACTGAAGGCTGGGTACACCCTGAACAAATTGATTGACCATCACAGGACAACATACGGAACCTTTCACACTCAGGATCAAATTGGAACAGTTAGTTAGCCTAATGTGCATGTCTTTGGACTGTGGAAGAAAACTGCACCACTCGGAGGAAACCCATGCCAGCTCGTGGACAACATAGTACTTCACACAGAAACACCCTCATTGAGCATGGGGCATGAACTCGGGACCACCTTGGTTTGAGGAAGATGTGCTAACCATTACGCCACAGTGCCACCCGGGTACCTCAACTGAGACAGTTTTTATTATATGAGGCAGTTATATTTAATGAGACAAGTTGTTCTTATTTGTCTTCTAACTTACATGTGGGATTTTGTCAGTGTTGCATCATTTTCCTGTGTGCTTCATGTTATTGGTATCACCATGGCAACATTGCACATTGGCAGCACATTTCTATATAGTTTTTAGTGAGCAAATACTTTTGTGATATTAGTTTTCTGTAATCTTTAAAACACAACGCTGTAAGGATATTCATTTGTTCCCATGACAACATAACCTTTTAATTTATTACTGATGTTCTGATAAGGCTGTAATGTTAAGAAAAGGCTTGTAAAGTAAATGTACATGTATGAATTTGACCTCACTCTCTGTTACAAAAGAAGAACATGGATTCATACAGCCGCCTTAAAACAGCATGACAATTTCCTGTCTCGTGTCCCTCTAAGTTCTACTGCTGTCCAGTCTTTCCATATACCTGCATATCTGAATACACAAAAAAATGGCCAAAATCACACACACACACACACACACACACACACACACACACACACACACACACACACACACAGTGATTATTCACAGTGCAAATGGCAGCCCACTAGAGAGAAGCTCCCTCTGAGCAGCCCGTGCTGAAGCCAGCTTTGCCTGCCTTAATTAACTAGCTGCTTTGTTTTTTCGCTGCACAAACACATACACACACACACACACTCCAATTCCCCCCATTTATCCTTGTAAATGACTGAACCCAATTACGTTTGCAGTTTGTTTTTTTGTGGAAGTACACTGGCGAGTGTTTAAAAGATGTCGGCCAGCTTCCACACAAACACTCCACTAAATCTTTCTTCCTCTCTCTTGCTTCTCCCTCGTTCTCCTTATTTATCTTATTATTTTTCCATTTTGTCCACACTTCGGCTGTAGTGGAGCTTCAGTACACACTATGTGTACCAGGTATTAACGTCCAACAAAGAACATAATCCACTGCAAAATACTGACATTACTTCTAACCCTACAGTACAGACCAATGGCCTGATGTTTTTCCTCTTTACTGTTCTGCCCCATTACATTGCTCAGTGGAATATCCAAAAAAACAAAACAAAAAAAAAAAAACAAAGAAAAAGGCAGACATTTCCAATTAGCTTGCTCTTGCAGCTCATTGAATGATAAATGAGTTTTTTTTTATTTGTTGTAAATAGATAAACAAGAGTGCCTTTGTTGCTGCTCAATCAATTTCTGGTTAACTTTTTTTTGTATTTCTCCTGTTTTTGGGGTGTTAGAAAAGTGGCACACAATAAATAACTTACCCTCCTTAGTTCGGTCAGTACAAGGAAATTTCAGACTAATGCTTTAATGCTAAGGTCTGGAATTTCCTTGTACTGACCGAACTAAGGAGCGCAAGTTATTTATGGTGTGCCACTTTTCTAACACCCCCAAAACAGGAGAAATACAAAAAAAAAAAGTTAACCGGAAATTGATAATATCCTATGCATTAAAGCTCCGTTGGTGGGGAAGCTTTCCAGACCAACCCAGTTCATGCTGGCTGTAAACTGTTTGTAATGAGCAGACTTTTGCTAAACTTGTAAACAGCTTGCAACGGTGTTAAAAATATACGCTACGGACGAGGAAGGATGTCCGCGTTATTGTGCTGGTAAATCCACAATGTCCACATTTTCTTTGTTAATTGTGCCTAGATATTAGTGAGAGCGTTAATGTCACTGAAGGTCAGTAGAGGGTATTTGCTCTTTTGGTTCATGATAAAGCTCGATAACTTGCCCTTGCTGTTGATCTTTTTGTTTTTCGCAGAACCAACAGAATCACTTTCATCCTCTTCAGTCTCCTAAGAATAGAAAAATTCACACACACTTGGAATGCTTGGAGTCACTTATGTCTAAAAGCTATGGTGTGTGTGTGTGTGTGTGTGTGTGTGTGTGTGTGTAAACACACGCACACACACACACACACATTGGGGCTGCCGGGAAAAAAATCGATTCACGTCTGAATCACGATTCTTATTTATTAGCATTATGATTTGATTAAAATTTTGAAGAATCGGTTTTTAAGATCACGTTTTTTTAAGCATTTCCACCTTTAATCACAACGTGTACCGTTTGTCCATGCACGGCCTCTGTCGTGAATTGTTCTAGTGAATGGTGGCTCCAGAACTACCGTCTTTCCCCGATAATAAGACCCACCCTTTCTTCTGCAGAACAGTCCAAAATAAGACCTCGCTATTTTGTTCACACCCTCCCCTCATTTTCTGTGAATGCACCAGCACCATTTACAGCAGCGCTGCAGAGGAGAGACAGAAAAAGAGGAAGTTAAGAAAATTATTTATGAAAAAATAATCACTTTATATGAAATTAGTGAGTGGAGAAAAAAAGTTATTAAGCGATCTGTAGATTACAGACCGCTTACCAGATTGTGTGTACTGTGTTTGCTATATAAAAATATACTAATAATAATTATAAGTACAAAATCACATTTATGTAGTTAAACTCCCATTTGTTACTGAATTTGTGGACACCCGTTAAACTGAATCTTAGTTATACAGACTGTGCTATACAGACAAGCTTAGCATGTTGACCGGTTTCTACTTTGCTCCATAATGTCTTGCTGTGCTCTGTGGAGAAGTCTCCTGCTGCACCATCATGTGTGTTCCTGGTCACAGTATGTAGTGCACGCATGACCCCCATCCCTCTGTGCACCTGTATGAAGAAGAGCGTATGACAGGAGGTGGTGAACAGGAGCTGTTCTGCTCCATTGAGCTGCCAGAGCCTTTAACACAGTCTAGTCCTGATCACTGACCTCCACACTCTTAAGCACACATGCATGAGAGTGTACTTGCTTCATACATCGGATATGAAGACTAGGGTGAGCTGAAGTGTTATCATCTTTCCATATGACTTCATGTTCTATCCATGTGACCTTTGCCCCTTTGTCTTTTGTACTGTTGACTGGCCGTTTGGCTGTGCTCATTCTAGTTGTCAAGCTGAGATAACAACAGTTTTTGTCATGTGACCCTCCCTGTTTTCAGACAAGAATGAAGCTTGAAGTGAAGTGTGTTGCGACATCATTTTCTTTGTGAACCTTTCCAACAACAAAGAATGAAAACTTTTTGAAGACTTAAAAAAGGACCATCTATTGAACCAACCATCCAACCATCCATTCATCTCATCAACCATCTGTTTATCCATCTATCGAACAATCTAACTACACATGCATCCAACCAACCAACTAACCATCCATAGCATCACATGGTTGTCCAACAGTCAGTCCATCCATTCAACCAACTCTCCATCCCATCAACCGCCTGTTCAGACCACCTGTCCAACCAGCAACCTACATATGCTACTTAATAACCTCTTTAAATGAAGGGAGGAAAAATCCCTCTACAACAAATGTTGTAGTTCCTTTAGTTTTACCAGTGATGTCTTCACATGAAAATTCCAATAGTTGTCACCTTTTGGACTTTAGAAATTAGCTATGCAGTTTTTCTTCAGTACCCCAAACCTACCACAGAATGCACAATTATGTTAAGTAGAGTTTTCCCCTATTCTGGGATTTTTTTTTCTATTTCAATGTTCTGTCTTTGGTTCTTGAGGTGGACTGAGCTCAGCTCTTATCTCATTAGCACAGCAGAAGACTGGCCGGGTTCTCTCAAGACTTAATTTTCCTGTGAGGCCTGGCTTCATTTATTCTTCTTTGAGAGATAGACGGAGCAAGATACAAGGTGAAAGCTGGAGAGAAATGCATAAGTGCAGCGAGAGATGGGGGGACAGAGAAAATTGAGAGGGTAGGGATGGGTAGAACTCAGGGAAGAGTCGATAAAGGGTGTGATTTACAGACGTACATATGGATGGATAGAATTGAGTTTCACATGAAGATAAAATAAAGTGCATTATTGCCTTTTATTATGGATAAATTGTGGAAAAACCAAAAAAATCCACATCATAATAAAATTAGCTTTACGAGCCTTTTTACAGTCTTCTAGAGCACTGGGGATGCATAAAATAATGATTATTGTTTCAAAATCTGAACATATTACATAAAATTTCATATATGAATAAATACACAATAGTATGGAGTGCCTTCAAATAAAAAAAAATTAACAAAAAGCTTCAGCTTGTGTTGAAAATATGCACGGAAGTAAGATTTTGGACAAATTTGAGTTTCCCACTTGAAACATTTTCAGGATTTCAACTGAAATAATTTTTAAAGGAAGATGTTTGTCATGAAAATGTTTCCATTGAAAATTAGATGTCATTTAACTAAATCATGCATTGGTGGCAATATCTCCGATTTGTTCTGCACAGGGCAGACCTGAATACATGCGAGTGTAGTAGTAAGTGTCCGTCCAGAATGTCCACAATTTCCAAGAAAATAACGTTACAGCCAAAATGTAAAAAGTTTTTATAACCTTGAACATTTAAGTAAATTACTACTTAAAAAAATTAGCAAATTAAAAACCTTTATTTTTGACTGCTTTGGGACTGATTGCTCTGAGAGACTGAAAATGCACTTAACATTCATATTTTACATGAGCAGGCCTATCTGTGTTCAGCTAATCTAATTCGCTCTGCCAAGGAGGTTATTATTTTATTTTTTTGATTAGATTTGTGTGATTGCTAGCAGGATCGCACAAAAGGTTGCTTGTGGATTTTTAGGACATTTCTACCAGAGCTGGACGAGAAGACTCCATTGGATTTTAGAAATGATCTGGATCAAATTCTGGATTCAGGAATTTTCTTAAAAGGATTCTTTAGCATCATTTTCGAGGGCGAGTATTTGAAAGTGTGGTATTACAGTAGGCCTAACAAGGGGTGCTTTGTACTCTGGCTTGGTAAAGGCTTGTGCTTTGGATGTGTTTGTTTTTTTTTGGTTGTATTATGGGGTGCTATTAAGTGAGCTGTGATCGTAGTAGTCAAAGCAGACTTTTTAGATTTTTTTAGGTCAACAATTTAGGAGTTGTTGGGTCATAATATCCCCAGAATCAAACATGGTGAGGCTTTGGCACACACTTTTAGGGAGCTTTCGTACTGCACAGAATTAAATGAACCAGGAACACAAAAACGCCTTGTAGAACATTTTTCTTCATTGATCAGAACTATATACAAACCAGGTGCAGGGAAGAGATCACTAGAGCATGGAGAACTTCGAAGTGAATTATATAAATCTCCACATTAAAACATTCAAATCTCTACAACGCTAAATGCTTGTTACTTTGGCTCAGTTTAGCCCCATTCTTTCATGCCTTTTATGTTTGATGGATTGCTGAAGTTTTGTTCCACACTTGAGTTTCAGTCCTGTGTTCTCACCCGTCTCTGCCCGACCTGCAGGGATGAAAACACAGCATGACCTCAATCAAATGGAAGCTTTACAGAGCATCATGGTACTTAAATATTTGCTTTCTTAATCTGCACTCTTCTTAATCTGCTTACATGTTCCATGGAGATCTTTTCCTTCTCTTTTACCCCTCTCCATCATTTCTTTATGTGAGATTACCACTCTTCTACTACCTCATTTTCTTTCAGAATGATTGTGGAACGAGGGCTTTAGCACTCTATCAGAGAATAATAAGAGGCTAATTTTCTTCATTTCCCCCTGATCTTCTTCTCATCTCTTCTCATCATCCTTCATCTTTTTTTCTTGCCTTCCTCCTCCTTTATCCTATCTATCTTCTTGTCCTTTCCTGTTGTTTTTAATTTAGTTTAGTTCATGTTGAACATGTTAAAACAGGAAGGACATGTTGGATTAATTGACAAGGAAATAAAAATAAAAGAACAGTAAACACATACAATGTGGCTTCAGAGTGGCGCTTCGAGAAGATGCGCAACTATTAACTTAGAGCTTGCAGGTTGATAAGTTAAGAGCTCCAAACGGAGGGATGGAGAACATTCACCTTCCAGTCACCCAGAGCAGTCACCAGACAATCATGGGCATCTTTGAGCACATGTATACAAGGGGGCAGATAGGCTAGGCTGCTGCTTAATGTGCATGCACAAACCATAAATGAACGAACGTATAAAATGTCGCAGAGTAAATGTTTCATGTCCGAATAGAAGTTCAAAAAAATAAAAAAGTAACCAAGCTTCCTCTTCATATTCATCGTTCTGTCATCACATTCCCTTCTTTCTATTTCCTCTCGTTTATCCTCTTCCTCTGCATTTGAACAGTAAGCCCCATGTGCATGGAAAAGTACCTTCTTTTTTAACATTTCACCTCAACTCATTCGCCATGCCCATATTTCACTGCCATATTTACTCTTTCTCTTGTTTCCTCCTCTCTCTTCTATTTCTATCTCTTGCTCTTTGTTTTTCCAGACAGGTGATTATGAGCATGTTAAGTTCTGATTGGAATTAGCGAGTGTGCTCCGTGCCCGGCTCCTTCGAGTGAGAAATCACTCCGTCAGTGAGAATAATTGAACCTAGGCTCGGGTGCCAGCTCATTACCCACAGATCATAGCAAGCCGGGGCACCTTAACAGGAGACAATAATGACTTTGGGGAATTTGGACTCCCACTGTGATGAAAACTCTCAGCACGGTGGAGTCAAAACAGGGACGTGTGGCGTGCAACAAAACATGACAGTACTGCACGAGGAAGTCTTGATCACGCAAGATCAGACTGTGAAAGGTCGCAGTGAAGGGTGTGTGTGCTTATAGGTGATTTTTGTATGTGTTTGAGTGAAGAATATTAACCTTGATAAACTTTTTTAATTGCTTTGGGAGCTAAGTTTAGGCTCCTCTGTTGAACGAGTGCTGGCGTAGCCATGCTTAAAAAGCATCAGCATCCACGAGACCATTAAAACACCTGTAATGACTCCTGTTAGTTTTTTTTTTTTTTCTTTCTATAACCGACAATTTTTCCGTTGTGATGCACGTCTGCTCAAAATTACATGTTCAGAATTTGTCATAAGGAGTTTGCAGGTGCACAACCAGACATGATTGACATCCGTAGAAAATATGGCAGATAGCCAGCATGACACTCAACAAGTCTGTACATTTCTCCACCTTTTAGACTAAATGCTTAAACATCATTTATTCGCCTGACAGAGTTGCACTGAGCTGGAAAACAGCTCAGACTTGCCGAATGATTCATCTCTATTAATTCAACTTTCTTCTTTTTGCATTTTGTGGGCGTTTCTATTCTCTCTCTGACGTCCTACTCTATGAGCAGCCCTGATCTGCTGCGTTTCTGTTTGTGCTTTTATTGGGTCCATTACAGTGCAACGCTTTTCATTTGCCTCAGCAATGTGATTTTCAAAGCACCAGGAGGGGATCAGCATCACATCTAAAACTGAAAGAGGTCCATTTAAACTTGAGACAGGCTCTTTCCATTTGCATGAGTGGTAAAGAAAAGCGAAAGCAGTCAGTCGCAAAGGGTTTTATTATGACATGCAGGGATGGAATAGAAGAGGGAGAATGGAATGATGCCGTGGGAAGTGGCAGATGAGCTGGTGTGCCTCCTGGAGGTTGGGGTATATGGCCATCCCGGAACCCATTAAACCATTTTTCTACAGATTCAACCCAGTGAATAAATAAGAGCGTGTATTACTGGGCACACAAAACACCTGTCTTGTCTTTTCTCTTATTATGGGAAAAGGAGCTTGTTATAGGAAAATAATCAACAATGATGCGATGTAGCTATTACACCCCCCACTCCTGCACACCCTGTCATGCTTGAGTCCCATTGCTGAACTATGTATTGTTGAATTTATAATCTGGGAAACGATTAAAGAAATTTCTACCAGAGGTGGGACTTTGGATAAATGAGACTCCATTAGATTTTTGTAGATGATCCGAGTCAAACTCAGTCCAGAACTTTATTTTTTAAGGATTCTTTACCATTGTGAGATAGATGGGATGGTTTATTTATTTATTTTTTTGGACGTGTTATATTATAGCAGGCCCACCAGGGGTTGCTGCTTACTTCTGGTTATTGTTTGCGAAAAATTATATGCAATTTTTCTACGATACTTGGGGTTTTGGATAAAGAACACTCATTAGAATTTGGAGACGATCCAGGTTGATTTTGGCATCCATAAGTTTTTTAAAAATATTCTTTAACGTTGAAAGATAGCATGATTTTTTAAATTATTTTTTGGAAGTGTGACATAACAGCAGTTCCAGAAGGAGGTGCTGCATACTTATTGTTATTTGCCAGAAGTTATGTGCAGGTTTTCATGAAATTTCTACCAGAGGTGGGGCTTTAGAGAAAGAAGACTTCATTAGGTTATTAAAATGGTCAAATTGTAAATTCAGGACTTTTTAAAGGGTTCTTTAACATTGTGAGAGAGGATGATCTTTGACATTTTAGTTTATGTGGGTGATTGCTGGGCTTAGCAGAGGTGCTGCTGTTGTTGTGCTGGCAAAGCGAATTGGTTTTTGAATGACTTGGTGATTCGTTTCATGTTTGATAATAAGTTGTGTCATTTTTATATAAATTTGTAACTGCAGAATCTGAGTTTATAAATGTTCTGTTGCTTCAGTGGTGCTTCAAATCATATCAGTGATCTCATGCTTCATCAGTATCAATATGAAAATGTGGTCATTTAATACTTTAACACTTTTCTCGAATTAGTGTCTTATATGATGTTGTACTATCAGATTTGCCTCATGTCTCCATCAGAGTAAAACAATAAATCAGTGAGCTCCGAGTATCAGTACAGCCAAGGTCTGGATCAGACAGGAAGGGGAAATATTTCACAATATTTTCCCCGGTGGCTAAAAAATACATCGGGTAGTGTGATTACAGCGTTCTGCTTTCCTGCTTTTGTTTTCATTCGCATTTGTTTTTTTTTTTTCTGGTGTTATAAATCTTGTCGGTGTGTAACAGGCTTCCATGGTGTGAACAGATTTTAGTTTGTGTTGTGCTTCGGAATAAAAGAAGGCCTATTCCCGCTTTTTCCTCCGTCACCAAAAAAACCTACTGAATGGTGTGTTTTAAGGCAGAACTCTTTGAGTGCTGACACACAGATCTGCTTTCCTGCGAGTGATGAGCATTATGGGAAGTCTCACATCCTGTGCTGGACCATATTGGCTGGATACAGAGGCTGGTCACACCAGGTGAGATCAGTCTCAGGAAGTTCGCAGAAAGGACAACATCTGTGCAGTTTCCTAATGCAATAGGATGATAATGGTTTAATATGTTGTACTAAGCATAGTAAACATGTGCTTGTGTTTATCTGCATGGTATTGTGCGTCAAGGTCAAGCCAGGTCAAGCCGGCTCTGATATAGATGTTGTATTTTAAAATGATTTAGTGTAATTATTTCTTCTATAGTTTAGAATTAAACTTTGCTAGGGTACTTTTTTTTGTTGGAAATGTTCCATGCCCTTCTCTTAACCCTACTGCATACATAAACACTCATACACGCACACACACAAGCTACATGATTTTTTTCCCATGCTCTGTATATCCAGATTCTGTATATCCAGAGCCTTGCCATCAAGCACTTCAGCTTCAGAAAGTAAAGAGAACAAAGTCATGAGACAAGAGAGCCAAGTGCCAGTCTCTTTACCCAGGTCACTCAGTCAGTAATCATCCACCGCGATGGCTGTACCCCTGCTTTATACCCTGCTAAATTATTCATAGTGTAATATGAAGTGTCTTCAGTCAGAAACACCTCATTTATTGCCGAGAACAGATATAGATAGCTCTTCAGCAAGCTCATTATCACTGATGACCCTAATATTGGTATCTTACCTGCAAGCGCTGCTCTTGTTAGCATTGAAAAAAGGCTTGAATTTGCTCAGACCATTTCTTTTTATTCGAGTAGCACCGAAAGACTCTTTGAAATTTGGTATGGTTGTACGTGTTTTATTTCATATTTAATGCCACTGTGAAATTTGAGAAAGAGCACCTGCAAAAAAAACCCCAAATAAATAAAATCAGGCTATGAAGTTTGCCACTATCTCAGGTATTAAATGGATTTTTTTCCCCCGTTTGTATTTCAGCTTGTGTTCTTTCCATACAGAGTCGCATAAATGTTCGGTGACCTTCATAGCATAAATCTGGATTAATCACTTCATTCGTGGATAGAGAAATTGTCCTCCCTCTTAATTACTTTCAAATGGTGATTAATTAAGAAATGGCAACCATAAGCTCTCTTAACGCTCAAGTGAAGACATATTCGAGTGTACATTGCTTTTTTTGTGTGTGCTAAGTCATCCTGTCATTTCAGTGTAACAACAAGTTAAGTGAACATCTCCATCCCTTCATATTTAGGGGAAAAAACGCTTGAAACAGTTCTATTTTTGGGCATTAAGTGCAATTTCCATGTGATATGTTACGTCTAATTTTGAGGATTAGATAGAATTAACTCTACTTTTGTCACCATGGTTGTGTCACTAATATCCTTTTGTTTAAGGAGCATGTGTTTTATAAATGATTAAAGAAACCAAACCCTTGTGATTTCCCAGCATATAAACCGGTCCTTATCTGTTGCCTGGCCATCAGGGATCATGTCAGAGTGGCCTTGGACAAAAGCAAATTGTAGTAACTTGATTTTCAATAATTCATACCCTCTCAAAGCTCTGTGTGGTATGAGAGCGCGTTCCTGTCTGTGGTTATTGATGAGCGCCTGCGAGTTTTAGGCACGGCAGGCTTTAGGTTTTCGTTATTGACTAAGTGATTGATTTAAACCCTCATAATTAGGCGGCCTAATTTAATTAAAGTGCAATTTAACGATACAGCCGCCCCACCAAAGCATGCCCTGGCATTGATAGATACGCCTGCTCGCGTATGAAATCGCAGTTGACAGATGATGTATTTGGCGCAGATGCGTTGCATTGACCGATGTGGGGCGGAGGAGAAAGCGGCCCGTAGTCCTGCTTAGCAATGCCGCTCAGCGTCCCTCACTTCCCCTATCCAGACTCTTGATCTGGACAAATGCGACCAGCTCACGTTTCTGATTTAATTTAACTAATAGCATTAAAAAACCTGTTCAGCTTTAATTTTCTCAAAGTAATTCACGTCATAGCCCAACTTTTATACGCCATTAGCAGTATCTAAGGAAACGAAATGCAGACAGTTTTAAGCGGTGCCATGTCTCTCCTGATTAAAGTAGAGGGAATTAAGAGTGGCATAGAAATGAAATTAGAGCAATTTCTGTAAAGGTGAATAAAAGCGGAGCGGGCACTTACAGGAAACTCCAGCCACTGCTGTGTAACAAGATGATTATTTTATGAGCACTTGAGATTATTTTGATTTGTGTCTTGCCGTATAAATAGAATGGAATTGGATACATTTCCAAACGTAAGCTGAGATTCAAACACTATAGAAACCAATATAAACCTTTCCTGCAAGCCTAAATTTTAGCTGGTTAAGTTCCCTGATATGTAATACATAAGACATAATAAACAATCAAATTGTATAGGTAACAATTTAGTATGAATCTTAAAGCAATAGCATTCATTCATATTATAATCATTGCTTATTAATTTTTTTATTGTTGCTTTTTACACCTAAAGATGCTACCCACCCCTGCTCAGCTTTCCCATGTCACTTTACCTTTATGTGTGAGCACCAGTGTGTCTTTGCTCTGTGTGGCTGTGTAATTGCACTGCATGCAGCTGCTGCAAGATTTCATTGATTGAAATAGTATATTGACTCGGCATATACCTTGCTCTTTTTGTCATCCCGCCTTTCTCATATTGCCAGACAGACTTCAGAATGATAACAGGGTAAGTTGACAAGTGATTCGATCGATACAGAAGGCGACAGACCTGTGATTGAACATCATTTGAAGCATTAACAAAGATGATTGCTCTGATTGCCTGTTAAAATTGCGTAAGAGTCAAAAGTGATATGTTCCTTACTGACACCATATATGCTTTACATGAAATCTCAGTCCATACAGGACCAGGCAAATGACACTCAGATAGTATTCATGCCCCTATATTGGATTTCTGAGGTTATCTCAGTGTCCACTAATGACTGTCTATTCCGAGTTTTTATATATAAATATA
>JAOUQZ010000044.1:10281511-10302810 GCA_028564935.1 Neosilurus hyrtlii
TATATATGTCTATTGGACCAGCATCAATGCTTCATGAATGCCTTAAAACTGCTGATCAGTGTGATAAATTGACTGGTGTAATAGGGGTCATGAAATAGGGATGAAGATGGAGCTCTGAGGGTTGAAAGGGTTAATGTGTGGCTACCAGTCAAGTCCAATTGAATCAGGTTTTCCCCATGAAGCTTTAATTGGGATAATGGAAGTTGGCTCTGAGGGACAGCTATATTATAATGGGTCTTTGTCAGGAATGGACTTGCCCAATTTCATTTGGGTTTGACATGGCCTTCGGTGTGCAGCCTTGGCATCTACATGACATTGTGACCCTTTCATTTGAAACGCTTCTCCAGTTGACTACTATACTCATATGGTCAAGCCAAAGGTCTGGTGCACTCAGGTTGAAGTATGACCGAAGAGAGTAGAATAAAAGATTCCTGAGAAAATTTAAGTGAAGCCAAGGAAGCAGTTAGTCTCACTCAGACCATGTTGAACCATTTCCCCTTTTGATGACTAAGACAAAGAGCATTACAGGCCCTGGCAGTGCAAGATTTGTACTGATTCATTCTTAACGTTTATTAAATGTGATCTTTAATGTGCTAGTAGTTACAAGGCTCTGGTTTCATCCCTCCTGTCTGTCTGTCCTGAAAGCTTTATTTCTGGTGAACCCATCTGGACAGGGCTGTGCCCCAATCACTAATTTGATTGTACCGCACAGAGTGCACCAGGCTACATGTCTGAACAAGACCTTAGGCACTCATGAACCATAAATCAGGGTGACACACTGATGAGAATTGAAAAGATTTGAATAGAAATGTATTATCTTATTGCCAAAACAGCTTCTGTTGGTAATTTAAATAGTGTATGTATATGGAAAATATGTTACTTAAATAGAACTAATTGAAATATTTTGTCACCCTTTTAGTCTAACTTTGCTTGGATGACTTCATACACAGGAGTGAGCCATTTTGCTTGGCGCTCTTTCTCTCTGCTGCTTGTCAGTGAGTGCATCACGTGTACTAATTACCACTTTATATTTTTAGTCCGAAGCATGACTGGGCCCTTTGTAAATATTTCAACAGTCATTGTTTCAGAGTCTGTGCAAAAATCACCTTCTTCCTTCGGTAATTCCATGCCTCATTTACTCGCTTCTTATGTTGGGTATAAAAACAGATGCTGAGGCCGGTGTGGAAAGGGAATTCCAGAGCTTGGTGTTTGCTTAATGATTTTGAGATATACTTTAAGTGCTGACGCAGTTAGATCCCTGAAGATCAAGACCAGCCATTATCGCTGTATTTTCATGTCGGCTTGAGCGGCCATGTGGGTTGTTTACCGCTATTGTTCTGTGTAAAAATGTGACCACTTGACTTGTATGGTACACCATCTGACCCATGAACCCCAATGGCCTGAGGGAGACTTGTCTAGGGTTTCATATCATCCAGGACATGCTGTAATTGTCTAGTTAGAGGATATTCAAAGTGCAACATACAGGACATTCTCATTCTGCAGTCAGTTGGAGAATAAAGAGAGAGCATAAATTAACTTTCTTTTACCGTTTGGTAACAAGTTAAATACTGAATCTTTTTTGTTGGTGCTGTTGCCAAACTTTTTTTGACCCCTCACTCTCTCTCTCTCTCTCTCTCTCTCTCTCTCTCTCTCTCTCTCTCTCTCTCTCTCGCGCTCTCTTGCTCTCTTTCTTGCTTTCTCTCTCATGCTTTCTTTCCCTTGCTCTTTCTCTTTTTTCTTCTTAATCTTTCTCTTTCCCGCTTTCTCTCTGTTGCTTTCTTTCTCTTGCTTTCTTTCTCTTGATCTTTCTCTCTATCTCTTGCTTTCTTTTTCTTGATCCCTTTCTGGCTGACTCACCACACAGTTCATTTGGCACCATTAACTATGTATATGCTGTCTGTACTCTGCATTTGTTTTGTCACGTTGTTCTCATGCACATTCGCACATGTAAGATAACATATATGAACAAAAGATTGTCATGCCAATCATGGGGCTGTTTAGTTGATGCGATATATGATGGTGAAATTTAATAATTGCAGAAAATTTTGAGAGCACACTCCACTTTCTTAATAAGTACCTCATTACCACCTCCTCCACCATCACTTGACTCACACATTTGACTCTCAACTTCTCTCTAGTAACTGTGCTGCTTAATAATACATGTAAGTATGAGCGCAGCAACAGTGCCATCACTTTAAGATTCATTTTAAAGACTTGCTTTTCATACATAAAGAAAACAAAAAGGAGATGTGCAACATTTTATATCCATGAGCTGGTGCCAAAGGGCTCAGTGAAGGGAAGAGAAGAAATAATTTCCCTTATGGGTGAAAACGACCTCTGATTGTGTGGGACAGGTGGAATTCATTGGAAATGATGATCAAGGCTTTCACTGGTGCAGGTGTGTCACCTTGTCTAAGTGCCTCTGGTTTGGCACTGGACAGAAGTGAACAATAGGATGCCTGCCAGCCATACTGTCTCTCTTAAACTATCTCTTCCTCTCTTCTCTTTGATTGACTTGTTGCCTTTGGGGACAGACAGAAATTGTTAGTTCTTTCTTCACATAGAATTTTGAGAAGGTACCAGGATTGTAGTCTGGCTTTTCTGTCTGGATTTTATGCAGGAACTATGCTTTGCACCTGACCTTTGAACAGATATAATTCGTTTTCTTTTTTATTTTGGAAGGTACCATTCTTTTCATTTGGTTTTGGAAAAGGCAGTGTTTTGCACCTAGATTTTGGAAAAGGCACCATGCGTTCTACCCAGTATTTGGTGAGAGATCTCTTATGAACTGAAATTTGGGATGGTACTATCGTTCAACCACAATTATGGATGGTACCAAGCTTTCCAGCTAAAATTTAGGATGGCACCATCATTCCAACTGAACGTTGGGATGGTTTCATTGTTCCACTTTAACTAGGGGAGGTGCCATGATTTCCATCCAGGAATTCAAGGAAGCTTCATTGGTTGGGTTCCATCTTTTATGGCAAAACTGAATTTTCTGTAGGCCTCTTTGGTGATCTACACTTCTCTCTAT
Organism: Neosilurus hyrtlii; assembly: GCA_028564935.1. Classification (NCBI taxonomy): domain Eukaryota; kingdom Metazoa; phylum Chordata; class Actinopteri; order Siluriformes; family Plotosidae; genus Neosilurus; species Neosilurus hyrtlii. Next base: position 10,284,546 of record JAOUQZ010000044.1, read on the forward strand.
TTTTATTCTTCCCACCTTAAATAAAACAAACAATCAAACAAAAAAACAGTTAAACCTAAGAAATCTAATCCAATTAGGGTACATTCACATAACATAATCTTTTCATGCCACCAGCAATGAAGCTTGGAGATCATCTCTCCCTTTCTAACCCTTGAGCATCTCCTGTTGGTGGAGTTAATGATTTGCCAGTGTCAGTGGTGATGAATGTGAATCCTATATGCCACCTTAGAGCTGTCAAAAAACAACGCAGTGTGTTGCAGTCATCAAAAATCTGCTGCAGTGTTCTACCCCAGACATCTTCCCTCTGTTTGTTCTCCCTCACAATATATATTTACTCGCTGCTGATTGTCTGCCGTCTGCCGAATCCTGAAACGCAATATGTGTGACGTATGATGGATGAACTGGCCTCTGTTTGCTTGTAAATGCATGTATGCAATTTAAATCAGTGTTTGACTCTTATTGAGTGAAGTGGACGATTTTGTTCCGCGTTCAGAATTGAGTCTGAATTGAAATTGTGAAACAGGCTTGCATGAAAGATTGTTGTCAGAACAAGTCTGTTATTTTCAGCTACTTTTCATATAAATTAATGTTTGGATGACATGTAATTAAGGTTCTGACAGTAGGGGTGTGTTTTGAGATGGAGGTGATTGACTCGTTTTTACAGGCAGTGGTTCACAGTTTTTCCTGAGGATTTCTGATGAAATTTTCATGACCTTTTTCTCTAATATCTCTGACAAAGGAGTGATGGTAAGGAAAAGAGGAAGGGAGGGGAAAGGAGAAGAGAGAGATGCTGATGAAGAGGATGAAGGGAGAAACAGAGGAGGCTAAAGAAAAGCAGAAAGAGGGCCAGACAGGCTCTTCGGGCTGCAGGACGCATTTTGTAGCGGATGATTGTCTGAAAAGGCTGAATGCATTTCCATATAAAGATGCCGAAGCGCTTATTTAGCTGTGCTTGACATTTCGGGGAGAGGCGAAGGTTAAGGGTGAGACTGGCGGAATATTAATATATGTGGCTAACAAACCGGCGCTGGCTGTCGCTTAGCGTCTAGGCGCTCACTTGGCCTTGGAAATGATCCCTAGTCAAGAGCTTGAGCGAAATTAGAGAAGGAATATTCTCTTGTCATTATGCAGATATTTCCCTATTTAATGCAGGCGTGCTTGATTGCGTGTTAAGCTTCTCACTTATTCTCTAAGGGATAGAACAGGGGCACAAGCTAGCATAACTGAAGTCATTTGCATATGATGTGTGATAGCAATATGAGTTTGTGCTGCCATTTTGTTGGCTAAACCTCTTGCTGATAGAAATGATATGGGATGTGAGATTGGTCAGAATCTAGAGACAGAGGGGGAAAAATCTCTCCTTCCTTTATATCTGATTGACTGCAAACTCAAGTCTTGGTGACCTGCAGCTGATTGATTACGAGTAATCAATTACAGACTCTTTTGGGCAGGGAGGGGGGGGGGGGCTCCACTATTACTGCAATGGATTCAATGAAATCCTCTGAGTCACTGCTCTCATGTCTTACTAAATTAGATTAGAGTGGGAGAGAACTCAGGAATGTCTTAAAAGTAACAAATGCTGCCTGTGGATGCTGCGTTTAGCTTAAACACTTGTATAATGATGCCTGCTAAAATTTCTCCATGTGACTGATGTTTAAACACACTGATTTATTACGAGGATTCTACCAAACATGGTGGGGCCAGTACCTTACCTGAGTCCCAGTGGTGAGTTGATTTTGAAACATCAAGGGCAATGGTGAAGGTCAGAGCAAGGTTACAAAGTTTTGGAATGAACTGCTGTCTCCGCTGTGCAGGTAACTGGGTTATCAAAGGCCAGCCATGTCTCTGACTGTCTGTGGTGAAAGGCATGTAAAAGAACCATTGCTGTCGTTTGTTATGAGTAGGCCATTGGTTTACCGTCAGCATCTTTCTACCCTGTGTTGGCCTGGCGAGCTGTCCATGGTGTACTCTGCCCTCATCCAGAGTCGTCCGAGATGGGCGCCAGGCTTTTTTTGCCATATTGGAAAGCCATGTTGTTAGTAACTGATTTGATCTGTATGTTATTTAGTTTAGAAAATTACTGGTTTAGTCTGAATATTTAATGATATGTTTATTCTATCTAGCCACCATGGTTAACGCTAGCAGACATACTGCATGTATATGTTGGACATCTTACTAGCTCACTGCTTGCTTACAAATCGAGAGGAAAGCTAGGTTGTTTGTTACACGAGAGGGGTGAGCTAACAAATAGCATTACGCTGTACGGTAGCAGTTACCTGACCTGCAAGCACAGTGATGTATTGATGCCTTTAAAGCATTTTCGTTTAATACAGGTGTTTGTGTAACTATTGAGGTCTTGCCTTGTAAGATGCTGACTCATGAGATACCATATACTTTGTGCTTGTTTTAGCTATATCAGTTTTACTTGGAACCCTTTCTTATTTGATTTGGCATCTAGAAGGGTGGCAAGCAGTTCTGGATTAAACACTTTTTTCAAATCGCAATCATAAAGGCATTATGTGTGGGACATGTCTCACTTTCTACTTTTTCTTTCTCCACAGGAGGAAGAGGAGGCAGAGCGGCGGAGAGACGAAGGCAAGAACGGACGGATAGAACCGGTGGGCCGAGCAGACTCGATCTGTCTCGAGTAAGTTCCAAAGCCAAGGCTGCATACTAAAGCATTATAAGGGCTGACTTTTATCTCCATTCTGTAGTCTCTGTCAGCTTTTGGTTGAACTAGAAAGCATTTATGGGATGAGGATTGATTAATTTCAGATTTAAGGCAAGCAAATGGGGCACAAGGCTAATAAATTTGGCTTTAGGTTTTTGGAGCATGCTGTTGTCTTCACTTGCAGTCTCCTGTGCAAAGATCTGACTTACGAGTTGCTCTTCACAAACACATATAGACACATATATAAACACACCCTCAGCCTACTGCATGCCTGAGTCTGATTGTAATCACTTAATTGAGGTGTCTATTTGGGTTCCTCATCGACCCACATGTCTTAATGGCTGTCTGGATTATAGATGGCCCTGTGTAGAAAGAGATCCAGACTAGTCGAAATGCACAACTGCAAGCCTTTTCAACCTCCCACCTTGAAAAACTGCGGTGTTATCCTGTTTTTCTTCGCTCCTTTATTGTGTGGTTTTGTTGCTGCTGTTTTACTTTGTTTATCTGTCCTCTGTGCTTGTCCTGCAGCGACCTGCTGAAACCAGTGGAAGTGTCGAATGGCGGCGGGCCGCTGGGAATCCACGTAGTGCCGTTCAGCTCCAGGGACAGAAGGTAAATTGTAGTCCATGCACAAAAAACCTCTCACCAAGTCAGCTCGTTAACCATAACCACATGTGGTCTTTTCTTCCAACCTTATTACTGATATTTTTTCATGGTGTTGTTGAATGACGAGAATGTTACTATGTTAGCCGCATCAATCCTTGTTGTCCTCGACCCTCCCACTTCTTCTTTTTTTTTTTCATTTTTATTTCTTTCTCACGGCTCCTTTCCAGCGTGTGACAGTGACTGACATTGTTCTGTGCTTGTTCTGTCTGTCTGCATAGCATATCTTATCAAAGGACTTGCTTTTCTCCAACAATGTGAGGCATATTTTCTCTCCTTCTCAACAATGCCCCGCTGAAACGTGCGATTTCTCCTTGACTGCGCATGCCATTTTTCTGTGGCTCGCTTCCAGAGCTCTCACTGAATAATAAATTGAAGATTCAAAAGCTGGGGTCTTGAGAGAGTTCACTCCGGGTGGCAGGAAGGATTCGTCCACTTTGCATCTCTCTATAGACTGCGAGAGGGGACACAGGATTCGCAGCACAGAATGAGACACAGCTTTACGGTCATAGAGGGCCACGGAACACGGCCAAGGCAATTCAGCTAAAGCGCCAGACCCAATCAGGGTAAAAGCTCATCTTGAACAGTGACAGTGGCTCCTTCAGTAACGGCCGCATGTTTTTTTCAAGGTCGCCTTGAAATTTCACTAACATAAGAACAAAAGTCTGCTTCGTCATCAGATGTCCTGGTTACGGGTCCTAAAAGGATTTTTCAGGAGCTTCAGATAGATGGATATTAATAGCTGACCTTTTTTAATGGAGATTAATAAAAAGGTCCTTTGTTTTACAGCCTATATAGAATATAATATAAACATACAATCTATAAAATAGAGGTATTTTACTCTATTTTATTATTACAGTGCAAAGACCTCTTTGCATTGTAATATTAAATTAAAGAGCTGTGTCATGACTTTTCAAATGAGAAGACAGCACTTGTTAAAGCTAATCTAATTCGAATATTAAGATTAATTTCTTTCTGTATGCAAAATCTGAGGCCGATAGCTTCTGTTTTAATGATTTATTGGGCAGTTATTTGAAAACTGAGTCTCAGAATGATGTCATCGAGGCTCAGGTTAACATATTCAGGCATAGGATGTTGATACATTCATGCCATTTATTGACAGATTTGTGTTGGAGGTGTCAAAAGTTTTAGAATAAAATCATTAATCTCTGTGCAGTGAGGAACTATATATACACCAGGATTAGTATATTTAATTTAATGATGTTTGAATCCATACTCCTTCATATTGACTTTGGCCTTGATGATGTCACCATTCTGATACTCAGTTTTTAAATATTCACCCGTTAAGTCTTTAAAATTGCAGCTATCAGTCTAAAATTTTGCACACAGACAGATTTTAGATAACAACTGTTGTCTTCTACTTTAGGCTCAATTCATTTGCCCAAAGGTCGTGTGAATATGCTGTCAATGTCCAAAATACTAATCAATACACTTGTTCAATAGCCTTTCAACTTGCAAATCAAAAGTAGTTTAAAGTTTTTAAACCTGGTATGGAGAGGATGGAAATGGATTGCAGTAAAAACTTTTTGAAATCTTGTTAGGCTGAACAGTTTTCAAACATCCCTATCAAATTTGTTGTATGCATGTAGTTCATATCGACTATCCTTTTTCCATTTATACAAATGATTGTTCTCTTTGATTTTACCATGATACTGCCCCTTTAATAATGATAGCTCAATAGCATGATTAATTTAATAATTACTTGATTTTCTATGATTATTTGAGTTTAAACTGTATGATGTGCCTTCAGAAAGGAATTTCCCCTTATCCCTCTCTACCCGAATGTGTTTTCAGACGCCGCACCACTCGTGTATGCTTTATAATCAGCGTCAAACTAACAAATATCTCTAACCAGCACAGTCAGCTGTGCATCACATCCCGTTAATGGCTTCGTCAGGGCCAATGGCTGTGTCTCTCAGACTGCTGTCTCTCATTAGCATTGGGACAGGGGCCAGAGGGGTCAAACTAATAGTGCAAAGAGAGAGAACAACTTTTAGAATAATTTTCATTCTGAGTTTAGAACCAAGCGTTTGCTATTGAGACAGATATGCACATGCATATGCACACACGCGCATACATACACACGTGCGTGCTCACTCGAACGATTGTGAATACATTATTCCAATAATGCGATCTCATCCCGTGACCAGTGTGAACTGTAAACAACCAGCGGTGTAATTGCGGCGCATAAATGGATTCTGATTGCATTATTATTCAATTAAAGGCAGTGGAGGAGAACAGGTGGTCTCCTTCTCGCTAAGCATTCTGGGCCATCACTCAAGCGGCGGGCGGCTCTGCCACCGATCGGATAATGATGGAGCTGCAGATTCAGCCAGTCACGTCTGAGTGGCTTCTAATGACTGCAGCTGGGACAGCTCCAGATTGAGATCCCGCTCACCCGACTGAAAAACCTCGCTGATATTCCTGTTGTTAGTGCTGAAATAATTTTAATCAAACAAGGAAGCGAAAGGCTGGACCGAGCAGGGTCATTTCAATCTTCTCTCACTTTAGTCCAACATTAATAGCTTATGAATAATAAAGCACAGCAGATCCTGGATCGGTCCTGTGGGAGTTTAGCTCGTCCTCCTGGTCAGTCATTGTCTCCTTTATGAAGATAAAGCATGTGGGACTCCATTTACACATAATAGGACATCATTGCTTTGGGTGTGTGTAAGTGTTTAATCTCCTAAGGCTAAAGAAACACCAGCTGTCTGCAGGAGTTGCCTCTGTGATAATGCATGTTTGAGACTATTTGTTTATCTGTAGGCATCCAGACTCTTTACCTTTCTCTCTGTCTCAGTCTTTCTGCCCTTGTCTTTATGTATGTCTCTATTCAATTTTTACCTCAAGCCTCATTACTTTGCACAAGGTTTCAATAATAATCGGTTTCTTTATACTGGAGCCTCAGAGTCAAGCCCCATAGGCATAGAAGATAAGGCTGACACTTCACCAATGGAAGAAAAAAAACAGATTAGTTATTAATATCAAGACTGTAACCACAAAAATAGGGGCTCATACCACACTGCTCAGACTCGCACAGGATAAAAAAACACTATTAAACTAGGTAGATAACCGAGCAAAACAGCAAACATTCATGGCAATTTTGAACTCATTAAACAGATAATTTAGCAAGACTGGTACATGACACCTGGACTATAGTCATTGCTTTTTCATATAGACTGGAACATTACTGTCATCTTGGAGATCACCTCACTTCACCTGATGAAGCAGACGTACAGTATACTGTTTCATTCATTCTTTTGCTGAGCCACTTACTCCTGCTAAGGTTGCAGGGGGGTTAGAGCCTATATTGACTGACTCTGGGTGAAGGCAGGGTACACCCTAGACAGCTCGCCAATCCATTGTAGGGCCAACATATACAATCATTCACACTCACATCTACAGGCAAATTGAAGCAGCCAGTTAGCCTAATGTGCATGTTTTTGAACTGTGGGAGGAATCCCAGTGGAAGTACCCAGAGGAAACCCACACTAGCACGGGGAGAACATGCAAGATCCACACAGGGGGGAAAAAAAGCCCTGGCTGAGCTCAGAGCTTGAACCCAGTGCCTCCTTGCTTTGAGGCATACATGCTAACCACTGTAACACTGCTGCCCTGATTTGAACACAGTTAGTCTAAAGTCTGTTGGGCAATTAGCCTACTCTGCATTTTTTTGGATTGTGGGAGGGAACCGTTCCCGGAGGAAACCCACGCACAAATGATGAGAGCATGCAAACTCCACTCAGAAACACCTCAAGCCCAGGAATCGAACCCAGGCCTTCTTGCTGTGAGGCGGGTTGTGGTAACTTACCACTGCGCCACTTTGCCACCAGTTTTTGAATCAGGGATTTTGAAAATGATCAACTGAAACATAACGAGTTCTATGGTAGTGCTAGAGGTGTCGTTTTAGCCTTAAATAAAGCTTTTAATGACCAGAATCCTTTGCCCCTTCATTGAGAACTGTAGATTACAATGGCTTTTATTTGAAAGAGACTAAAGAGCTTTTTTAAACTGTTATAACATAGTGTGTGTTGGCTATTGCAGTTGGAGTTATCAGGCTTTCAGTGAAAGAGTGGGTTTATGTGGGTAATGCGCTTTAACTCTGTTTCTGCTGAAGCCCAGTTGTCTGTTCCGAGGATGACCCCATCAACATTCCCAGCACATGATGGCTCACGGAATGATTTAATGAAAATAAAAATGATATAAATCATATGCCATGGCATTCACAGTCACCAGACAGCACCCTGTCTAACAGCTATGGGTGATTCTGGAGAAATATTTCCACCACCTTCACCATAGCCCCATCTGAATGAAGAAGGGTAGGATGGCTGGAACTTTGCTGCCGTCCTGGCAACACTTTACTAACGCATCTCATTTTTTCCCCCTTTTTTATCTCGTCAGCATCTGGCACAAGTGAAGTTGTTGGTGTTTCTCACGCCTTCATATCTCTGTTTTTTTTTTTAGTAATGAATATTAAAAGACAGGTGTCTCTCTACATGTAAATAACCGCTTTAAACTTACAGCAGAGTTTGACTGTCTGAGAGCTCATGATATCTTTCATTTACCCTTACACCCATGTATAAACACACACACACATCAGACGCCAAAGAAAAGCATCAGATTATTTTTACTCTTTGAAGTGAAAGGTGGGCTGTCGGAAAAGAATTCTGATGCGGTACAGACTTTCCATGCGTCGTCTTAAGACCTGCTCTTCTTCCTATTCACTTTTTTCAACTTGTCAACTTGCGAAGCAGCTGCCTGGAAATGATCGTATCTCGGGGTTTGTGGATTACTCACGACAGTGCCCTTCACGACACACAGCCGCGAATCCGACATCACGGCAGTTGAGAGAATTTCTATATGTCAAACCTCAGCTCCAGTTTCTCGTGTCAGTTTTGATGTGTGAAGATTCCTTGCTAAGCCTGTGAGTGGCTCAGTGGAATATAGTTTGGATGAGATATATTCAATCTGACTCATATTCACAGTGGAACGTCACCTTCATATCACCTCTGCTTCCTTCTTAATAAAGTTTGAGGTTTTACTTCTGAAATTCGCCAACGCTTCATTACTTCTTCTGCCTTTTTTTATAAAAGGGTTAAGGTACGGACTGTTTTCTGTCTGTCAAGCCTGTGGAGGTCTTGTGTGCAGCTCTCTAGCCATCTTTTATGGCTATATTGTTCTGCTGATGTTTTATTGCTCTGGACTAAGCCTGTTGGGGTACCATGAAAGAGTATGATGAAATAATCTAAAATGTTTATATATTATCACTATGCATAATAATCGGTGAGTGGTACACATTTACCTTTTGGCCACAAGCACAATCACTTGCCAAAACAGGTTTTATTTTCATAAAAAATTATAATAATATACCAACAATATTAAAAGTGAAACAAAACTGGTAACTTTTATTCACTTAAACATTTAAAATATTTTTTTCTTGCTATATTAAATGAAATTTAATTAAAGTAGCTATAACTTTTTTTTATGTAAACACTAACATTTCATTCATTCATTCATTTTCTAAGCCGCTTAATCCTAATTAGGGTCACGGGGGGAGGAGGGGGGTACTTCTCTGGGCGAAGGCGGGGTACACCCTGTACAGCTCATCAGGCCATTCCAGGGCCAAACCACATACAACCGTTCACACTCACACCTAGGGGCAATTTGTAACAGCAAATTAGGCTAATATGCATGTTTTTGGACTGTGGAAGGAAACCAGGGTACCCGGAGGAAACCCACGCTAGCACGGGGAGAACATGCATGCTCCACACAGAAAAGACCGAACCCAGGAATCGAACCTGGGACCTTCTTGCTGTGAGGCGGACGTGCTAACCCAATCGCCTTTTGGTTTTTTTTCTTCAGTTACCTTGTTTGTATTTTTTTCCAAGCTACGTCTTCAAATCAAATTCTGAAAATAACCATTTGAGTACATCACTGCATTTACATGCCACATTTATTTCAACCGCTAATGATTTTTTCTTCTAACTTTCTTTTTAAGCTTTATGATTTTAAATTATTAAAAAAAAAAAGTTCTATATTAACACAGTGCCATGACAGTTTGATTGCTTTTACTATTTTGTTGTAATAAAATAAAATAATTTACAAAATGACTTAAAGCAGATGAATATATAATGGTAGAATTCTGACATGAGGCAATGTTTACTGTTTTCTTAAAAGAACAAAATTGTGAGCAGATTCCATGATTATTAATAGCCTGTCCTGATAAAACCCTTCTAATTTTGTTTCATTTTTTTATTTTTACAGTAACAATCACTGGGATGTGTTTTTATCTTAGCATGAATCATTGATGTTTTTGCAGCTGCGCTGTTGTTGATCAGTGAGGTCTGACTTTGTGGTCAGCTGTCGGTCTGTGTGTATTGTGTATTATTTGATGTCAACAGTCGTGAGCTGCTCGTCTTTAACACACCCTGTGATTGCGCAGGACTCTGGGGCTGCTGGTGAAGAGGCTGGAGAGGGGAGGAAAGGCCGAGCGCGAGGCTCTCTTTCAGGAAAATGACTGCATCGTGCGCATTAATAACGACGACCTGCGTAACATCCGATTCGAACAGTAAGCCTTTACTCCAGTATGGGCTGGGTGACATTCACTCTCCTCTCTCCTGTACAGCTTTTCCCTATAAAATCTCGCTTCTCGTTCTCTTTTCCCTGTACCACCTTTAGCTGTGTTTATTTTCAGGAGCTCACATGTCTTCAGCTCAGCCCACACTGTCAGAGATGGTCTTCTACTCCTCCCTCTATGTGCTCTCTCTCTCTCTCTCTCTCTCTCTCTCTCTCTCTCGCTCTCTCTCTCTCTCTCTCTCTCTCTCTCTCTGGTTTTATTTAAAGGGAGTGAAAGAGTGATTTTAAATGTGAAGTGTATATTTATGACCCCTACTCTCTTAACTTTCAATAAGCTTACAGTTCAGATCTGAGCCTGGCTTCTTACTCACACACTTTGTGGGCCTCAGCTTTCTCGATTGATTTACTGCCTCCCTTATTCCCTACATGTATGAGACATGCAGACCCACACCTTGTTCTTTTCTCCCTTTCTTTAATAGAAAAACCAAAACGCATTCACATGTATGAGCATCTTATGTAGTGTATAGTGTGATAATAGAATCAGTAACATAAGATATCTCAGAAATTCATAGACCAGCTGTATAATTACTTCCTCAAACAAGTCATTAGATGTGAAACTAATTTTCCTGGCAGTTTTACTGTAGTTATAAAAAGCGTAATAATTCAGTGGTGCTGGGTGGCTCTCACCTCATTAGCAAAACAAAATGTCATACACATCGTGTGCTTTGAAAATGGTGTCCACCCGAATGAGCCTAATTATACCATGTAGCTACTCTTACTCCTCTCGGGAACTTTTTTAAAATCCACAGATTATAGTTTTGACACCAAGCCTAAACTGTTCCTTTCTTCTCCTCTTTTTCTTCTCCTCCTCTTCCTCTTTCTCTTCTTCCTATTTTTCTTCTTCTTCCCCTTTTCTATTTCTCCTCTTCATCTTCCTCTTCTCCCTCTTTTTCTTCTACTTCTTTTTTCCTTTTTCTCTTCTCTTTTTTCTTCTTCTCTTTCTTTTTCTTCTCCACTTCTTTTCTTTTTCTGCTTCTCTTCTTTTTCTTCTTTTTCTTCTTCTTCTCCTCTTCCTTTCCCATTTTTTCTTCATTTTATTCTTCTTCCTCTTTTCATCTTCTTCCTTCTATGTTTCCTCTTCATCTCTGCTTCTTCTTCTTCTACTTCCTCCTCCTCCTTCTTTTTCTTCTTCCTTTTCCACTTTCTCCTTCTCCTCCTCGTTCTTCCAATTCTTCTTATTCCTCTTCTCCTTTTTCCTCTTCTTTCCCTTCTTTTCCCCCATCTTCTTCCTTTTCTCATCATCTTTCTCTTCTTCCTCGTTTCTTCTTCTTATTCTACTTCCTCTTCCTCCTCCTTCTTTTTTTTCTTTCTTCTCCACTTCTTTCTTTTTTTCTTCTCTTCTTTTTTCTCCTCCTCCTCCTTTTCTTTCTCTTCAACATTTTCCTCTTATTCTCCTTCGTCTCCCTTTTCTTGCTTTTTTCATTTTCTTCTTCTTCCTCTTCTCATCTTCTTTCTTCTCTTTTTCCTCTTCATCTTCACCTCTTCTTCTTCTACTTCCTCCTTCTTCTTTTTCTTCTTCCTTTTCTTCTTCCTTTTCCACTTCCCCTTCTCCTCCTCGTTCTTCCAATTCTTCTTTTTCCTCTTGTCCTTCTTCCTCTTCATTCCCTTCTTTTCCCATCTTCTTCATGTTCTCATCTTATTTCTTTTCTTCCTCTTTTCTTCTTCTTATTCTACTTCCTCTTCCTCCTTCTTCTTCTTTTTTTTCTCCCCTCTTTCTCCTCCTATTCCTCCTGCTTTTTCTTCCTTCTTGTCCTCGCCCTTTGTCTTCTTCTGATTGCCCCTCCTCCTTCTTCTTTTTCTTCTTCTTGTTATTATTGTAAGTAGAGTAAGCTTTCCGTGCATATTCTTTCTCCATATATCCTATATTGTCTCCTGTTCCTGTCGTGTTGCTCAGTGGCAGAGTGTTCTGGTCATGCCGGCACTGTTCACATGATCAAGTACTGATGAAGAAATAGTTTTTAATGAGTCATGGAGCACTGAAGCGACAGGAATGTAGTCTCATTAATTTACACCCAGTGTTAAGTAACTACAAATTAAAAAAGGCACACACAAATAAAACAGCATTTCCTTGAATGCAACTCGTTGAAAGTTCACGTACACTCTCTCTCTCTCTCTCTCTCTCTCTCTCTTTCTCTCTCTCTCTCTCTCTCTCTCTCTCTCTCTCTCACACACACACTCACACACACATTCTCAAAATAAATCTCACCTTTATTTATTTCCACTTCATCTTTAACATCATTTATCAAAGCCCATCAGTGTAGGGTGTTCCTCCCTGGGCAGAGGTCTGTAACCTGAGCAGTTCTTTCTCTTCAGCCATCTACTCTCTCTGCAGCTCACAGTAAACAGAGCAAGATGCTGATAACCTTGAGATCAGAAAAGAAATAACCAGATTCTATCTCTGCGCCTCTTTGTTTTTCTCTGTGCCCGTCATTTCCTCACTAACTTTTTTCATCCCCCATCTCTCTTTTCTGACTGGGTGGCATGCAGCGTTTCAATTCAAAGAGATATTCTAATCTTTATTGGATTGTTTTGCATGGATAAATATTTAGTGCTGCTTAATCTAACTCAGTGTAATGATGCATTGATGGAGTCGTTTATTATTCAATCAGAGGCGGGGAGCTGTGTGATTAGCTGGGTTCCATGGCTCTCCTCGTTAACACACACGTATTCACATGCGCATAGACATACGCTTGCACACACACACACACACTGTTGTTTACTTGATTTTGGAAGGGTGAATTAGCATAAGAATGAAGAGAGGTCTCTTGGTGAGGCTGCATTACTCTCGATGCAGAAACTGAACTAAATAAAGAGCTTATTACTGAAGCCTCTCAGTGCCTGTCATATGCACACACTCACATTCACACGTGGCTTTTTCTTTCTTTTCTACCTTCTTGCTATCTTTCCTGTGTTTCTCCTTTTTTAACTTTAGTTTGTTCGTCTTTTCTACCCTTCTTTCTTCTTTCTTTCCTTCCTTCTTTCTTCTTACCCTTTGTGCTTGTCTGCTGTATTATAAAGTGATGTGTGTAATGTGTACACATTTACTTCTATATCTATGATGTCAACATTGTGTACTAAACTGAAAGAAGTCAAATTACTTTGTATCGTTGAACTGTGAAAAAAGTAACAGGAAAGAAAAAAAATCCAACTACGGGGTAAGTCCACTGGGTACCGCCATGCTCCAAAAAAAAAATTATAATAATAAGGAAGACTGTGTCTTTTGTGTTGAAGTTTAGGTTTTAAAACTAACTTCCTTTAACATAAGCCAAAAAAAAATTCATTCATTTTTACTAGTGCTTCATGCTTGTCAGTCTGACCGAGGAATCCAGAGTCTACTCTGCAGAAACTGAGTGTTAGACAGGAATACACCAGGATGGGATGCTAAGTCACCGCGGGGCACCTCTATAGATACATGTTCACATGTAACAGAAATTTAGCACAGGCAACCCACCTCCTAGCATGATTCTGGGAGGTGCGAGGAAACTTGAGAACCTGGAGGAAAACCATGTGGGTATGAGCTGTGGACTGGGAAGATATACAGTCGTCCTCTGTAGTGTTTCTTCCAAAACGTCCTTCCTGGGCTAGAACGCCTGAATGGTAGCACAAACCCTGGACATTTAAAGACAGGGTTGGTGGTCCTCATTAATGATCTGCATTCAGGTCCTGCATTTCCTCCCTTTTCTTCACAGGCATAGTTTTTCCCCAGATCATATTCATTGCCAACTGCTAGAAGGTTTACAAAGAGCACATTCTGAGGGATTCATTCTCCTAAATGTTCATATGCTAAGTAGTTGTATAACCACCCCTTACAAGTTTGCAAAAAGTTCTGATTGGATCATATGCACGGCCCTTATTCTCTATGTGAACACACACAGTGTATATTAGCCTCAGGCTCTAATGCATCCCTGCTTACTCCCCACGGCTTTGTGATTATATAAGTGGTAGATAATGTAATATAGGAATTAGCCTCATTTCCAGCTGCAGCCGTGTAATTAGCCAGAGATTATTAATGCTGATTTGCTCTGACCTTTGACTGTGTCTTCCTCATAACTGGACAAGCGTCTCCACTACAAGAAAAATGCTATTCATCACAAAAGTTTGTGACCTAACTAAATGATCTGGTCTGCTGTTGTGCGTATAGGTTTATATGAACATTTCACAGTGCCTTTTCGTTAATTTGTCTGTTTTTGCTCATTGTTTGCCTGTTTGTTTTTCACTTCCCCAGAGCGCAGGACCTATTCAGACAGGCCATGCGTTCCCCGTTCATCCTGTTCCATGTGGTTCCAGCAGCGAGAAAAGTACAGTATGAGCAGTTCTCGCAGAGTGAGTTGGGTGTCCAATCTGGCCTAGGTCCTGGAGTTCCTGGTCCCAAACCACTTCCCACTGACCCCAGGCCTGGCCCTAGTACTAATCGGCTAACTCCTGAATCCAAGCCTGGGGAAAGGGGCAGCGTGGTGGTCGGAGGAATTGATTATTGCAGTCCTAAAAGAATGTCTAAAAGTGGACCTCATCCTAACATTAATCACCAAAGCCCATCTTCCCAAATGGATCAAAACCAGCCTTATTCTGCATCAGCACCCATCATCAGTCCAGCCAGCAAGAGTACCCCCTCCACAAGCTTCACCAGAAAGATCGGCCGCAAGTTTAATGTCCAGCTCAGAAAAGGTGAGAGGAAAGAACCATTTACATGCAACTCAGCACCATGGGTAAATATCCTGAACGTATGTAGGTCTGTTTTATAATTGCCAGGTCTGTGATGCATCTCTGGTAGTTATGCACAGGATTTATTTAAAGCAAAGAAGCAAGAATGTACAATAATTTCTTGTGGCCTGTACTTTTACGAATAAAGAGGTCATTGTCTGGCCAAAAAAAAAGGTGTTGGACCACCATTAACCTTGATTACAGCCCGTGTTTGGTCATTTCCATCCAGTGTTGGTTTCATTCTTTTTTTCTTTTAACTGATGTCTTGAATGATGACGGGAAAATCAAACCACACCATTAAGTCTTCTCTAGCACATCCCAAAGACTTTCAATAGGGTTAAGGTCAGGACTCTGTGGTGCCAGTTCATAGGTGAAAATGGTTCCTCATGCTTCCTGAACCAGTCTCATTATTAAAGCCCCAGTTTATTTCCGTGCCATCAGGGAAGAAAAATACATTGATGTGATAACCTGCTCATTCAGGACATTCAGACTTCATTTTATTGCCACATTAATGTTACTGAGCCTCGAACTGACCAACTGGAGCAACAATGCAATGAAGATTACACGTTGTAATCAAGCCCAAAGGCGGTCCAAGAAAATATTAAAATTCCTTTTTCCTTTTTTTTTTTTAAATGTACATTTATTTGCCAAACACAAAGCCCGCTCACTTACGAACACACCCACTTCTAAATACAGTACACTGTGTGCCTGTAACTTACTCCTGCTTCTTAGCAATAGACCATTTAAACTTATTCTAGCATTGTAAATGCAAATATTTTCCATCTTTCCACTAAGAATCCCACAGTAAACATTTAAAACTATGATGTTAACAGAAAAAGGTTTTCGTACATTCCTGTACTAAGAATGTATTGTTTTGTATATATCTTGTTTGCTTGTTAGTAATTTTAAGCTGGCTTTACTGAAGAGCTAGAAAAACTGTATGTACTAACTTTTGAAATCTCATTATAAGAATTTTACAAATTATTTGAGTGATTTCTCATTGATTGTTTAACAGCAGGAACCTTTTTTTCTGGCTATCTAATATCATAATGATAAGTCCAACTGTCAGTCATATGACCCTCCATTTATCAGCCCCAGCCCTTATCTGCATGCTATAACTCATGGAAATTGATCACCCCTGACTTACACTGATTATTTTGTGCTGTAAGAAGCAGATTCTTTGAAGCCGTCTCGGATTTCACCTGCTATTAATGGCTGATGGTATCGGTGTTGTCAGTGCAGGGATTGTCTCTATGTAACTAATATAATTAGCACTTCAAAGCACTATAGCTGCCACAGAGAGAAAGAGATTGTGAAGCTCATGCTTTTTGCCAGCCTGACCTGCTGCTCCAAATCCTGCACAACAAACTTATCGCAGTATTTCACACCACCTGAAAGCCTCATGTGTTTATCAGAGCATCGGCATGAGAGCAACTTTAAATTATTTGTTCAAAAACACGTGCTTGTAAATCTCCGAACACTGTGTTGTCTTTTACTCTTTAGCCCGACAAGTCATTTATGCGAGCTTTCAGACAGACATTTCTATAATGGCAAACACAGCCAGGAAGCTGAAGACCCCACCCACTGTAATTTTCATATGCTGCAAGAACACATTTCAGCGTTTTTAAATATAAAAGGCGAGATTAAAAAAGCTGTTTGTCAGCAGGTTGGAAGCACTGTAAGGGAGACGAGCTGCGGAGATGCAATTACTCCCCCGACAACAAACAACAAACCTCCGACAACCTGTCCCACTGGGAGAAGTGTTCCGAGGGCATGCACATCAGCTGCTTTAATTGAAAAGACAGCTGTAGGCAGAGAGGGGACTGTTGGCTTTGCTACGATTTAGGGTACATGCACTGCCCTGTGGGGTAAACGGGAATGGCACTGTTTTAGGTGTTAATGTCTTTTCAAATTTTTACTTATTTATTTTTTTTGATATACTGTTAATTAATCCTACAAGGGAAATGATTGCCTCTGCATTTAACCCATCCAAAGTGAGCACACGCACTCAGAGCAGTGGGCTGCCACACATTGGTAGCACCTGGAGGGCAGTTCAGGGTTAGGTGCCTTGCTCAAGGGCACTTCAGCCATGAAGGAGGAGGATGGGAAGGTGCAGCTCACTTCCCCCAAGTACTTTCTACTGTTTCGGGATATGAACCAGCAACCTTTAGGTCCCAACCCGATTTTCTTACCATTAGGCCACTGTTGCTCCCAGCACAATGCACAATTGTGTGCTTCCTTTTGTCCTATGAGTGTGTGTGTGTGTGTGTGTGTGTGTGTGTGTGTGTGTGTGTGTGTGTGTGTGTGTGTGTGTGTGTGATTAATGACTAGAATATTTGAGGTGGTAAAATAAGGAGTCTTGAGGAGTTTTAAAACAAGCGATAAGTAAATTATCACTTGGTATATAACAGCCAACAATGATCTAGTACATAAACAGACTCACGTAAAGTATCATGTAAAAGAGTTATGGGTAATGCTAACACTGACGACAATGCATTCACTAGTTTAACATCAGGGGGTGTTTTTATGTTTTCTGTTTGTTTTTGTTTTACCTCATTTTACCTCATGCAGCTCCCTCTGAAACACATGAATCCAGTCACCTCATCTTTCCATACTTCTGTTAATGCTACTTAGCAGGGCAGCTGGACACTTGGAGAAATGTGTTATCCCATGTACCTTAGCTCACCGAAAGCAGTGATTGGTTAGACTTGTGCAGATTTGACAGGGGAGTCAAGCTGATTGCCATGTTGACATTTTTATTATTTTTGAACACAATGGAAAATACTTTTAATATTTAAGAAGCAATGTCATGCTTGTGCTGAGTCATAATTTCATCCATAACTGAGTGATGGTCTTCGTTGACCAGGGTGTTCTTCCAGGCCATGCACAGAAGCAAGCGTGAATGACTTCCCTGAATGTTTCTTGCTTAAACTCGGAAAGCGTACACCGCCGTGTCCTCCTCGTTTCATCCCAGTGATTTAAACTTAAGCGAGAGAGAGGAAGACACAGTGTGTGTATGGCAGCCTGCCTGTTGGCCTGTCCGTTCCGAATGCAGCAGATGCTGAGAGCTGGTGATTTGGCGCGAGGCTTTATCAGAGCTGGCGGGAGGTGCTGAAGGCAGCTCGAACACGAGAGGGCCGTGTTGCAGGCTAATCTGAGAGAGTCATCGCAGGCCAATTCTAGCTAAACGAGCGATACACAGCTCTTCCCTTCTACCATCCCCATAGCCAACAGCTGCATTTACACAATCCTCTCATTTATAGCAGAGATGGGGAGATTAACCCCACGAGCACAGACCAGAGTCTCATATAAACTCTACAGGCTGCCAGCTCTGACCCGGTTCTGCTCCAGTGGATCTCCTGCCGGCTGCACCTTTATTTACAGTCTAACCAACAGGAGATTTTACCATTCTGGGAGGATTACTGTAGGTCATTATTTTTTTTCTTCGAGTTTTTTTGAGTCAGCTCAGCTTTTTGAGTTTTGTGAACCAAACACTAAAAAAAACCCCAAATATATATGTGTGTGTGTGTGTGTATGTGTGTGTGTGTGTGTATGTGTGTGTGTGTGTGTATA
>JAOUQZ010000044.1:10302910-10318321 GCA_028564935.1 Neosilurus hyrtlii
ATATGTCCTAAGCCGTTTTCCTCCAAGGTGGCAGGTTACTGGAAAGCTGTATGGGATGGCCAATTTGGGGTTTTCAAAATGTGACTTAATTATTTTTGTTCCTTTTTTTTTATTACATTTTTTTGGGGGGAGACAGCATTTATAATGGCTCAGGCAGTAAAACTCTTTTTCTCTCTCATTCTAATTTTTGGTCTTTTAGTTGATGTGTCCTAATCAAATAACAGGTTATGCAGAGCCCAATTTTCACCTCGGTCCTAACAGCACTTTTTGCCTTATGACCACGACTTAATTTAATTGTTTAAAATCAGGACTTTTTGCCTAACTTAAAATGGAAAACATTTTTTCCCACCATCATTTTCCATTTGCATTACTTAGGCAAAAAAAGGAAGTGAAGACATCAGTGATTAATTAGCCGGCTGTTAGAGAGGCATTTCTCTAATTACCTGATTGAGCACCATTAGCGCTGGACTCTCCTAATGTCCTAAGAGTTAAAAAGAGGACATTGGATTATCTCTAATAACCTCTCAAGCCAATGTTTTTGATTCTGATTGCTTCTCCTCCGCAACAGAATGTTTAAAATTAGACCCACGAACAGCGAAGATGGATCCGAATGAGCCTGCAGTGTGTTTTAGTGGTACGTGTTTACTCTTCCTCTGGGTTAAGTCCAAGAGCCAGAGCTTTCTGACTGGCCCAAAAAAAGAGGAAGCCTGACTTGATGGCTATAAATGCGTCTTAAAATGAAGATACACGTATCCCAGTGCACCTATCGCTCTTTGCATCGTCTCGGTTGCCCGTCTGTGGTTTCTGAGTAATGCAGGGCCGCTTTGGTGATAAGGTCAGTACCGCCGTACGCTCCCTGCTCTGACCTGCTCTATAGCGCTCTCCAGCTTCTCTCAGTCAGCCCATTTATATTCATTTGCCTCTCCCAAAAAGGTCGCTTTGTGGATGGCGAGCAAATTGCTTTAGAGACCCCATGCCTGAACCCTTAACAGCATTTCCCTAGGATTTAGTAGTGTCTGTGGCAAGCTGTAAAGCTCAATTTGCCTGATGCTTCAGTGCATCAAGTGCCATCAAAAGGAGCCTGCATTACCTTGGCCTGGTAATGAGTGGTTCATACTTCTAGTTCTAGACTCCTTTGACTTATATACCTAAATATACACTGTTACGATACTGTTCTGTTCTTCCTGTTCCAGCTCTTTAGACCGAGCTAAATTTACCATGCTTACAGATGGGCCTCAAACATTTAATTAGGGTTTGCAGTTTGTTCGTGTGTTTTAAAGAGTTGTATATTTTGATGTGTATATTCACGTATGGGCAGTCACGCACTAATGGAGCACATGGTATTCTGAGGTTTTGGGGGGTTTTTTTTCCTCCACTTGAATGAAGGCTTTGAAAATGCCCTGCTGATGGACACTGATTGGTTATTAGGTACAGTAGCTTTTAGGCTTTAGCTAGGGTTGTAATTTTACTGCGGCCAATCTAATGCGTTTAGGAGTGGTTTTTAGTCGGTAAGTCATCACATGTCTGCATGTGTGCATATGTCTGTGGGCGTGTGTTTATAATAATGTGCTCTCAGGGAATCCTGGGAAACTGTTGGCTGGCCATAAGAGTATCAGATTTTAGAAAGTAAGACATGCCTTTAAATGTGCATCAGTCTTTGAGCCACTGTTACAGAATTACATTAACAGATAAGTCCAGCTGAGTTGTGGTCATATTTAGTAATTTTTTTATTTATTTTTTGCCCTTCTCAGGTCCTGAGGGGCTTGGCTTCAGTATTACGTCACGTGACGTTCCCATAGGAGGCTCCGCCCCAATCTACGTCAAGAACATCCTTCCACGAGGAGCAGCCATCCAAGATGGCAGCCTGAAAGCTGGTGACCGGCTGCTGGAGGTGAGAAAACGGCTTGTGAATTTGCCCTTCCTTATCACAAAGGTCTCCTAAGAGACTTTTTTTGCTTTGAAAAGCATTTCTCTGTTCGATTGTTCTTTTTTTTTATTTTTCTATTTTATTTATTTATTTTTTTTTCTTATGCTGGATTTTCTAAAGTGTGGCCTGTCTGAGTCAGTCAGTCTTCTTCACACTCTTGCCTTTTGCTGGAACCCCTTGAGACTAAAGTTTCCTAAAGTGTCCTAAAGTACAAAACCAATAAAGAATAAATAAATAAAATTTAGCTCTCCTACATATATATTATAAAATAGTTTTTAAAAAGTTACAAGAAATTATGTACAAAAAAAAAAACAAGGGGGGTGGGTGGGGTGGTGGTGGTGGTAATTTAGTAATACATTGGCTCACCTGCACCACTGCTGAAACCGTGCCTTCTGCAGCGGCTGACTCAGAACTCACAGGCTTCCAGTCACACACTCACATGGCTCCATCAACACACCGCTGTGCACACACTCACCCCGCATCAGCATCACCGCAGTCATGCTGGTGTGTAAATTAGAGCAGTCAGGATCCTTGCTTATGCTATGTCTGTAACCATGTTTGGGTGTGTTGAGTATCAGCAGGTTGCGGTCCCAGATGCAGGAGTGGAGGGAAGAAATTAAATCTCGGCATTTGCTATTTTTGTTCAGATTTCTTTAGCGTCGTGGTTTAATAAGCTTTGGATGGATTCTGAGATAAAATGAGTAATTTAGGGAGGCATCAGACAGGTGGGTACTTACCACACAGACAAAACATATATGCCGTCATCTCCAAAAACACTACAGGAAAAGAAGGAGGGGGGAAAGAATTAGCATACCTGAGAAAAGATGAGAAGTACAGTCTGGCCACATTAATAGGAACAGGCAGTTATCCAATCAGCTCATCATATGAACAGGTGTGCAATGCATAAATTCAATAAATTCATGTTAAACCTCAGAAAAAAGGGAAAATGTAATCTCGATGACTTTTCCCTTAGTGTTTGCAATCAGACAGGCTGGATTGAGTATTTCATAAACTACTGATCTCCTGGGATTTTCACACATAGCAGTCTCTTGAGTTTACCTAGAGTGGTGGGGATAAACAATAACTAGCATAGCCGAACTCTCGAAGCACACAGAGGAAAACTCCACCTCAAAATGACGAATATATTAAACCTGAGGAGGTAGATTGGACGAAACACAAGATGTTCGTATCAGGTTCTGCTCCTGTCAGGCCACAACAAGAATCTAAGGGTACTGTGTGCGTAGAATACTTTGGTTATATTTACTGTGTTGGGCTTCATGATTGGCTGATTGGTTAATTGCTTAAACAAATACTTAACAGTTATTCACCAAAGACAAGGTGGATATCACTGAATCGTTCTGAACAAATTCAGCGATGTCCACTGAGCCTGAGGTGAATTGTTGTTTTAGTAAATCAGAAAGGACACTAAAAGGAGACTTTTATGGTTTATTTTTTACATTATAAATATCATGACAGAACCAAGAGCTTCATGCATAAGAGCCGTGTAATGGTGTCTCTTTGACAGTCTTAAGAGTTTAAGTGCATACTACACGGAAACATAAAGAAAGGCAAAGCAAAACAAGATTTTATAGTTTGTTTTAACATAATTTAACCATGACTGAGGTGGGTCAGGAGAGGTATGAGCAGAATTAAATGTTTTACAGCTAACGCAATCTTTTTAGCCTACTCATTCAGAGTTTTAGCACATACTGCATGGACACGCAAGTAAATCGAGCTTCCGAAAGGTGTTTTGGTATATACTACACAGAAACACAAGAAAAATAAACGAAAACAAGACTTTTATTTATTATTTATTTATGTGTCTGTTTGTTTATTTATTTATTTTGTGAGAGTGTGATAGTGTGGTAATGATAATGCCACCTTCTCAAAGTGATTGTGACAAACCTGGAGTGTCCGTCATGTTATATAAGCATTATGCCCATGGGATATTATTTATTTATTTATTTAATCCTGGGATAGAGGACCAATCGTATCACACCTTTTCCTTGTGCTGTATACTAACTCATGGTGTATTTTTTTTAATTTCTTTTCTTTTTGTTTTAACCTTTCATGTGAGAATCCATCTGTTGACTGTAAATTAAAATATTTGTTTAATTGGAAATAAAAAGAGCATGTATTATAGACAGGACTGATGGAGGGTTTAAGTTGGATAGCTAATATCAGGCAGCACTGAAAGAACACACATGGTGTTCATTAGTATTAATATTTTTGTGTTTACTTCCAAAAGTACAGACTCTTACTATTAGTTTTAACCATCTTCTTATATAACCCCTCATTTTAATATCTGTTTGCTTTGTTGTGCTAAGTGTACCCATTCCTCCTTTTTTTCTAGACCTGTAGGTTATAGTTGCCATACACTGTCTTTCATTATTTATTTCTTCCAATGTTTCCCAGTAGACCTGCAATATGTTTCATTTTATTGCTTTTGGTAGATGCCCTTATTCAGAGCGACTTGGAGAACTGCTTTGAAGTCTCTATCAATAAATGCATCCCCATACTTGCTAACTAGGTCACAGACTAAGTGTGTTCTCAGCGTCAGTGTTGGAGAGGCAACGGAGAAGTGCTTATTTAAATACTCCATGAAGAATAGAAGCAATAATTCTATATTGGGATTATATTCCTACACACTGTGATCACAATATATTACAGTAAACCACCCAGTCTATGATATGTCTTAATATTAGCCTGCGTTAACCTAGGCATGGTGCATAGACCAACATTTTCTTTAGAGTTTAATTTGAATGCTATGTTTTTGGCATGTGCAAATAAATTCTTTGTTTGTGTGTAGGTGAATGGGGTGGATCTGAATGGGAAGTCCCAGGAGGAAGTGGTGTCTCTTTTGCGCTCTACTCCAATGGGAGGCACTGTTAGTCTACTGGTCGTTCGCCAGGAAGACACTTTCCTGCCTCGTGAAGTGGTAAAACTCAGACACAAACATACACCATATTTACTTTCTCCTATCTGCAGTCTAATTGTAAAAGTAACAAAATGTTGAATCACGCCTCTGGACCTTTTGTTTGTATACGTCTTCACCTCACCTCGTCAGTTATGGCTCAGCTCTAGGTTGTAAAAGAATGAGCAGTTGCCTTCGGAATAATGAGGGTGAAAAGCATGTTATTTTAGATATGGTTTCACACAGTCTGTCTTCCAGGTCTGATTGACTGACAGGTGAGATATTTGAGTAGTTGCATTCACTCTGCTTTCTACAGAAAAGACTCTGATGAGCATTAGAGGCAGTAAAAATGCATGTTACATACACTGATCATCTTTAGAGAGTGTGATCCAATGAAATCTCTTTCTCTCTCTCTCTCACTTTCTCTCTTTCACTCTGTCTCTCTCTTTCATTCTCTTACTTTCTCTCTCCTTCACTCCGTCTCCCTCTCACTTTCTCTGTCTCACTTTCTTTCTCTCGCTCTCTCTTTATTTCTCTCTCTCTCACTCACTTTCTCTCTCACATTCTCTCTTTCACTCTCTCACTCTATTTTTTCCTCACTTTCTAACTTTCTCGCTCTCTCCCCCTCTCTTTCACATTCTGTCTCACTTTCTCTCTCTCACTTTATTTTCCTCTTTCATATTCTTTCATTCTCATTTTCTCGCTCTCTCACTTTCCCTCTCTCTCGTTGTCTTTGCTCTGTGACTTTTCCTCTCTCTCACTCTCTCACTTTTTCTCTCTCGCTCTCACTTTCTCTCTGTCTCTCACTGTTTTCTCTCTGTCTCTCTCTCACACACACTTTCACTTTTTTCTCTCTCTCACTCTCTCTCTCTCACTTTATCTCTGTCTCTCTCTCTCACTTTGTCTCTCTGTCTGTCTCTCTCTTTCACACACACACTCACTTTTTCTCATTCACTCTTTTTCTCTCACTTTCACATATTCTCTCCCTCTCTCACTTTCTCTTTCACTGTCTCTTGCTCTTTTTCTCTCTCTCTTTCTCTTACTTTCTCTCACCCCAGTTGCATTCACAATTCATTCTCAAGTACTTTTTAATTCATTCCTTTTTTTCTTCACTTTCTTTTTTAACTTTTTGTTTAACATCTCCTGTTCCTTATCTTCATCTCCCATTTGTTTTCTTTTCCTTTCCTTTCTACACTTCTTCTTTTGCCAACACTTTTTATCTCTTTGTTTATGGATCTTTTTCAGCCTGTGATTTTCAAAGCATCTTGTGTTTTTCTTTGAGAGAAACAGAACGAGCGATCTAGCGAGCTGGACGCTTCATTACTCTCATTGCCACATTAACATTCAGGGAGCTTTGGCTCTGCAACACCCTCAGTTCAGCTTTAAGCTTCTCAATAATCCATACCCTCATGTTCATAAAAATCAGATTAGTGAGCCGTCATTCCACAGCTGAAGGTTATTGCAGATAAAGCGGAGAGAGAGGCAGTTTATTTCATCTGTTGTTTTGAAATCGGTACAGAGATGCACACTGAGTGGGTGGATGAGTTGATTTGGGTGGAATTGTTGGATGATGTGGTAACATGTTGGGGGAGTCTGTGCTTGTTGGCTGGAAGGATGGTGGAAATGTTAGTGCTTTAGTGCTTATGATCCAGAAAGTTCTAAATGAAGCTCGGTGCATTGTGGGAACTCCAGACAGGGTAAATATGGTTCGAAGCAGTGAAGTGGATGCTGTTGTTGGATGTCGGCTGGTGAAACATACCAAGAGAACAGAAATTGACCTGCTCTTTTGTGGAGCAGACGAAGATAAGCAGTACGTGACATGATAATTAGCACCTTTCAAACACAGTGAGATCATCAGCTTCTAATGGCAAGTGAACCATTTCATGATGTATAGGCACTAACAAGAACCATGTAATATAGAATACAGGAAGTGACCATTGATTAAGTAAGCAAGCGAGAGGAAGTAAGCAAGTACCAAATAAACAACAAGAAATGGTTGTAATGGTATGTAGGAATATATTCATACATACAAACATATATGTGCGTGTGTGTGTGTATGTGTGTGTGTGTGTGTGTGTGTGTGTGTGTGTGTGTGAACATATACACACAAACACACACACACACACATACATACATGTGTGTGTGTATATGTAAAAAAAAAAAAAAATTTTTTTTTCATTTTTGTTACATTTCCCTCCAACAACAGTGAATGTATTTCCAATCCCAAAAAATCATCATCTGAAACGGTTTGCTTGACAAAATGTAACATTGATATTGTTAGGGGACTTAAACTACTTCCCAGACAGTGATGATTAGGTGAGTGTAATATGCATTATGTGAATTATGTGATATTTTTTTCTTTGCACAGTATTCACATATCTTGGAAACAAAAACATGTTGCTGTGTCACTTAATAACTAAATATCTGATTTAAATGGATGTTGTTGTCCAGTTCCAGAGGTTCTACCATTAGATTTATATAACCTTTCTATATTTTACTCTTTTTTTTATTAAAATAAAGTAACAATAATCCTCAATTCTATTTGCTGTTCTGTGTAATAAAAATAAAGAATTGCAGGGGTTTAACATTTTTAACGGACATCCACATTTATGCAATTGTCATCAAGCCATGAGCTCGGTTTTGTTGTCACGTTCATGCTCACGTGCCCAAACTGGTAAGGTAAAGTCTGTTGAAATTTTATACCTAAGCCTACTGGCTTGTCAGGCCGGAGCTTATCCCTGGTTTCCGTAGCATAAAGCGAGTTTTACTCCTCCTGGATGATGCACTGGTCCATCGCAGGTTTCTTTTCCCAGAATTTTTTTACTGCACTCATTTATACTGCCGGGTGGACAGAGGTACATTTGTTGTTAAGAACTTGCCCAGTGGTCTAAGCACAGTGGGGGGCTAACAGGGATTTGAACCCACGACCTCTCTATTATAATCCCAGCACCCAAATCAATATACCACCAGCCCCGCAACCAGCCACACATGCAACCCAATAAATAAGGAAAATGGTGGGAAAATATATTGCTATATAGTTTGTGTAAACTGACACATCCATCATTTTTTGGAGCTCCACTTTTACTACTATGTCGGCCATAGCCGACCCAAAGTGAGATCCTCCCACACCGCTCGAGTCCTCGTCAGTTCTCATATCCTTAGACCATCACTGATAGCCTAATAGGGGTTAAAGGGTTTCCTTCAGCCTTTTTAGGACTGGCATTAATGATATCACTCGTGATATTTATTCACCTTTTTGCTTCTGCGCTGTGCATTTGATTAGCCTTCTCCTAAGCTCGAGGGAGTGTTGAGGCTTTGGGCAGATGCTCCTCAGCACAGTCAGTGACTTATTGAAAAGGGTGTCAGCTCTAACCTTTACTCACAGTATGAGCAGGTCCACAGGGATACACTGAAAAATGAGCTCTGACGCCCGCGTCTGGCACTCACCATCTAAAAGGAGAGAGAGAGAGAGCACGAGAGAGAGAGAGAGAAGCTCCAGTGAACTCCAAAGAGGCCTGGATCAATGGAGCACTGCCCTTGAAGAGGAGGTGAAGGGAGGATTGCTTGCAGTCGAGGGGTGTGTGAGACCAGTGCAGTGAGAACACAGCTGGTGTTGTGTTGGGGAATTCACACAAGCACTCCAGTCTTGGTTAAGTGAAGAGATGCTGATATGCTGTGATCTTGTGTCCTGATATTTATAGCACTGGGCTGCTACAGTTTGCTTGCATGGTTTAAGAGAAGAATGAAGATTAATGTGTGCATTACATGATAGAAATCCTCATGGAAAACTCTTATATTCTACCCCAGTGTTTATCTTGCTCCGTTTTTTTTATCTCCTCCCCATTTTTTTTCTTCAGCCAATTTTCCTCACAATTTACTCTTGGTCAATCTGTACTTCGTGTATTGCGGAATAGCTACCAGTCTGAAAATGTGAGCTGGATTTTATTTTCTTTACATTCTAAGGGAGTGGAACATGCTCGCAGTGGAGAGCACTAAACAGCCGTGGAGCATACATGAGCTACTCTAAAGGTGCTTTTACGCAGGCAATGGGAACAAGTCACACCCGGAGTACATTCCATTTCCCTACATATTTACACGGGCACTCTCAAATCGGTGACAAGTAGGCAGCTAGAGGGGCAACATGCAAGCACACCACTGGAGAGCAGCCATCCATCTTCCACGGAAGCCCCCAAAACAACACAATAACCCTGATGACACCGCTAGCATAAACTGCACCCGAAGCACGTTCCATGTTTTGGAACAAGTTGCACCATCATGTTCCAGGCACAAGTACCTGTATAAAAACAACTTGCGCCTGTAATTGGCTTATCTTACCCCTGATGGACAGGATGCTGAGGAATATCTGTTTCCTATCCAGAAATGATAGTGTGTGTGTGTGTGTGTGTGTGTGTGTGTGTGTGTGTGTGTGTATAATATGTATATGTATGTGTATATATATATAATATGTATATGTTTGTGTGTGTGTGTATATATATATAAAATCTTGAGTTGATTTTCCATAGAACGGTGCTCGATACGTCAAAGTAGAGCTAATTGTACTACAATTTCATCTCTTGGGGGTGAAATTCCCACATTTTATTTATTTATTTTAAATTGTTATTATCCTTCCCACATACTATATATATATAATGCAATCCGGTATCATCAAGACTCAAACTCGTAATCCTCCATTACTGAACTCATCTTTTTCATTTTCATCGCTCCTTGATTTTGTCAGGTGAAGTTTTAAGGCCCTTAATTCTATTTCGTGCCTCTATGTTTATGGCATGTGAGCAGAGCTGATAGCTGTGAAGTTGCTGGAAAAGATGGAGATGAGTCCGAGAGAAGCCAGGCAGGAGATTCTGCCTGGAAATTGAAATAAAGGCAACAGATAAGACAGCTGGGATAAGAATCTGATGCACCGAGGCATTAGGAATCCCTGCTGATAAAAAAAAAAAAAAGCAAAAGTCCAAAATACAAAACAAAACCTGGATAAGTGCATTGCGGAAAGGGCTGCTTGAAATTTTCCCATGCACACAAACACACACACTAAGGCCATGGCCACACGTCTTTTGAATTATTCATGTCCACAGAGGCAATTACCTAGCACACTAATATGGCCCACAGCATGACAGGCCGTACAGAGCCTTAAAACAACTCGCTAGACAGTTCCATTGCGTAAACAAGACAGTCGCTACGGGCCACCTGACCACTATTGGACGTTTATCAGCACATTTTATCTTTCCTGTGTGCGCTGGCGTGAATGCGTGTCCGCCACAAAACCGCTGCGATGGGCGCACGTCGCATATTGTCTTTCATTTGAATTCGCTCTCTGTCTTATCTGTTGCTCTTTCCTCAGAGAAATAAATCAGTCAATGTCACGCCTCAGCAAGCACACTGGACAGAAGGATAAGAAGAGGAAAAAAAAGAAGTGAGAAAATGAGTCGTTCCATAAGCACTGTCGCTGAATGCTTATTGAAAGTGACAACACCCTGGTTTTCACCTGTTGAGTCAGAATTGGCAGCAACAAGCCTTCACTACTAGAGAAAAAGTTGCCTGAGCCATGTCTGCTGTGCTTAGATCTGGTAATGAGCAAAAGCTCCCCATGCGTCTGTGTTTTATATATCTGTTTAAATCTCCTTCAAACCACTGTGTATGTGCCAGTGACATCAGGTTAAAAGAATATCACTGGGAAATGGGACCAGGACGGATGCATATAGAAGGGGTCGTTTGACTCAGTTGTGCATGGCATACATATAAATTCTCTCTGTTTTATAGTCAGCATGGTTGCGTTGTGGTAGAGGCATAGGTGACGTAGGCATTTCTGTGTGGAGTTTGCATGCTCTCCCTGTGCTTGAATGTATTTTCTCCATGTAATCTGGTTTCCTCTGACAGCCCAAAGACCTACAAGCTTATTTTCTTGAATGCTTCTAGGTGTGGGTGTGAATGTTTGTGTGTGTTGGCCCTGCTTGACCGACAGGTTGTTGGTGTACCCCACCTTCACCCAGAGATGGCTGAGATAGACTTCAGCCTCCCTGTGACCCTGGTAGAATTAAGCGTTTCGGCAAATGAGTGGATGAATGAATAAAAGTTCTTAAGTTCTTCATATGAAATGTTCTTAATCTGTTTTTATGTATGCTCGAAACTGTCTGCTACTAATTTCAAAGCTTTAATCAGACAAACTTCTGATATCCCTATGTCTGTCAGTTAGAAATCTTTATTTTCACATTGTAATGAAGTTATATGCACAGACAAAGTATAATACAAAACTTTTCAGTGTTCAAACCAACAGAGACAACACTGCAGTTTTCCCAAATGAATTTCGGGTTATAACTTAAAGGTTTGTTAAAGTCTGTTCCAGAAGAGTATCGCTTGCTTTTCTCTTTAAGTTTCTTTTTGGTGTCGTCTCAAAGAATTTCTATTTTCATGACTGCCAACTCTTGGGATCTAAATATCAATCTACCTGCTTATTTCTCTAAAGTTGCTTTGTAACCATGTCTATTGTAAGTGCTTTACACGTAAAACTAAGTTAAGGCATCTTGTGTTTGCATGAGGCATTTACACCTCGGAGCAATTTGGAATAGCATTGTGGCCTCATGTGTATGTCTTTGGACTTTGGAAGGAAACCTTATCACCTGGAGGAAAACATTCAAACGCCACACAGAAACGCCCTCGATAGCCACTTGGCTTGACCTCAGGACCTTGTTTTCTGTAACGGGAGAGTGCTTACCACTACACTACACTACCTTGTCTGTTATTTATTTTGTGCAATGACTACTGGATGCAAATATTTCCTTTCCTCCCACCACTTCTGATGCAATTCATGGACAACTTGATATTAGACTATAAGATGTATCATGTGTGGAGGAGAACATAAAATTCAGTATGTGAGAACCCCGAGTCGCCATGAAAAAATGCTTAATGTTGTACTGCTCCCCTGATTGATACCCGTTATAAAATCAACGTTTCTATGATTTACAACTGCACTTTATAACCGGTGGTATGTTCAATATCTTTCTTCAGAAAACCCAGCTGCACTTGTTCCTCTTTCACCAGGCGTTAGCACATCTGCATCATTGTTGCTTGTCGATCCCAGCTATTTGTGCAACTCGATGAAATCGGCTGCAGAGCTGATGCAAAGCAGCATGCCACATCATCGGATGACAGAGCGAATGGCGCATCATCTCAGTTCAGCGCAGAGTAGTAATTAAACACTGCATTAAAGTCCTCTTTATGATCAGATCGCAGTTGTCACGGATCCATTAGAAGCCGGGGCTGCCAAGCAAAGAGAATCTTAATTGCGCAATTAATTTGAGCACACAATTCTACTGACAGTTGGATTTATGCTTTCCAGTGTGGCCAGCTTCAGACAAATGCCTGACAGTTTGTATTTTAACAAGGGCTGGTGAGTGTCCTAGGCTTGTTTACTGAGCCTGAGCACTAAGCCTTGCTGTTGGACCTATTAAATGTATTTTTGAGTCCCAGCTGTGACGTTCAGTCTATTGTGAAGGGAGCCTTAAGAGGTCCAGTCTGTTCTCCTTCATCATATTCGTGAAGTGTCTTAGTATTTTGATCAGGAGGGGAAGTGACGTGTTCCCACTTGTGAGTGCCCCTGAAGCAAAGATGGGTTCAGAAGAGCCTTGGAAAGAAAGAATTAATAAGATCTGCGGACTTCAACAGTCTAAAGAAGGTCAAACAACATAGCTGGGTAGCTGTTTGTCCATTTTTTTTATTGTGTCAGTGTGATAGTGTTTGCTTTAAAAATGTTATGCTTATACAAATTTAGGAAACATTGTACAGCTATGTAAACTTTAAAGGAGGCATGTCAGGAGTTTTGGTGTAATTTTGGTGTTTTTTAATATTTTAATTTAAGTGTATTTAATTGTTTTTTAATATTTTAAGATAATTAATAGGACAACATACCATTAAATTACTCACTACACACTACTTTCTGGACTTTTCTGAGCTTGTTTTCTTTCTTACATTTCTCAGTGCGCTGCTATGTTGAATTAGGTGGATTCAAATAAAAGCACCGGATAGATAAGTAGTGCAGGGCTGCGGTTGACACTATTACTGTGTACCTATTTAGGGCACTTGTAGAGGGAGCCAATTGAAATTTGCAAGTCACCTAAAAAAGACCCCCAAATTTAGTTGCCCAAAAAGTCATGTAAGTATGCAAGGAGTCTCCAAAATACCTGTATGTGTAGGTTGTGTAGCCTAATACCCGACTCACATGTAAGCGATCTTGCCCAAAAGTACAAGCAAATTTTATTTAGAAGGAAATCGAATAAACTCGAACTGGAATTTGCATATCTTCAGGAAAAAGTCGGTTGAATTCGAAGTAAATGATCCGTATTTGCAGTCTTGGTAAAAAATTTTTGACCTGCGCAAAATTTTAGTGCGAAATTTGAATTAATAGTTATTATTATTAGATATTCAAGGTTTTTGAAGAGACTACATTTCGAGCACATTGGCGATATTTCAAGTATTTTTGTCCGAAACCAACCGAAAACGACGTCGCACTATTTCGTGGTCTTATCGCTTACGGGTGACTCAGCCTTTTGAGTTCCATTTGAAAAGGAGTTTAAAGGTTTTTACCTGATATGGAGCGGACGGAAATGGATTGCCTCAAGGACTTGTGGATTGCTTTGAGGAAATCTTGTTGCACTATACAGTTTTCTGATTGAGATCTCCTTGCAAACTTTTTGCAAATTTGTTGTATGCGCCTCATTTATGTCTAGTATTTTTCATAAACCAAATTTCCATTTATAGAAATGCCTTCCTTAATAACCCCACTGATGTTATTTAGGGTTTTTTCTTTAAACACTCATGACACCGCCCCTTTAATACACTCCTCCTGTTGTGCAGTGTCCAGGTCATTGTGTTAAACCTTTGCACTACAGACATTCTTTTTACTGCAAATGGTAACAATTATTCACAGTAGATGATATCTTGCTTTCCTAAATAACTTTATACACAAGAAACATGCACACACAACCCCAGTGTTTCTCAAGAGCCAAAAACGAAAGGTCATGCCTTAACATTTATGGCTCTAGTCATTTCCTCTGTGCTGAAATGCCTCCACTGAATGTGCAGGCCAAAAGGAGTAAAAGTGAGAAGAACTATATATTAAACTGTGAGCAGAGCATGGGGCTCACTCTTAAACCAGCTTTTATTGGAAGTATTGATGGAAGCACATTGAGGATAACTTTTAGAGGGTGCTAAGCTTAGAGAATTATTTATTAATATTGACAGACCTGTGGAGTATTGGCTGTGAGTTTTGAAGTCTGCGAGCATACACTGCGTCCGTTCTCCCAGCCAATCTCACACAGCTTAAAAGTGAACCGGCTCTGCTACCTGATTTCAGTAGTGACATGATGAAGGGGTGGTTTTTGAATGAAGTTGGAGGCTTTTTGTTCTTTTACTGGAAAGGTCTTTACGCTTCAGTCACTTCATTCGCTTCTGTACCAGCTCTAACAATCTGGCTGTGGCCCAGTCTACGCTATCCTTTAACTCACCTCGACATGATATGCACAGAAAGAGCCAGCGAGCTGTCCGCAGTGTGATTTGAGACAAAAGTTAAGAAGAAAACTTAAGTGGGTGTCGTCCATGCTTGTGATGAGCCAGGTCAGAGAGAGTTGTGTCTGCCCCCAGCTTTAATATAATTAGCTGTCTCAGAGAGTTATGCTTTAAGTCTGCTGCTTTACAGTCAGGATGAGGTCATATTCAGCAAGTTTTTGCTTGCAGGGTGCAAAAAAAGTCCTTCTCAGTAGATTCAGCAAACTTCCTTACCTTCAAGTGTTACTTCAGGCTAAGGGCAAGCTGGGCTTTAGACGGAGAGGAGAAAACAGAGTCAAAATGCCAATGAACAGGAACAGGGGGAGATGTGTCTTTTTGACAGTGTAAAAATTAGCATGGTGGGGATGCTGGGCTTTCTCAGCTCTCCTGATAGTATGGAGACAGAAAAGCACTAAATATAAACCCTCAACAGTCAGTTTCTTTATCGAAAATCCTGTGAGTCATGAATTATAATAAGGGGATTCATGCTTTCATAACACAATTGTACTGGATACCTTTTCAGATATGGATACTTTGAGTTGTATTGTTGTGCAGACAGCTGTTATGGATTTGCTCAGATGGAAGGCCAAAAATTTTTTAAGAGGTCGCAGAAGAGAGAACAGTAAGATGAGATATTGTACAGTTCAAATTATAGTTTTTATGATCGCGTTTAAGATCCTCGGGTGCATTAAAAAAGTGGCCACAATCCTGTATCCGTGTGTTTGTGGAAGCAATACAGATTCCCATTGTGCTGTATGTACAAATTGAACATTTTCTTTCAGTTTATCCAGACTACCTACCATCTATTCCTCCACCAATCAAATTTCTGATCATAACTCGATAATAGGATTCTGCAGAGAACATTTAATGGTTCCTGCAGGGGAACACGTAAAGAACACGTCTAGTATTAGATATTAAATCTTTATTTTTAAATGTATATATGTGTGTGTGTGTGTGTGTGTGTGTGTGTGTGTGTGTGTGTGTGTGTGTGTATATATATATATATATATAT
>JAOUQZ010000044.1:10324148-10335570 GCA_028564935.1 Neosilurus hyrtlii
CCCCCCCCCCCCCCCCCCCCCCCCCCCCCCTAAAATCCTGGATGATGTCCTAATGTCATCATGCTTTACAACTTATTTTAGCCCTGACATTTTAAATATCACCCATTCCCAAAACCTCGTATGACACTGTATCCTTGTATTTCGTACCTGACACCTCGGAGCAGTATTGCTTCTGAATTCTCTCATCTGAGTTATTGACAAAAAACAGGCATGACAGACAAGGAGTGCAATCATTACCTGGCTGGAGAAAGACAGACAACATTTAGGCCTGTAAAAATGCAGTAGCTTTTGACAGCTGAATGATAGAAAGAAAGAACATCTGAGTGCGTGTAAATAGTGGGTGGGTGTGTCTCTGTGTGTGTGTGTGTGTGTGGGAGAATTCTATGGTAATAAGGGGAGGATAAGAAAGCTCTCTGCTTCTACCTGGCTCCTCCTCTGCTACCTGAGCTTGTCTACTGTCAGAGGAGAGCCATCTGGGTTGCCATGGCAACTATACTGGAACGAGATGGCAGAGCATGGGTTAAAATGAACTCTGGGGTTCTGCTGCATCCTAATAACTCGACTGCCTCTCAAGCTTCCTTGCACGCTGCAGCTACATTGGCCAGACAATTGGCATTCTCCAGCATGCAGTGTTTTTTGTGTGCATGTTCATTTTTTCAGTGTTTGTCTTTATAAGAAGGCATGAGATGAATTGGTTGACCTGTATTACAGTTGACCAGGATTGCAGCTGATCCTCAATCAAAAGTTACAGCTCCACCATTAAAAAAAAGTTAAATAATGCTAACAGTTGCTTTGCGTCAACTTGATGAGGAAATCATCAGTATGGGAGATATCATTTGTCATGCTTATGCTACCTTCTCTTAAACTGTAACAGTATATGCAGAAGCCTGGGAAACTCCCCACATGCTCAGACTTGGACATTCTCTTCAATATGTATACACTATATACTCTGGTCAGCTGGAGTGTTGCAAATTAGGCACCAAGGGAACAGTGAGCTATTAAAGTTGATGTTTTGTAAGCAGGAAAAATTAGCAAACGTAAGGATCATTCTGACTTTGACAAAGGCCACATTATTATGGCTAGAAGACTGGGTCAAAGCACTTCCAAAACCTATTTTCTTGTGTGGTGTTCCTGGTGTACTACCTACCAAAGGTGGTGCGAAGAAGATCAAATGGTGAACCAGGAACAGATTCACAGGCACCTAGGGCTCCCTGACACACATGGGAAGTGAAGGCTTTTCCGCATGGTCTGATCCCACAGAAGAAAGAAAGAAATGCTGAAAAAGGTATTGTTGGCTATGATAGAAAGGGGTCAAGAACACAGTGCATTACAGATCGCCCTGTATGGGGCTGCGTGACTGTAGATCCATCAGAGTGCACGTACAGCATCATGTGTAGTTTCTCAACAATAACTTAATCACTTCATGAAAATCTCACACTTAGCTAACAAGGTTCTAGCATGCTAGTAAATGCTTGTAGATGCCTGATTCTGTTATTGCGTTTATTAAACTGGCTCCTTACCAAGCATAATCATGATTGGTAGGTAGCCAAGACAAGGTTTGAAAATAGCCTAAAAATATTCTCATCATGTTTTTATTCAAACTTTTTTAATTATAATAAAATTGAGATGTAATTAGATTATTGCCTGAGAAAACTGGTCAAAGTTCAGTTTTCCATCTTTTTTATTGTATCCAGAACTCAGACACAGCTACATTTGCCAGACTACTATATACTTAAGAAACAACTGTGTTCACACCTGACTGTTCCATCCATTTATATTCTTACCCCAAGCTGTTGGCACAAAGTTGAAAGCACACATCTTACAATGCTGTATTACAATTACTAGAACAAAGAGGCCCAAACCTGTTCTAGCATGACAGTGCCCCTGTACACAAAACAAGCTCCATGAAGTGAATATATGTTATTGAATTTAAATTTCTTATACAGAGACTTGACCTCAACCCCAGTGAACACCTTTGGGTTGAACTGGAGCATTGACTGTGGCCCAGACCTCCTCTTTAAACATCAGTACCTGACCTCACTCATGGTTTTGTGACTGAACAAACATATCCACACAGCCACACTCCAAATGCTCATGAAAATCCCTTCCCAGAAGAGTGGCGGATATTAAAGCAGGAAAAGGTCACCTACATTTTAAATAACATGTTCAACCAGTCCAAAGGTCAGCGGTTAAATTCCCACTATCACCACTGTTGGATCCTTGAGCAAGGCCCTTAACCCTTATTTGCTCAGTTGTATAAAAATGATAATTGTGAGTTGCTCTGAATAAGAGCTGTTTTTTACAGCCAGATGTTGTAAAAGTAAATGTAGTGTATACACATGTATTAACATTTATACGTAAAGTAAGAGAATATGCTATTGAGTGCAAGTGCACTCAGTGCCAACGACAGCTGTGCATGTGCACTTGATGCATTTTTCCCACCTTTTTCTTAACTTATTGGGTTGGTTGTGTGGGCACGTGAGCAAAATTGAGCCAGAGTGTCAAGGGTTAACTCTTGTGTAAGATTTCCCTCTGGGCTGGTAATAAGCACAAGGATTTCACAGATATTTCATGTATTTATTTTGGTGTGCTCATGCCTGTTGTGCTTTCTGATTTGCTGGCTTTCCCCCATTGTCTCTTCTCATCCGAGTCTGCCTCTCAGTACACTGAGTGTGGAGCTTTCAGGTGACTGATCAGAGCAGAGTCGGCACAGAAAACGGAAAGACAATAAATAAGAGGAGGAAGCCAAAGAGCCCGTCCTGTACATGCACACAAAATCAGAATTTCATGGGGAGGTTGGGAAGCATCTTCCTGAAGAACTGTGAAGTTTTCCCCACCATTTTTCTCCCTAACATAGTCATATTCAATTCGCACCCATCGAGTATTGCCTTCCCTATCACAGAAATGTGGAGTTTTTTTGGATTAAGAATTGTACCTTGATGTGTCAGTGGTGTCTGAAATAATTAAGTTTTGAAAATGGGTTTAATATCTACCCTTAAGAATCATAAGGCTTTGGAGGTTAGTGTTAAAATGTAAGGGCGTCTGCCAAAATGGCATGAATGTAAAATGAAACTGGCAAATTCACACCCCACTGGGTCGGGATTGTGTTTACATTGACACTTGGCTCACACCTACTGACGTTGCAACTTGTTTGACTTTTTGCTTTTGAGTTGCATTCAGAAATACAGAGTTTAAAAAGGGGACGTGTGACCGAATGCGGATGTCCTCCTTCAGTCGGAAAGTGATGTTAGAAATGCTGTAGTACCGTAGTAACTAGACATTTGGAAGAAGTTTTAATTTCTCATTCTTGTGGTCATGAGTGTGACATTAGTGACGAAGGGCACTGCAATGGAAACAGACTAGGAGATGTAGCCTGCAGCTAGAGGCTAAAGTTCATTTGCTTGGGTTCCTCAGTGGAAATCTCCGCTATTGTGAGCATTCTTGTATGCAGTATGATCCATTTGTCATAAACTAGCAGCAGTCTGAATGGTTTGCACTGCACATGAAATATGGACTATTGTAACTTCAGGAACATTCTTCTTTTCTGTCGTGCTTAATGCGCTCTCAGGAGCTATAAAAGTGCACTTTGGTTTAATATGTTTGTCTAGTGGGATATAATGCTTAAGATATTTTTCCTCCCCCTCCTTTCTGTCTCTTCCCCATTACAGAAAGCAGAGGATAATGACTTGGTGCTTACTCCCGATGGAACACGAGAGTTCTTGACCTTTGAGATTCCTTTAAATGATTCCGGGTCAGCGGGGTTAGGGGTCAGTGTAAAAGGTAACCGCTCGAAAGAGAACCATGCTGACCTGGGCATCTTTGTTAAGTCCATCATCAATGGAGGAGCTGCCTGCAAGGCAAGTTTCATGTCTCTGAATTGGTATATATTATGTGTCTTTACTGGGTTTATTGTTAATAGATTAATCATATTACTGCTGTCTTACCAGGATGGTCGCTTGAGGGTAAATGACCAGCTGATTGCCGTGAACGGTGAATCGCTTCTGGGAAAGACCAACCAGGAAGCAATGGAGACACTACGTAAGTCCATGTCAGTTGAGGGAAACAAAAGAGGCATGATTCAACTCATCGTGGCCAGGATGTTGAGCGGGAGGAATGAGGTGAGTGTGTGTGTGTGAGAGTGTCTACACACGTTAGTGTTTAGGCAGATTACCATTTGCTTCTGGGACAGTGCCCTGTTTATGATGCTTAAACCTGACTGACTGACAGACAGAGTGCCGTGCCATGCACAGAATGTGACCACAGGAAAAGTGAATTAGACTGAGGGGCTCTTATCAGGTCAGAGCAGGGCTGAGTGAGAGTGGAAAGGTGGAGGATCGAAAGCAATTCGGCTTCTGAAAATGCTCACACTGATCTGGACTGATAAGGCCTGGCTCTATGAAATATCAAATATATACGTGTTATTTTTCCTTTTTTTACTTGTCTTTTTTTCTTCTTTTCTTCTTTATATTCTCCTTTAACTGTTTTGAAAGGAGAGATATAATTCTTGTTCCACGTTTTTGACCCATAAATGTAAGTGTTGAATAGCCATGTAGACCACGTCAGGGCCTCAAATAATGGGGTTAGAACACGTATATGTTTTCCCAATGGGTTTTTTAATCAGAGCAGAAAACGCACAGACAGTGAAAAGACCATAAATGGGAGGATGAAGCCAAACAGGCCATTAAAATAAAATTATTAAAACCTTATTTATTTGTTTGTTTGTTAGTTTGTTTGTTTGTTTTGCCTTAAATATGCGTTTCAGGGAGAGATGGGGAACTTCCTGACGAACTGTTGAGATTTTTAGGATTAGAAATGATACTTTGGTACTCCACTGGTGTCTGAAAGGTCTTAAAATGGGTTTAATGGGTTTAATACCTGATCTTTAAGTGTTTTAGACTAGGTGCATGATGTCTAATCAGTCAAGTAAACTGTTACTGTTAGCACCAAGTTTATCATTGTTTGCTTTATAACTGTGGCCCTGTTGTTGGAGCTATGCTGACCAATCAGATTTGGGAATTCACCAGCATGGTGGTATAGTGTGGTGTTAGTGGTATTCTGTAAGTGTGAATGGTTGTCATATGTTCTGTATCTTAGATGTTTTGTGCTTTGGCAAATGTAGTGCAGGTTTTCAAATCACACATGTAGTCTGGAACTCGTGTGTGTGTGAGAGAGAGTTGGGGTGTTGTATGCTGGCACCACTGGTAACATCCACACAACAAAACATTCCCATATTGTTCACTCAAGTACATAAGCCCACACACACTTACAGGCATGCTGCTTGCTCTAATTCAGGTCTGTTTACTGGTGGGTTGGATTTGATTGGAGCCTCTTGCTGCCAGCGCATCAAAGATTGGACCTCATACTGTTTCTCTGTTTCATCATTCACGTTTTTTTCCTATCTTTTTTTTTTAAGAGCAAGGTCACCCATCCCCTCCAGAGCTGGCAAGATACAAGGTCGCTTCTTATCCTGTCCATCAAACAGCTGTTGGGTTGTTGGGTTGTTTGGGGTTGTTTGGACCCCTGCTGATTACAAGAGAGGAACACGATGAAGTTGTAATGAGAGACAGAGAAGGTGAAAGTTGGTGAGAGAAAGTGAAAATGTGAAAAAGATGATTCTGAAATAAAGCAGAAAGCAGCAAGGAAATGATTGTGGTGCTGGATTGCCTTGAGAGTAACATGGATATAGAGAAAATAGAGAGTGAATGCAAAGCAACAATGAATTGCCTGTGAGGGACTTCTTTTGCTTTTGTTAGGTAAGCACCAGAGTTATACAGTTTCAGGAGGCCAAGATCCATTTGCTGTTGAATTTATGGTATTCAAATGTATTGTAACATTAATGTGGCTGTAATTTTTATATGCAGAGCTAGAATATTAGTAGCTGTGTTACATCTGGGCTGCATATAAAAGTCCTTTTTTTAGGTAGTCCAGGCACCAGGGTGTATTGGGTGCCTAAAATATTAGAGAAGGACCCACCTCTCCTTCAGAACTGCTATCACTACTTACATTACTGCTACAACTATTACCTTTACTACTACCACCATTACCATTACTACTGCAACCACTATTACCATTACTACTGCAACCACTATTACCATTACTACTGCTACCACTAGTACCATTACTACCGCCACCACTAGTACCATTACTACCGCTACCACTAGTACCATTACTGCTTCCACAAGTACCATTACTAC
Source organism: Neosilurus hyrtlii (assembly GCA_028564935.1). Lineage (NCBI taxonomy): Eukaryota > Metazoa > Chordata > Actinopteri > Siluriformes > Plotosidae > Neosilurus > Neosilurus hyrtlii. The sequence goes on from JAOUQZ010000044.1 coordinate 10,330,343, forward strand.
TACCCCTATTACCATTACTACAGCTACCACTATTACCATTACTACTTCGACCACTAGTACCATTACTGCTACCACTATTACCATTACTACTGCTACCACTAGTACCATTACTACTGCTACCACTAGTACCATTACTGCTACCACTAGTACCATTACTGCTACCACTGTTACCATTGCTACTACTACCACTGTTACCATTATGACAATTACTATCACCATTACTGCTACCACTAGTACCATTACTGCTACCACTAGTACCATTACGGCTACCACTAGTACCATTACTGCTGCTACCACTGTTACTATTACTACTACTACCACTATTACCATTATGACAATCACTATCACCATTACTGCTCCCACTGTTACCATTTCTGCTTCCACTATTACCATTATGACTACCTCTGTTACTATTACTGCTCCCACTATTATCAATAAGACTACCACTTTTACCATTTCTGCTACCACAATGACCATTATGACTACCACTGTTGCCATTTCTGCTACCACTGTTACCATTAAGATTACCACTATTACCATTTCCTTTACCACTGTTACCATGACTGCTTTCACTATCACCGTTATGACCACCACTATTACCATTACTGCTACTGCTGCTGCTAGAATGCGAATTTAAATGCATGTCTTTGCATGTGGAAAGTTTGCACAGATTTTCTGACCCAATTAAATGAAGCATGAGGAGCACTTTTTATTTTATATTTGTTATTGTAACGTCTGAAATGAATAAAGTTGAACCTCATACACTAACATGCCAGTGTTGTGCTGAGAATTGTCCACCATGCACAAAATAATTTCTGCTTCTCACTGGTCCAGTAAAAGGCCTTTTCTGTTGATGGTTGAGGTGGTGAGGGCCTATAAATTGTGTGGTACATAGATTTATTGCCATCAGTAATTGAAAAGCAAAGTGCAAAGTACATCTCTTAGCAGGTGTATTGGTTTATCCGAATGTGTGATGAGGAAAGGGATCAGTTTCATCTCTTTGGAGAGTTTAAGCACTTGTAGAAAGATTTCTGTTCAGAAACATTGTGTGGGTGTTCTGTAAGCTTTGGGTTAAAAAATAACAGCAGTATTATTCAGGTAACGTACTTGGAGTATCTATAGAAACCACACGTACAGCTGTTTTTATAACATTTCAGAACAGAGGATTATTTTTATATTCAGAAATAAAATTAAGAGCTACAAAATTATCACTTTCTCAGGATTTACAATTTACAGGTATGTGTTTGACATGAACACTTTTGATTTATTCCATAGACATTGGCAACATTTTCTTTTAAATATTACATAAAAATAATGTCACTAATAGGATTTAATTGAAGAAAGTGACAGCTAGTCAAAAACAAACAATGTAGTGTTTTCATATCTTAAATAATGAAGATCATAAACATATAAAGGTCATATTTAACTTTAAGCAACACAGTAATGCTTGAAGTCCGGGTGATTCTAGAAATCAGTAATTGTTGGAATTACCCTGATATTTCAATTACAGATTTCATGCCTCTTGGTGTGCCCTCCACCAGTCTTTTGCATTACTCTTGGGTGACTTTATGGCAGTCCTGGTGCAAAGATTCCATCTGTTCAGCTTTGTTTGATGGCTTGTGACCATCCATCTTTCAGCCATCTTCCATCACAACCCACTGATTCGCCACTGCCATTTATTGACAGAATTGAGTTGGAGGTGATAAAAAGTATAGCATAAATCATTTCCTGTGCATTGGGAAACTAGTAATATGGTGAAGCCGTACTCCTCCTATTAACTTCGCCCTTGATGACATCATTCTACGACTTAGTACTTAACAATCATTCATAAAATTGTTAAAATTGAAGCTATTGGTCTATGATTTTGCACACGGACTGATTTTAATATTAAGTTTAGATTGAGCTTAACTTTTAACAACTGATGTCTTTGCCCCTAAAGTCAGAAAAACCTGGAAAAATTCTTTCATCAATGATAATGATAAGAACAGAAGAGCCAGGCTGGAGTTTGGAAACCATCACATTCTCGGTGTCCAATTTTCAACCTTTCCCATCATTTTGTTGTCTGATGGTTAGATGATGGCCTGGAGAGGCCTAAAAGCACCAGTGTGTCGCTCCCGTTGGAAACTTTGAAAGAGCTCCAACAAGGTGGGATGAGTCAAATTGTTTGGGAAGTATGCATAAATTTAGCCATGTTCTAGATTATTATGTTTGTTGGAATAACACTTATATTTTCAAGCTACGCTTCCTGTGTCCTCTCCCAGCCTACATTTATGCAAGACACATATGCAGCCCAAGCACACACGTCTGTATAAATTATGCATGAGGGGAATGTGGTCCTTTTTAGTCACATTGAGGTGATTCGGTTTATTTATTTATTTATTTAACTGAAATGGAGATGTTGGTTCCATTGTTCCACGAGGCTCCGCAGATTGAGAGCTCTCCCCGTAGGGACTGCATCATAAGTGGAGACTTTCATGCAGAACGTTTCTCTCTCTCTTGACCAGATGAAAGGCACTGGAATTGATAGAATTATGAAAGCAGAACCCTAGAGGAAGTGCCAAAAGTATCTGAATGAAAAGTTTTCCATCACTCAAAGTGGCTCCTCCAATTCTGCCCTTTCTCCCTCTAACCTGTCTTTTCTATGAAAAGTGAGCTCTAAAAGCAGCTGGTATGAAGGGCCCTGTGAGCTTGCAGGAACTGTGTCCTGAATGACTGACAGGCCCAGAAGAGAGCCTCTGTCTGTCTTCCTGGAACAACAGAATAAAAAACTCGTGCTACAGATATTTCGAGAGCAAGGAAAAACTTTCTGTGAATGTCATTGTTATATAAGAGCATGTACAGCCTGTAGTGTGCATACAGATGAGTTGGCGAGGCTCGTAGCTGTATGATGTTTATGCATGTTGACGTGAGGAAGGAAACAGCATGGCCGCTACACAAGGCCGTCCTGCAGAAGAAAAAGCCTGATCGATGGTGTCTGGAGAGCACTATCAATCAGCGCAGCCACTAAATTAGGGCTGTATTAGTATTGAGCCGCTCCAGATCTTTGGGTGAAGTACAGGGCAAGGCCTGCTGAGACATGAACAACTACCAACCAGTGATGGAGAAAGACCTTCTTCTCTGACCTCGCTCATTTGATCTTCCCAACAACAGCATGCATCCATCCTACCCATGTCATTAGTGTGACCCAGAAGAAATAACATGGTGATGGATGGGACATCATTGGCATGGTTTATTCTGACTGAGCGTGTGTGTGGTGGGAAAAAACCTTCAGATGGTGAAATGTTGACATTAGAACATCTAAGGGTGGCTCAAATACATTTTTCTAGCTTTTTTTGGCCATCTGTGTAGTGAAAAAATTTAAAGTAAGAAGGTCAGCTTTAAATATTTAATTATACCTGTGCTGATTACAAACTGAATTCATTAGACTTGTGTCCATTTTTCTGTGGCATGTAGCACTCTAAAATTGTGACCTTCACTGTGAGAGGATACCATGCTTAGCTAGCAAGGTTATAGATGTTTTAAGGTCTTGTTTATGATCAATATTAAATGCAGACACAGACAGAACATTCTGCTAGTGGTCTGCATTTGTTTTGTTTGTGTTTGTATATTTCCCAAAAAATGTACATATATGGAGGAAACAGAGCACTACCATTAGAAGTCATGCGGCCAGTGTCATGCAACCTTAAAGTGAGACATGCCAAAAAACACATACGAAGCCCAAACACACACGTCTGTATAAATTATGCATGAGGAGAATGGTTGAGGTGATTTGGTTTATTTCTTTATTTATTTAACTGATATGAAGATGTATGCGATCTTCACGACTTCTATAATGCTGTCCTTGGTTTTGGATTTTTTGCAACAGGTACCTTTTTTTTTTTCGGGTACTTGCACCATCACCATGCTTCTTGTTGTTAGAAAGTGTGGACTATGAGCTGCCTTCTAATGGATGCAAATATAAATGATGGATGGACGAATGCGTACAGTAACAGTTACATCGTTTGAAATGGATATATTTGTTTGTGCATAAAGGGAGCATAAAGGAGTCTTTATATAGATTAATTGTTTTTCCCACCGCATTTGGTAAACTGGTTTCCTTTACTAGAGTGAGGTTAAAAAAATCCAAAGGTTTTTTTGCAAGGCTTTTTTTTTTTTTTAAGACTTCAGTGTTTTAAACAGGTGGAAGGTGTGGCTCCTGCTGGGTTGGAATGAAAACCTGCATGCCAGCTCTTTGTAGATAGGATTGGACCCCTCTTTTCTACACCATTTGGTGAAATACTGTATTCTTTACGAACTTCTGCATATGCATATTTGGAGGCGATCTAACACACTCGGAGGGAAGTCGCTACCCGTCATATGAATGAGCTTACAGACTCCCATGTTTGGCTGGTGATCGCTGTGAGTGACAGTGAAGTGAACGTATGCCATCCCTCTCTCCAACCTAGATTCGAATCGGTGATCTCCAGGTTGATAGTCGCCCACCTTATCCATGTGCCACTTGAGCCAGGAGCCACTTAGTTCTGAAGTAGCATGTAACGTATAGAGCTCTGCTACTCATTTAGAAAAATTGCAGTATTTTAGAAGGTTAAAAACTGTCTTTATGTCCACTGAAATTTCAGTGAAGTAATCAAATTTATTTTTAAACACACACTTAGTTGGGATTTAATGATGATCCATTCCTGGAACAGCACTGGGGGCTGAGCGCACTGATGAGCCATACAAAGCACTCCGTATTAGCTTTCATCCACTCGCATCAACCCATTCTAATGTACTTACACCAGCACAAGAACAAGAGCACGAAGAATAGAGGGATGTGATGCAGGCTAATAACCTGGCTGAGCCTCTGTAGGGTTTGTCCGGTACATGCTGCATGTGGCATGGTTAGATCTGTAATTACATCCTGAGAGTAGACGACCTCATAAACCAAGCGTTCGTGTTCAGAGAGGCTCTGTGTGTTATAGCAGCTGGAATTAAATTCAGTGTCTGAGTACTGTTTTTAAATTGAAATGTTTGAATTTTAGAGGTCCAAAGTGTGATAAATGTGTGAATAAAGGCATTGTCTTACTTGCCAACTATAATTATAAATAAATTAATTAGTGTGTATATGTGTGTGTGTGTGTGTGTGTGTGTGTGTGTGTGTGTGTGTGTGTATGTGTGTATGTATGTATGTATGTATGTATATATATATATATATATATATATATATATATATATATATATATATATAT
>JAOUQZ010000044.1:10391172-10406497 GCA_028564935.1 Neosilurus hyrtlii
TAGGAAAGCACATGATTACTGTCATCTAAATGTTTTATATTAACACAGTCACAAAATAATAAACATAACTACCCGTGTGTATACATTCTACAAAGATACTTTAAAACGCTACTTACACATGGAATGATTTCCTTCATCCTGGTATCTTTCTGTTTGTACAGTTTAACGCTGCACACAAAGGCATAATTAAAAAGTAATATTAGACCATAAAAGAATTAAAAAAAAGAAGTTTTTTATGACCACAGCAGGCAATGTTGTGACTGCATGGCATGAAGACTGCATGTCCCAGAATCAGAACACTTTAGTGATCTCAGGGGAAATTGTGTATGCAACACCTCATCCGTTCAGTCATGCTCCTCTGACGTTTACCTTTCATCTCACAATCTGTGAAAATGCCATCTAACACTGCATTAACTCTGTTGAAAAACTATACCGTTCATTTCCAATGTTCTTTTCATTCTATAACTGTCTTTACATTTTATTTATTTTACCCACAAAGTCTTATTTCATGACAAGATTCAGTCAGGTGATGTCTATTTTTAGCTACTAAGCCCTGATGACTTTAATAGTGTAACTACGTTCCACTAAAAGATTTAGCAGCTCATGTGTCAAGCTTAATCATTTCTCCTGATCGTTAGCCAGCTTGTTTCAAAGATGCGTAGCGATGGTGGGTTCTCACATTTAACCACTTGAACTACACGTATATAAAGAGTTTTGATCCTATTTGCAAAGTATCCTATTAATGCAAAATTAAAGCTGAGATTGGTAACATTTAAGCTGTTTGCACAAACTGGTATATTGGTTGAAATGGTTTTTATACCTGGACAGCAATCAATACCTTATGAGATCTGGAAAAGGTCTAAAAAAATCAGTCATCCGTGACAACTGTAATTCTATATAAATGCCAACCAATCACTTCCTCATGGTCCGCTGGGAAATATCCAATCAAATCCTTCCATGTCTTCCTGCTCGTGCATAGCCCTACCGTGCATGAACCCGCAGTCAAGGTGGAGCTTGTGAGCTTGTTTGATGGAGGCATGACTTTGGAAGGACCCTGGAGGGCAGTGGAGGGTTTAGCCGGAGTCCTGACGAGATGTGATGTTAAACTTTTATTGGCTTTCCAGAGTACCAACCCCAGCTTTACGTACAGCTTTGTACTAAACCAATGTTTTTGGCTGAACCGAAAGTACTTATGCCACTGTGTGTCCTTATTTTCAGCTGTAGGCTGTATACCATTTTAAGAAAAATATCAAGCTTGAAAAGTATGCATGTATGCAGGTCAAAGATTTTACTTGTTGATGTGCCAATTAGCTAATTTAGCACAACTGGCTAATTGGTTGATACTATTAATAAACAACAGGATACAAGCCCTCTGAAACTTATTACTGCTCTCACTGTGTATGTGGTATTGTCCATAAATTTTCTATCAGAGGGGTCAGCTGAATATTAGAACCCAAACTTGTCAGGTAATGAATCATAATGAACCCTGGATGTCTCTCTGAATATTAATAAGCTTTGGGTGTGGTCAGGAGAAAGCACTGTGTTATATTTATTAAAATGTATTTATAAGTGTCAGAAGTCAACTTCAGATGTGTTTCATGTACATAGTCACTCACACAACTTGCAACTCGGCAGAAAGAAGGCTGTGAGAAGAGTTAAATAGGAGACAGGGTTGTTAGGCAACTTGCTAACTTGCTATATATGCTAAGTCTGTGTGCACTGCTTCAGGCCTGATGGTTTAAGGCCACATTCAAACCTGCTTCTGCCAAGCTAATTAAACACAGGCCGCTGTTAATTATTTTGATTTGGTACTCATTTGAATGCGGGATAAATTAGCTGTGCTCTTATCAGTGCAGTAAGTTGTTTCATGGCGGATTAGAGTAATGGGATTAGTTAGCGGAGCAGCTCACCGTGCATAGCGCTGTAACGAACAATAAAGATGACAAGTGTTTCCAGGTCATGTTTCAGGAACTCGGAGAGGTCGCTTATCAAGGCCACTAATTTGTGCTTTGCTTCTCGTTTGTATCCTGTAGAGCAAAAGAAGGCAGTAATTATAAAGGCACAATCACATACAAACACGCACACAGACGCACGTGCGTATTGCTTCTGTCTTTTGAAGAGATTTTGATTACAAAATAAAAGTGAATGTGTTACTGTGGGGTTAGGAGTGTGTGTGTGTGTGTGTTTGTGTGTGTGGGTGTGTGTTTGCACACTTGGTGAAATGAGTTTAAGGATTGTGCTGCTCCTGGCTGAAAGGTTGGGAAAGTCTCCCCCTGGGGCGGTGGGTGGTTTGGCCCCTCTCCGTCTGCATCATCTCTCTTCATTAGAGTCGAGTGGCAGAACCACTTATGAAAGGGAGGGACACACACACACCATCTTTCTCTTTCTTTGGGGTCAATTTTCCTTCCTCCTTTTATTTTTCCGTCCTTAATGCACAACACTGATCTTTTTTCTTTTCATTTTTTTTCCTTTTCCCCATTTTTGCCTTTCTTCACTCCCATTTCCTCTTTATTTAATTCTTTTCTCCCACTTATTTGCCGAACCGTTTAATCCTGCTAAGGTGGGGAGGCTGTTGCCTATCTCAGTCAACACTGGGCGAAGACAGGGTGCACCCTGAACAGCTCACCAGACCGTCACAGGGCAACACACACAACGATTCACACTTACACATAGGGGCAATTTGGTGTCTTTGGACTGTGGGAGGAAACCGAAGTTCCCAGAGGAAACCCACCAAGCATGGGGAAAACAAGCAAGCTCCACACAGAAACGCCTGAGCCTAGGAATAGAACCCATGACTTTCTTGCTGTGAGGCAGACATGCTTAAACACTACGCCACTGTGACGCCCTGATTATTTTCTGTCTAGTAATTATTTTTTTCTAGCTTGCATCCCTTTATTACAACCTTCTATTTTCTTTGTCTTTCTTCCTACCTACTTAACTTCACACACACTCACTTACACAACTACACTCACATACACAAACACACACACGCGTTATTAGATCTACCTTTCCTCAGAGACATACTTTCCTTTGTTATTTCCATGGAGAGTGAGTACACACACACACACACACACACACACACACACACACACACACACACACACGATGGAAGAGAAGGGCTGATTTGCTGGTCCTTACCATACTAGTGTTTATTTTTAGATCACTCATGTATGACATGGGTGATTTTAGAACAAATAGATGTACACACACTGATGTATGCATGCACACGAAAACACAGTTTTCATTACACCGTCTCACTTTTGTGAAACACACACACAAACATACACACTTTCCATGCAAAGCAAGGTTTATGGCATTGGCGACACACTGCAATTTGAGCTCATCTGAATGCCTGATTAAACATGCTCTGAAAAGCTCTCACCACAGAGCTTAATGCGAACACTGATTGGACGGCGAGAGAGCTTAATGGCTAAAGCAAAGAGCAGAGAGGGATGAATGGATGGAACAAGAATGAGAGATGGACAAAGAAATTGAGTGCATAGCTGCGTGGGCACAGAGATTTACAAAGATGAAGAGGAAATACGTGGAGATGAATAACGGATCAGAAAAAGCAATAGAAAATTTAAATGGGGCCGAGTGGAGCGAGAAGGAACGGCGATGTGTTTATAGGGAGATCAATACTACTGATGAAATATGGAACAGAAGATCTTAACTAATGTAATATACAAGTTATTAAGTGTGATGGCTTACATCACTATAGTACAGAGTTCAGTTTGCTTAAACATGCTTATGTGAGGAATTCTAAACAAAAAATTCGAGAATTTAATATTTATTTCATTGTATGAGTATGTATGTATGAGGGAGGGGCATAAGCATGCACATGCCTCCTCTGTTACATGTGATACTGCCACCCTCCTCTTTGGAGGTGGCCTGAGACATTCGGAGGGAAATCTCTATCCACTCCGCTTTTACAAACGAGCTCGCAGACAGATTAGCTGGTGATTGCTGTGAGTGACATGTAAGCATATACAATCCCTTCCTCTGCATGGCTGCATCAACCCGGATTCAAACTTGATTAGTCAAACTTGCAGTCCTCAGGTAGGTATTCAGCAACCTTATCCATGTGCCACTTGGATGACCGATTATGTTTTTTGTTTTGTAATGTCTGTACGTATATGTACAGTTTAATAAATGACATTATTTCATTATTCATTTAATGCTAATTGTTTTACCTAATAGTTCCTGCAGAGGTATTGTAATCACCAGATTTTCACCAAACTTGGTGGTGACACTGCCCTACCTGTGCCCCAGAGAACATTTAAATTTTGAATGTCAAGTTTAGTAGTAAAGGTCAGAGCAAGGTCAAAAAGTTATGGCTTTGAAAAAAGTCTTGATAGACGTTATATTACTATAAAACACTAATAAGAAACCATATATAGTCTCTATAAAAACTTATCTTATAGAAACTGAAAACCAAGCTGATGCTCTACAAACAGATCACAAGCAAGAAAATGAGATTCTTTGGTCGCGCAGTGCGAATTGATGACCTGGAGGAGATCATCATTTAAGGCAAGGTTGAAGGTGCATGAGGAAGAGGAAGACCGTGCAGAGCATGGCACTCAGATATCGAAGAGTGGGTTGGATGCAAATGACTCCAAGCATTCCAACTGGCACTGCACCACGATCAATAGTGGTTGACCATGAAGGCCACAGCAGCTCACGTGGGAGCCATCTGACCTAGAGAGTGAGATGAACTTTCACATGAGTCAGTTACCTTTGACCTTTAGTAACCCTGAAAGGACAAACCCCAGCCATCTTGTGAATCCTTCAAACAAGAGAGATTTTTTAGTTTTTATTTAGTAGTGTGTTTTTTTTTTTTTGTTGTTTGTTTGGGTTTTTTTAATTTTTTTTTATTTTTTATTTATTTATTTATTTTTTTTTTTACTAATATGGTCACATCCATGTACTATAGAACATAGCGTAAGATAAACACTTAAATTTACTTAAATTTAGCCAATACCCATATAGAGCTTATTTGTTAGATTATCCATACCGCCTGGTGGAAGTACCTATTTTTAAATAAGAAACCGAAATAATGTGATTCCTTTTATATTCTGTGGCTGTTTTTGTTTTAATAAAAGCTTTACAGTTTTAGCTGTATTAGCCACAGTCATGCTCACAAGCATAATCTTTTAATAAAATGTCAGTCATTGTCAGGATGCTTGCACACACAGATTAATATCTCTTTGTATTATTGGGTATTGCTTGTTTACAAATTTGTCTAAATGAACTATCTACAAATTTGACAGTAAATATCTAATTCACTGAGATATTTTGCAATGTTAATGTTAACAGATTGATTTAAAACTCACCGCCTTCACACCTGTAACCTAACAGCTGACACTTATGTTGTCATGGCAGTTACGTCGAGGATATCCGTATGAGGTTGAAAATTCAGTAACTAATTTAAAGTAAGATTGCTCTATTCTTAACAACTGATGCATTATTTTCTTAAAGTCAGTAGTGTGTTTTGAAATTTCACATGAAATGGCTTGCATAGTGGTTTATGCCCCACCTCAGGCGTTTTCAGCATCTTATCAGGGCAGTAGAGCCACATAAAGCCGTCCTCTCTCCAGACACTGAGGCAAAAACCTCCATTTTCAGAGATAATTAGGTGTTTTTATCTTCGGTCTGACTGACTGTCCATTACATTTTCACTGTGCACATGCCTGTGTGCCGTTCTTTGCAAAGCTCCTGAAGCAGTGCCTGATGGGTCGGGGTTGATGAGTGAAGGGGATGCTCGGGGAGAGAGAGCAGGAGGGAGAGAGAAGGGGATGTAAATGAGTGCAGTGAAGTGAACTAGGGCACGGGGAGGAGGGCACAGAGGAGAAGAGATTCATTTGTATCACACTTGTGGTCACGGCAGCATGGCCTTGCGGGGACGACGTCCCTCTAAAACTAGCATTTGTGCTCATTGGTAATAGGGTGTTGTTGTTATTATTAGTGCTGGAACAACAAGCCTCCCTACTATCACTACCTTTCTATGACCTCTAAATAAGCAAGCAGTCTGATAGCCATCACATCGCACCTCGAGTTAGAGTGACAGCAAGTCCAGCCGCCTGAGGAGAGACCGTCAGAAGCAGAGTGAGAGAGAGTATGCCAGCGCCTTTGTTATTTTCAGAGCTGCAGCTAATAGCCCCATGAGCCTTTGTGTTCCAGATTTAACCTATATATCCAGAAACATTGTCTGCTCTGAGCGTGTACATTCGAGTGGAAAGCTTCCCTACAAAGCTAACACTCTGTTTTCCTGCCGTTCTTGTCATTAGCACTTACACGTCCATTTGAATTAGCCAAGATTTGCACACATGAGCACGGTTTAATCAGGAAAAGCCTATCATCAGAGACCTTACCGTATTAGCATTCTGCCTTCATTTACTGGATGGATGTGATATGTAGAAATGAACCTTCTCTTTCAGTGGATATCTGTGTTCTGTGTCTTTTGTCTCATGCTCAATGGCCAAGCTTTGCATATGCAATAAAAAAAACAAAAAGAAAAGAAAATATTAAAAGAGCAGCAGAGGAAGATTGCCTTGCGCTTTACATAGTGTGACAGTCCGAAGGGAGGTGAGGGGCGAGATTGGAAAACGATCTGCTTTTCAAAATGTCAGTGCATTGCACACGAGTCCTCAGTGCAAAGAATGTGTATGATACATAATCTACTGAAATGATGAACAGAAGCGATCTATAAGGAAAAGGACTTGAGACAGGGTTGTGTAAATACTTTATCTGTTTAATGTCAGTCGGTGCTGAAAGTGGTAAAAGGATGTTCTCAAAAGTCTTAAAGAGGATTGTTGGAGGCCAGAATGTCCACCTTCGTCCTTCTTTACCGGATATGATCCATCAGACACATCAGGTGACCTCTGTAGTCTGCAAATATAGGACACAATCACAAAGCAGGAAGTGTAAGTGTGACCAAGAGAGCAATCTCTGACACACTTCTCCTGCTTCTCTACCCTCTGGATCTGCCTGATATATCCTGACAATTTCCTTTTGCTTGGAGCTTCTCTATGCACTTTCTGCTCTCCTGGATGGTCCTTTAGGGATAGCCTAAAGAGTTGCACTTTGAAAGAATTGAGAGCATTTCATGTCCAAGTCTCACACTTGCTTTAGTGGATACTTTCACCTGTATACTTGGATACTGTAGATTTGTAACTAAAAACTTGCTGTAGTCATAACCACTGTCCTTTTTATCTCAGGGTTCACAACCTACGCCCACTCATCATTTCAGGACACTTAAGCTGAGGTCTTTTGATTTCGGAGGGGGTCTGTCGAATATATATCACAAAAGCGGTATGCCCTTGCCTGAGAGACGTGAACATCTGTGATGTATATGTTGTGGCCACCATGTCTACTGATAGTAACAGAGATGCATGGGCGTCATTTGCAGTTTCATGTATATTTTTACCTTCACGGAAATCTATGGTAAAATCCAGTAGGACATGGATGCCTCATGGAAGATTTCACGGTTGAATTGATGTTCAACACGACAAGACTTTTTGAGAAGGGAAGCTATGCCCTCCTGGTTCTCACATATTCCAATGGAAATTCCCAGTACACTTATGCGATAATGCTGGTTGACCTCCAGAAGGCAAGTGAGACTGAAGCTTTAGCCTTGTTAACCTTTTTTCTCCACCTGTATACTGCAATCTTTCCATACACTATCACCAAGAAGACGACGAACCATTCCGTTTTGCACATTCATGATTTCGTTGCTTATTAGGAATCGAAGTCTAGAGCCACAAGGGTCTGATTAGGGTGGCGTGGCAATGTGCCCGTTTTGGTAGCCTAAAAATATTAGCATAGATATGAAGCTTGAGTTTAGAGGTTTTTTTTTTCTTTTTCTTTGCCATGTTGTCTCTCCAGATCATATCCATTCACTTTCTCAGTGTGAGTGCACTTGGGGATGGCTGGTTGTCCATCATTTTTCTTGTGATTGCTGCTTTTGGAATGAGTATCTCCCTGTGCACAGCTGTAGCCCCTCAGGGCAGGCCAGAGGTTGTAGGAGTGTACTGCACTAATTGAATCTGAAAGCCTGTAAATGAAACAGGATCCACCAGCATCTTTCACTGAGCAAGCACACTAGAAATGACCAAATCCTGCAGGGATCTTGTTAAAGAGAATGATTTAATGTTGCGGTGTTTTCCATGAATCTCAGCTCTCACTGGAAAGCATGCATTGTTGTTTTGTTGTAAGGAATGCACTCTTAAAACACACAAAATTCACGTTTTGGGTTTTGGCAAAAGAATCCAGAACACCAATTATTCGTCTGATCAGCAAACCACCCTGGCTTTCTCGTTTTTTTCCCCGTCCTCTATAACTCTATTATAAAGCGACACAGTTTTGAGGAGCCGAAAAGGCCCAGAGCCATTCCTTTATCTCCCAGGGGAAGAGCCGAGCGTTAACGAGACTGCACAAAGCTCTGTGAAAAAAAAGCACGGCCCCATCTGCTCCAACAAATAGCATTTCAGATGCTGAGACTGTAGAAAATGAAGAGGGTGAAGCCGGTGTGTTTGGTAGTGTTTAAGCGGCATGAGTGTAAAAATTGCCGGGTCAGGTGAACACTGGCGGTGGGATGTGTTTGAATAAAGGGATATAAGATGGAGAGATTGCAATGTGTGTGAATGGGGGAAAACATTGTTGATGCATATATATATATATATATATATGATGAAATATTTATGGGATGAAATTGTAGTCTTTTATTTTTATCACATACCATATATTTCGCTCTACTTCGATGTATTAAGCACTGTTCTATGGATAATCGACTCAGGATTTTATACGACCAATGGACTGAAAGTCATTACACACTCCACCAGGAATGCATAGGGACCAACACTTTAATACATAGAAGGCTGTGCAGAAATCCTTATAACCCACACACATACACAAGGGCATGCACACACTTTGTGGTTCCAGGTCTTAGTTCTGCAAATGAGCAACTATAAGGGCGATTGTCATCGAATTGCTTTTGCATTGAGAGTAAAATAAATGATATACATTACTGTAGGCACACACACACACACACAGAAGCCTGCATGACGTCAGTGTTCGGTGTGCATCTGATGAGAAAGACTCAGCTCTGTCCTTTCTTTCATTCCCTCAGGACACTGAGTGAGTTTTCTGTCGTTTATCCTGCAGTCAGTCATAATTGGGTGGTGGTGTTTTTTTGTACTGTCAGAGACAACGAAGAAGGATGATATGCTAGATGGCTAGGTCGGTTCTCAACACCGTTCTGGTCTAAAAGGTAATAAACTGGATGACTCAGTGCTTTGTTTAAATAAATTGATACAGCTAACACTGAAAAAAGGTCAGAAGAGTGTGTTCTTAAGGGTCTGTGGCTTTTGTGAATGGGCCTGTTCCGACTGTGGCTGTTGTGGCTTGGAGTGTTTATTGGCACACTCATTAATCATGAACAGCATTGTGAAGGGCAGATTAGTCTCAGACAGTGTTCTTAGTCTGCGTCATAGAACTTGAACATAAAACTTGGCTAAACTCTAAAACATTACTCAGTGTTTCAGTACACATAAAATCTGTAAAATTCTTATCACTACCACCTAGCAGGAATATGCACTATATAACAGTATTTCATTCTCAAACCTTTTCCTGAGTGGACAAATAAATAACCCGTTTCTAACGGTGCATTAGTAAAGGGATTCCAGTACTAGTGTGTTTTCTTTCTACCCATCACATACTATCTGGCAAATATAGTCAGCCACTTGGTTTTAGCTGCTGGTACCTGATCACACCACTGCTGGTACCTGATCAGACCAACCTGGACTTTTTAGGAGGGAGAAAGGAATCCAATGAGAGAAACCTTTTTTGGACCTTTTATTTAATTTTTAAGACACATAAACTTTATAGTAAATTTTTTAAGTACCTTAAGGAACGATTTCCAAATGCTAATTTACTCCATGGTGGCAGAATGGTTAACACATCTGCTTCACAGCAAGGAGGTCCTTGGTCCGAGTCCCGGGCTTGGCTCGGTTGTTTCTGTGTGGAATTTCCATGTTCTCTCTGGGCTTGCGTAGGTTTTCTTAAGGGACTTATGGGACTTTCCTTAAGGGGCTTCCTTGTCGAAAGGCACACTTTAGAAACAGAAGCAGTGTAAATTGTCAAACGTATACATTCACTTAACAAAAGGTTCTTCTAGGAACTCACTTTTCTCTTAGAGAAACTTTGAGATCCCCCAGAGGACTGTTAGGTCTGTAATAGTGTTTATTTCTGTAATTGAAAAATAAAGAACACTTGATCACTTGTTCATCCTGCCATAATAATGCTGAAAAACAGTTGGCACTGGCTCTATGACTTTCATTACACTGAGATTATTCATTGACAGTGATTCATTATCTAGCTATAAGGTGAGCTTATTTAATTAGCCATAGATGTAAATGATGGAGCTGCTCTGAATTTACCCTCCACCACAGAAAGGATAAAAATCAGAGCCTTCCTGTCTAAGCAAACTCTGGTTTGGTTCTTTTTGCCACTGTGATGCAATGGTGTTTTGAACATAAAGTTAGACAGTGATGGTTCTAGCAGATTTTGCTTGGGAAAGTATGTGCAACAACATTTTTCTCCTTCTTAAACCCTACTACAGGATATTATTTAATTCAGAATACATCTTATGGCTGTTTAACCTTTAATTCTTTAAAAAAACAAACACACTTGTACTCTGATCCCGGAGCTCTGGAACAGTTATTGTGACTGTATTCAAGTTCAGAGAATAGCCTTTTCTGAGCAGCTCATTTACATTAACATTTACACATATTCATTCAGTCTTTTATCGTTCAGTAAGGCAGTTAAAGTATCAGACAAGAATTCAAATTACTCAGTGCTGAAGTGCTGTTTGAAATTATACATCTGCTCACACTTTTCTTCTATGTCTTGTATAAAATACATTATGGGACAGCAATGAACAAAACACCAAACCACATATAGGTATTACTTTATCTGTATTGTTAACTATATTATGTAATATTCTGAGACTACATCATCGCTAGTCGTTTGAAAGTAAGAGTGATGTATTTAAATATGAAAATATGTGTTGGGTGTGATTTTCTGTATTAAACACACACTCTTATTTAAATATAAGACCTACAATTGCCTCTGGGAAAATAAACCCTGTGCACTGTGGTTATTATGTGTTGAATCTGTTATAGAATACATGATAAATTGTTCTCGAAATCATACTGGAATTTGTAGAGTATAACAAAATCACTGGGACTATAAATTTTGCACTATAAATAGGGAGCAAGTTCGGATATGGCTATGATGTCCCCCAGCTGACCATAGGCTTCCGCGTTTCTTACCAACAGATGACCATTGTCTAAGCATTTACTGTCTTATCAGAATTCGGGAGTTGATGTGACCTAACCTAGACCTGTAGATCATAATTATTTCTAAGAAACTTGTTAAGAAAGATGTCTTTTTGATCACAATAACCCTAGACAATCACAAACCTTTACTATCTTCGCTCAGCACTGAATTTTGGGGGAGAAAATGTAATCGTGGGTATTTGTTTTTTAGTTTGTCTGTGAAAATAAAATTGAACACACCTGTGCAAGATTTTCATCAAACTTGGGGGGGGACACTACCCTACCTAAAACACAGAAGATTTGATTATGGGATGTCCAGTTCAAAGGTCAAGGTGAGAGGAAGATTAAGTTTAGGAGCCTTTTTTGAATTCTTTCATTTTCTGAACAGCTTAACCCTAATTAGGGTTGCGGGGAGGCTGACGCCCATCACAGCCTACTCTGGGCAAGGGCGGGGAACACACTGGACAGCTTGCCAGGGCATCGCAGTGCAGAAACACACTGAAGGCAATCCAATGGCCTATTTTTTTTCGACCGGCAGCAATGGTTCTTTTCCACGCCTTTCACCACAGACAGTGAGAGAAACAAAGTGACAAACATGTATGTGCAATGAACGACAGCTAGAAAACCATATACACACTTTTACAGGGCACAGTTACTTAACCTTTAAACAGGCACAATGTACAAAAAAGGTTTATAACACACACACACACACACACACACACACACACACACACACACACACACACACATATATTTATATTTAATCATTATTATTCAGTTTAAAATCCAAGTAAATCGTTGTCATTATTCTTTTTCTTTTTTTTTATTTATTATTATTATTTTTAATTATATTTTTATATTTTTAATTTTATGAGTTGTATATCCCAGTGTATGTTGCCTTATTGAGGTAATAAACAGAGAGAAAATCTCCTGGTGCACGTTGCCTGTTTAAGGGTTAAGTGACCTTGTAAGTTCAAAATCAAGGTCACAGAGCATTATTAACATCAAAATGAGTGCCAGTAGGTGTTCAGTTTCAGTGAAACACTAAAGAAATCATGTATGGACTTTTGAATGATGCAGTTATGAATGATCTTGCTGACCTTAAAAGGTGAAAAGGCCATAGGATTTTGCGCACTCATAACTGTATGCCGATAGACATATTGTTACTATAGAGCATAAGATTAAACGTACAAAGACTTGCATATCATAAGACGTACACATGCGTAATTAAATCAGTGTACATATAGGGCCTATTTGCCACATTATCCATGCTGGGTGGCAGAGGTACCTTGCCCTCTGAGTGCCCTCAACTTATTGTGTTTTAGTGTTTGCTTTCACTCTCTTAGACCAGTTTCTGTGATAGAGAAGAACAACACAGCAAGTCAAAAACCAGCCACTTTAATCAAATATTGCCATGATGTTTGGTGCCATGCTTTCCCCCTCAAATTTCAAAATCTTGTTTTATCACCTACTGCATGAATCATTAAGCAGAAAGTTTGATGCTTGGCATTGGCACTCATTATAGAAGTTGAGTGCGCATCACCCTCTGACTGACTTATTTATGGATTAGAGCTTAACAAGCGAGGCTCATGGCATGTTCATGAGATCAAACTGTTCCATTATATATTTATGATTTAAGGTGGCATATCTAGGTCACCAGCAGTGATCCATTTTTCCTGTGGGAACTCTTCCTTGTTTCCTTTCCTCAATGTCTGTGTGTTGTTGAAGACACAGACAAATAATTCACACAGCCGCCCTGTTCTGAGCCCTGAGCACGCCGGGGAGGGGCTGAGTCTTATAAACATACACAGTAGACAGTAAACCAGCAGAAATTGCAGCTGATAAATAACACTGAGGTGCTTTATTTACCTTTGGTATTGCTTTGCCGTTTGTTCACTATCTCTGTACATTTATCTGTGACACAGACAGTGGCACAAACAGAGCCATGTCCCCATGTGCTCTGTGTTTACCTTCCAGCATACTGCTCTCTATAAATTAGTCAGACGTGAAATGATTAATCTGCTGGCTAATATATAATAGACTCGGCTGCCTGTGTGAAGATTACAGAAAGTATACTGCCGTATGTAACCTCAGGTGTGTACGTGTGTTCCACATCCCCCCCTTCCAGGGGGCCCAAAAATAAACAAATAAATAAATAAAGTAAAATGTATGGGTAAATTCAATAATCCCGCCTTACATGAAGATATACAGCACAGGGACCGTAAATGACATTAATGTCAAACCTTGTCACATGTTTCTGTCTCTTGCTCCTGCTTAGTTGTCCAGATGGGTAATATGGGCAGCGATATCAGGCTAGACTTAGACATTCCTGATGTGTATCACAATATTTAAACAGATTTAAAGGTAGTACCACCATTAAAAAAACACTATTAATTAATAAAAAAATAAAAAAAAAGCCTAATGTCAGCTATCTTGCGTACAGGCTTACAAAAATGTCAATATTGTCATAATATGAATATGCTAGCTAGCAACCCTGTTTACATATTTGCAAGCTAAATATTAGCCTAATATGAGCTAGCCTTGCAAACAACCTTGTTAAACATTAGCTGTGAGGCAGGTTGCTGTAAAGCTTAATTACTGTTTTACAAAAAGTGATAATAAGCCTTATCTTAGCTGGCTTATAATGGACCATGGCTACTGGTTAACTGTCAAATTTTTACTAGCTTGCTAGCAAACTAATTTTGGACCGCATGCATGCAAGCCAGGCTAATAGCTTTATATTGACAATAATGGCCGCTGGTAACACAATGTAAAATTGTTTATTCATGAGGAAATAATGCTATTCAAATTCTGTTAGGCACGCACATGTTTTTTCCCCTCTCCTCCCTCGTGTGTGTTCCTTTTTAAGTCTTGAATTTTCTCCACAAATCCAGATCAAGTCCGTCATTAAAAGACCGTTGTCTTTTGTTTGTACAGAACTTTGCATGCAGATTCACAGGGTATTTTCCACCTCAAGCAATGTTAGCATAAACAAAGGAAAGCCTGTAGTTTTAGATCCAGACACTTATCCTTGGCTTTACATAAAGTCCCCACGCACTCTCACTGTGAATGAAAGACATCATATTCTAGCCATGAATCGCCCAACTTCAGGCACTGTGAAGGAGGGGGTCCGATTTACTCACTTTCATATTTATTAGCTCCTGCGTTTAAATCTAAAGCCAATTTTTATCAAGTAAATCAGGGAAAGGAGGAATGAATAGCTCTCACCGCACCCTGTCTGTAACATTATTGCCATGTCAGATGCTGTTGCTAACCAATTCATTTCAGCGCAGTGAAATCCAACCACCAAGAGGATAATGTCATTTATTTTTCTGCCCAATTAGGCATCTACATCTGTTCTGGTGGCTTGTGGTGGCCCAGCTCATTACTAAGACATGTTTTGTATGTGTGTGAACACCAAACATGTTAATTCTTAAAGCATGTAAACAGAAAATAACAGAGTACTCTAAACAGCCACGAACAGGATACTGAAGTTATATAAGCTACAGGTTTGGGCTTCTCTGTGTTCTGAAGTGCTTTTCTCCTCACCAGTGTTGTAAGCTTTGTGATTTTATTTGTATCGGAATGATTTTATTACCACGTGTTTGGCGAATGGAATAATTAAATGACTACACAGGTCTAAAGGTGTGTTGCTGATGAGTGTATGCTTGAGTGCCATAATGTTAAGTGTACGCAAGGATACAGAAAAAAGTCTGGTGTGTTGGATTGTCATGTTCTGTAGGTTTTGTATTCTGAAGTTTTGAAAGTACAGAAGATGAATACTAATGACTAACTCATCATGTATTCATAGCTTTCGCAGAACAGGACACTTGGTGCTGTTCATACATACCCGACTTCATTTTTCCATTTATTTTCTTGCTGTGTTGACCTTGGGCTTCAGGGTCGAGTGGTTTTGGGTTCATTATATATATATATATATATATATATATATATATATATATATATATATATATATATATATATATATA
>JAOUQZ010000044.1:10411280-10436583 GCA_028564935.1 Neosilurus hyrtlii
ATATATGTGTGTGTGTGTGTGTGTGTGTGTGTGTATGTGTATATATATATATATATATATATATATATATATATGGGTGTATATGCATACATATATCTGTATAATTTATATAGTTTCCTACTTATTGTTTATATCTATATTTGCTATTGCAATAATTTGTTATTGCCTTTCTGCCTCTGTTTGTATATCTATCCACTTTGCTACTGTAGCATGGAGAATTTCCCCATTGTGGGACAATAAAGGATTATTTTTTCTTATTTTATCTTATCTTATAATTAAAAGTTTTCCTGACTGTGATGGTAATGAAGCAAATTGTGTGTCAGGTGTATAGATACAGTATAAATGGGTATGAAGGATGTTGACCAAGGACTGATGCCATATTAGTCAACTTCAATACAGATTTCAGTGTGTTCCTAATTTCATCTGAATAAAGAATGTCCAAACTTTTATCCAAACTTGGCAATATTCCTATAATCAGTTGTGACCTTCCAGGACCAAACCAGTCAGACGACACAGGACCGTATTTTGAGTTATAGCTGATAATGCAATAGTGGGTCAAAATGATTGATTTTTAGATTTTAACATAAAATGCTAGAAAAATGTATTCAACAAGAGTCATGTGTTTTGCCTACT
Source organism: Neosilurus hyrtlii (assembly GCA_028564935.1). Lineage (NCBI taxonomy): Eukaryota > Metazoa > Chordata > Actinopteri > Siluriformes > Plotosidae > Neosilurus > Neosilurus hyrtlii. Next base: position 10,411,914 of record JAOUQZ010000044.1, read on the forward strand.
GTATTCCTACTGTGTATTCACCAAAACCTGCCCATAATGTGGAAATGTTTTTTTTTTTTTAATATCCTGAAAATGCTGCAAAATCATCAGTCGACATCATATAATGCTTTCAAACCCCTTTGATGTAAACAAACCTTTCCCATACCCTCGCTGTGTTCGCTTACAGAAGCATTTGTGTTTTACATGCAGGCATGTTGCAAGAGTTATACATTTAAATGCTGATGATTCATCAAATGTATCTGATTTACTTGGTGAGTATGCCCCACAGTCATGGAAGGATGATGAAGAAAGTGTTTGTTTGAAGTCTGATGACGAAGGCTCTGCGTTAAAGGGGGAAAAAAACGGTTTAAACGATCACTTTTCAAATCAGTGTAGAATAAAACTGCACTTTCTCTTTCATTTGTATGACGGCACAGACAACATTGACCTATTTGACTTGCTTGGCACTGGAAGGTCACAGCTAAGTTAATAGGAGCTTACTTATAGCCTGGTACTTGTGGATGTGAACCAGAATTGTGTGTGAGGTAAGTATGTAATTGTTTTAATTGGGGTGTTTGTGTATGTTGAGGAAAACTATGGAGCACAGCTTTTACTGACATGGCAGGAATGATGACTGGGGATCAGGGGTCACCATAAGCCGTCCGGTGTCAATAAACCTCGGGCTGGTTGTTCATCAGACACACTCGGTTTGGTAATGGCAATTTAAAGCTGAAGCCATGAGGAGATGAAAAAGCCACATACGTGCTCATTGGAGATGAATTCTGTCTTGGTTTATTTCATCTGTAAATTGATGTCTGGTCCCTCAGGATTACACTGCAAGAGTTAAATGCAGTGCTAAAATGTATAAATTATAAATCAACAGTGCTGTTTCCCTTTATTGCCTGTAATGAAGAAAGAAACTTGTTTCAATTTGTTTTTCTGTTATCGGCAAGTCCTCATGTCTGTGATATAAGAATTTGGAATGTCTTTCATCTCGCTGACTTATTTGTGTTGATAAAAAAATGTACAACATCTGCGTCTGAAGACAAAGACAGGGCGGGTGGAGAAGTCAGATGGTGTAAGGAAGGATGCAGTGAATTAGAGTTAATGAAAAAGTCTCTGGGAAGTATGGCAGGGTGCTGTCACTAAATGTGGTGATGGATTGGCCTGTCGTTATTAGTATTCACATGGTGGACTTCTGCAGCCTGACCAGAACCATTTGTTGATTAATTAATCAGGTAATGTAGAGCTACAAAGGAAAGAAAGCTGCAGGTCGGACCTTGGTTTCTTACACAAGCAGAGAGAAAAGGCTGTCGTCCTCTCGGCGCGATCGCTGAACAAGACCACTCTTCTCCAGCAGCAGATCCAGGGGGAGGTCATTTAGTCAGTGGGTTTGCTAGTAATAGGAGGTCGACCAACAGGTTTATTTTGGGATTTCCCGTTTCATGAATATATACTCGGGTCATTTCTCTCTGAAGTAATTCTATCACATTTGGCTGGAAAGTTTGCATTCCATCTCTACAAAACCGTTGGAATGATTATTAAAGGAGAAGGGGAAAAAGTAGGTTATAGCAGTTAGAAAGCAGCTTGTCCTGGAAAAAAAAAAGAATGCTTTCAGGCATATGGCGTAAATACTTCTCTGGATGGAAATGGAAATAGATTTCTGTTGGTGATTAAATCTGAGTTTTATAATTAAAGTGCATTCTTTCCATACACAGTTCCAGATTCTCATAGGAAAGCTTCAGGGATCAATAAGAATGATTACATTTATCAAGTTTACCAATTCATACTCCCACTTTGCAAATCCATACGCATTCTGTTATTGCCTTGTCTGTACAAAGATTTCATTATAGCTGTCAATAATCTCTCCAACCTCTAAATGAGATTCACTCAAATACAAAAACATGCACTTCGAGGCACACATATAAGCACAACAAACAAAATCCATAGTGCTGTTCCAGTCCTGCCTACGATTGAGATGACTTTGGCAGCGTTATTAAGCCTGAACACATTCATCCCTTCCTGTGCTGTCTGTCCTGTCCTGTCCTGTTCAGTACTTCGGCTGCCATCATTGTGGGAAGAGCCTGGAGGAAATTACATCACTGGGAAGTCCAGAAGAAGCAGTGCATCACTTTCAAATTGTTTGTGTGTTTGTGTGTATGACCCAAAGGCCTGTCTTGATAATGACTTTGGCTTGAAGGCCAACATCAAATAGGGTTCCTGTGAGTGAGCAGCTGGTCTCTACCACATCCTGAAATGAGATCAAGGACTCAGGAAAAAAACATGATTGAGATGCAAATCAGTCAAGAACAGAGTTGTAGTGTGTTACGTTGTGTGTTTGTTTTGGGTTTTACTGACTATAACATATGTATTAACTAGGCCAAGAAGATGCGTGTTTATACACACACATAGTCTTGTTTCCATAACTACAGGGGACAATACACACAGTTTCTGGAGACTTACCCTACTTATCCCTAACCATAACCATAACCACTACTTGCCTATCCCTTACCCTAACCTTAACCTAACCATAACCTTATCCTAACCTTGAAGCATGTATTCATCTTAAAATTCAATGCTTTACTATAAGAGGACTTGCATTTCATCCCCATAAGGAAGATGAACACAAATATAAAGACAATATAAAGAAATACTCATCCACTGCTGGGATTTTTTTTATTATTTAATCCCAGTGATTCTCACTAGATCCTACTGAGAGTTACCTTGAAGCTCCACTATCACTTCAGATGGGGGCATCCAGCATTAAAATAAATTTTATGTTGCTGGATCTTCCCAAATTTTACTCGAATACCCCCGTTCTGTTACGACAGCGGCTAATTTTCTATTATTCTTCACTGGCATCTCTCTGCTTGGCTGCTTGGCTGCTGGCTTGATCCTCCACCTGACAAACCTTCGAACCACCTTCGAAATCTAACTACATAAAGAGATGCTTGGACTTTAAACTTATAGTTGTTCTTACACCTGTCCAAAGCCTTTCTTAATAAGTCAACGAGCTTGCCAGATTAACTTATGTACTCCAAATAAAAGTACTTATTCATATCCCAAGCCGAACTGTGCATATGGCGTCTCACTGTGGCGTCTAAATGTATTTCCGTTTCCCGTGTCCCTCTTTCAGGTTCGGTAAATACCGCAAAGACGAGAGAACAGGGGACAGGATGGAGCGCAAAGGCTCAAGCAAGAGCAAAATGGATAACACACAGGCCACAGAGGAGGAGATGCAGAGGATGCGTTTGGAGAGAGAGAGGTGAGGCTTCATCAGACTCTCACTGCAGTGCAAAAAGCCTCACAATTAAACAGGCAGTACTAGAAACTTGCCTAATGAACTAAATTGGGGGGAAAGGTAAAGTCTCCAAAAGCGCTGCTGTGTTGCCTATGTGAGTGGTTAGTGGCTTTTATAAGCCTGCATTAAATTGATCAATTATAGATTGTTTGTCTCTTTTGTGCTGTCGAATAGGTCTGAGTGCTAATTGGAGCGCTCAGGCAACGCGGGACTATGCGTCAAATACGGCCTTCTGGTTGTGAGTGTTTTCACAGCTGGTAATTGTTGCCTCTTGAAAAAGTAACTGGTTCCTTTGGCATTTTTAAGATATTTCAAGCAGTTATACTTCACATAAGACAGATCGCTGACGGGTGCTAATTGTGTTCTCTATTAAATATGGCCCCCTTTCTTTTTAGTCATCAGCTTATTATATCATTTTAAGCTCGAGTGTGACACGTTTTTCATGAAACCATCAGGTTTTTCACTCTAATTATCATAGTGTCTACATTTCCTGATATCTGTTTGCAGAATGTAGATTATAAGTGTTAAATAGCACCCAGATATTGCAGTAATTCCACCACAGCAGTGCAACTAAGCATTGTTTACACTCAATTCTTCTTTCAGAACAGCAGAAATCCCGAGTCATTTTTCACACAGAAGAAGACAATATCAATTGCTTTTCTGTATGTGAAGAGGACTTGGATCCCTGCTATTATACCACACAAACCAAATGAACTCAGTTATCAAGCCACTTTTGCTAATGGAGCATAATTGAATCGTAACAATAGGGCCAGTGCAGACCTCCATGGAGAGAGCACCCAGGCCCAGCGCTGACAATGAGGCTGGCCTCGTCAATGAAACATCTGGAGCCCATTACCAAAGAAGCCTTCCTTGCCTGTGGTGCTCTCCACCATGGGCGCTGGAAATCGGGCTTTGGCCTGCAGCCCAGAAAATCTCCAACTCTATGATCCAGTACAGAAAGAGAGAAAATGTGCTTCCCAGTAGATGTCTCTCTCTCTCTCTCTCTCTCTCTCTCTCTGTCTCTCTCTTTCTGTCTCTCTCTTCCTCCCTCTCTCACACACACTCTACCTTCAGCAGCTCTGGCTATTTCTTTCTCTCTCTCTGTCTCTGTCTGTCTCGCTCTCTCTGTCTCTCTCTCTTTTTCTCTCACCCCCCCTTCCTCAGCAGTTCTGGCTATCTTGTGCTCTCTCTTTTTCTCTCTCTCACTCACACACACACACATACACACACTCCTCTCAGCAGCTCTGGCTATCTCGCTCTCTCTTGCTCTCTCTCACACTCTCTCTTCCCTCAGCAGCTCTGGTTCTCTCTCCCAATTCAAACAAATACACATTTGACATGTTGCATAAGTTGATTCACTCCCATGTGTTTCCTTTCTTAAGACGATTTATATCCATATATATATATATATATATATATATACACATATACCAGCCCAAGAAATCTTCATGAATTGTGTTTGTGGAGGTCTGTTGGGTTTGCATCTAGAATTGAATCAAGGTCTGCTCTGCCCTTTCCTCCCACCCCCACTCTTGAGGGCTCCTCCACTTAATGCAAGCAGATCCTTTTGGGAAATTGTCCCAGTAATAATAATCTACTCAGCCACCACAGCGTGAACATGATATTCAAAGCACTCGGGAGACTGACAGCTCGAAAAGATCAATCACTGCTGAAATTTTTGATGTCATTATACAGTGAAGCACGTGTTGGCCAGGCATGTGGAAGTATGTACATGTTTGCATGTGAAGGTGTGGTGAAAGCTGTGATTAATGACACTCGCCACAAGGTCAGGGCTGTTGATATTTCAGATCAGGTGATGGAAGGTGCTAAGAGAGGACATCGTTTAAGGATACTTTTATAACTGTTAGCCTGTTTGCTAGGCGAGATTGATGAGCTTGGTTTTGTTTTGTTGTTTGGTTTAGTTTCTTTTTATGTTCAGTACCATGACAACGTTGCTCAGTTCTCTCTTAACTAAAGAACCCACTGTGATGGGCAAAAAACAATAGGGTTCAGTTACAATGGATTAAACACTGTATGTGGAAAAGTACCCTCGAATAGTTTAAGGCTACTAAAAATTTAGACCAAATCCATGCATTAAAAAGAATCACAGTAGGTTTATTGGATTAACCATCACATGAACATTGCAGCAGATTTAGTGGACTTGCACTCTGAAATGTTCATGAAACTCTGTGCTCCTCAGGAGCTTTAGGGCTTATATTGCTATATTTGTGAATGACTTAAGCTTCCTAAATCCTGCTCTGTCACTGCTGTATGGATGACAGCTTCTGCAATTCTGAGCAAAATAAAAAAAAGGGAGCAAGCTTTGAAAGCAGGCTGAGTGCTATCAGGATTGATGTGGGCTGAGGATGATGGAGTGTCGGCATCAGTAGCATTTGTTTTGCCACAATTGAGTAAATTGTAAGCAGCTGCTGCCCACAGCCCTCTGCCGGTCCTCCAGCCGCCAGCCTTTCCGTGTCTCATCAGCAGCACAGCGACTCTTCTGGTGGGCTTTGTTTATGCCTGTGGAGATTCATGGACCCCTGCGCGATTTTATTTATTTATTTATTTTTTAATAGCTTTAACTGCAAGGACCACCATGGCGGAGCTCCAATTAGAGATTGGGGGTAAAAACATGCAGGGTACAATCTCAAGTGCTATGTAACCACCCAGCCAAGGCAGGAACCACACAACAATCTGCATGACTTCGTCTCATCTGTATCAGTGAGTTAAGAAATGCAATGGGATATAGGTTTGTGGATTTGTAAATACGCCAGCTTGGTTTCAGAGCATAATACTGATCAGTGGACAGACTTCAGAGTTATAAACATTGTCTTCCGTTTAGAAGATTAGCTGAGCTCTTATCTGCCCGGCTCCGCTGGGCTGCTAATCAGCGACTAACACTCGTCCATCTCTTGGTTTCCTTCTCCTTAAACCTATGGCTTCCTTTTGTTTGTTTGGCTTCTTCCTGAGTGCAGCCAGCCTGAGACGCCTTCGATTCTCAGCAGTTTCCTTTCTTCCCAGGGGCCCACATACCAGCCGGAAGACTGGTCATGATTGTGTTTAATTCCCACTGATCCCACTAGAGGTGCTTTTTTTATTTTTTGTTTTATAGTTATATAGTTGGTTTTTTTTGTTTTGTTTTTTTTTGGGGGGGGGGGGGGGCTTTGCTTTTATGGTCAGCAATAGTTATTATAAGACTTTTTTTGTTTTTAAAAACCTTGATATTGTGCACCATTGTTTGAAATTTTTTACACCTATATTCAGAAAAGTAAATTACCTACACAAACGCTGGGCATTTTTTTTAACCAAAATTCTGCTAATATTTCTGCTCCCCTATAAAATAGTATCTGCAGGGATTTTACAGTCTGCCCACATCTATTCTTTTACAGTGTTTTCATACTTTATTTGATGCAATAATGCCTAGTAATCATTATCACGGTCAGTCATTCCCCCTGTACTGTGGCTGTAATTGTTACAAAATAATTAGCTCATTATGCTCAGGAGCCTTTTGTAACATTTTGCTGTTTGACTAGACCAATTAGCATGCCAAGTTCAAAGGCAGATGAGACACACTGATTGTGAACCTGATTGTGTTTGTAATTAAATTGATAGTTGGCCAGTGGCTCAAAGCATTTTTTTTCTTTTCTTTTTTTTTCAGTTTTGATTCCTCAAATTTTAATACGTATTACACTGTGGGACGTTTTGGCAAGTCAGTAAGGAATTATGTTTTAACCTGTTGCAAAACATTAATACAAATAATACATTGCTCAAAACATTAATAATGTTAATTAAAAGTGTAATTAATCACCAAAAATAGTCCAAATCAAGAATAAAAAAATAGTAGTACTTAACACATTTATACGAAGACACTGTACATGGCAATGCCATGGTTGTTTTAAGAACATAGCTTAACATATCACAAATGGAAGTAGCAAACGAGACAATCATTCGTATAGATGAAAATTCGGTTTATGAAGGGTACTAGATATTACTTGACACTAGAATTGCAATGCGATCTCAATCTGTGGAAACTGCTCAGCCCCACAAGATTTCAAAAAGTCTGTGTTGCAGTCCATTTTGATCCGCTCTATCAAAACCTCTAGTTCAACATAAAAGCCTAAATACCAAATATAGACAAATGTTTTGGACATTCATGGCATGCTTAGATGACTTTTTGGCAGTTAAATTTTGCTTTAAAAAAATCACAATAAAACTCTTTTAAGATGAAAGGAAAACAAATATCTACTGCTTCAGGAATGTTTTGGGTCACCACAAGCCTCCAGAACAGTCTCGGTATCCCTTGGCACAGAATCTACTTATTAGCTATTTGCTGAAGTTGAAGTGGAGAACACAGAATAGTCCCGAGACGAAACATTGAAGGGACTCTTTAGTGATGTCCACCAAGGCTGAGTTAGAAACCCTATCCAACACGCCACTCCAAAATCTCCTATAGTCTTCAGATGGATTAAGTTTTGGTGCTTGCCAGAGTGAATAGTCGGAGGCATGGTCATCTTGGATGAACCCAATCCCCTAAGATCATAGGATAAAGTTCATTAAAAAAGTGCATTGGTTTTTAGTGATTCTGCCCTCTACAACCACATTCTGACCATGACAGCAAAATAAATAAATGCCCCCCACATCTCCCACATTACACAGCCACTAGTTTTCCCTTTAATTTTGATTGATTAATTAATTTAATTTTGTCCCTCATCTCCATGTAATTAATGCAATTATGCAATACTTTAAAATGTTCTAAATTATAATTTTGCCTTCGTTTTGTGTTGAAGCAATCTGTCACACACTTTTGATCATTTTAAGCATGTCGGAGGTGCTGTGGGCGTAGCGCGTATTTCAGCTCGCCAAATTGTTTTGTTTTGATAAGCGGTGAATTAATTCAGTGACGAAAGGAAGGACCGCAGGCTAGCCAAAGTGCCATTCTTCACTAACACCTCTCCCCTCCAATCCCAGTCATCTTTAAAAATGCAACTCCAAGCACCACTATGAGCTTTCAGACTTTTGTTAGCAGTTCACAAGACAAGTTAAAAGTGCAATGTATCATAGATATCCATTTCCAGGTCTGTGGGTTATGTAGTATTTATTTATTTATTTTGGGGGAATAATACAGCAGGGGTTTTAGCAGAGCATGTGATTAGAATGATGACAAATCTTCTTACAAGGAACTGCTATGAAAGGTACTTGGGTGGCTCTCAATGAGGTGTTGTGGACATGCATAACATTACATGCAAAATGTTGGATCTAATCCCTGTCTGAAGACACATAGGTCTATTTCTCTGTTTGTGGCTGTTACCTAGTAACATGAAGGTAAGCGTAGGATTCAGCTATAATAGCTTCATTCTACTGACAGAACACCTACACACCAACGGGTAGTGCATATGCAAGCTAATAAAAACATTGAAGTCTTAATTGGTCACACATCTGCATTCCCACACACATAGGAAATAAGCATATTCACCTCTCTCGCTCCCTTTCTCTCTCTCTCTCTCTCTCTCTCTCTCTCCATTGCTGTCTCTCTCTCATACATGCACTCACACTCAGTCATACACAGAGAAGCAGTTGGCACTAATTATCTTTGAATGTGGGTGGGTAATGATTCTGGACCAGTGCCACATGAAACACCAGGACTTGAGATGGCCTTCACTCAGGGAGAGACAGAAAGAAATTGACAGAGCAATAATCATGTTCAGTTTAACTACCTTTTTTTTTTTTCTTTTGAGCTAACGCCCCAACGGGCCATTAATTGTCTAATGAGGTAAGTAAGAGGCCGTGGACCCTCACCAAGCTAGTCCGAGCTCATATTCAATCCTGCAAACATTCAAGTACATAAGTAGACCCATCCTGAATGCATTCCTAGAGTATCTGCAGTATCATTCCACAGTAATGATGAATGGCAGGCCATAAAGGTAAAACATGCTCCTGTAGGAGTGCTTAAGCATGAACCCTCTCAGGATGGTACATTTCTTGTGAATACAGTGTACCTTTACAGCTCATTGACTGTACAAACAGAGTAATTAATGTTTAATTAGTACCTTAAATACCTTTTGAATATATGGTAGGATTATTTCACACGTTACAAATTTATAGGAGGTATCAAAAGAAGGGGTTAAGTTTGAATGTACCGCATTATTCAGCAGTGCTTTCATTCATTCATTCATTTTGCCGAGCCGCTAAAGCCTACACATCCAAATTTGGGTGAGGACGGGGTACACCCTGAACAGCTTGCCAGTCCATCGCGGGGCCAACACGCACTATTGCTGTTCAATCCAAGGGGCAATTTGAAATAGCGGGTTAGCCGAATGTGCATGTCTTTGGACTGTGGGAGGAAACTGGTGTACCCAAAGGAAACCCATGCAAGCATAGGGAGGAAATTAAAACCCCACACAAACACCCCTGCCGATTCTGGGACTTGAACCCGGGACCTTCATGATTATAGTACTGTAAGTCAGTCTGTTGGGCTTTTCTACACCCGAGCCTACTGGCTTATCCCTAGTTTTTGTAGCGTGAAATGATTAGGAGTTCAACTCCTCCTGGATGGGATGCTACCTTTCTACTGGTACCTATTTATACTGCTGGATGTCCAGAGGCACATTTGCCCAGGGGTTTTTACATGGTTGGGTTTTAATGCAGATTTTAATCCACGACCTCACATTTATGTTTACATTAACTGCATTTTGGCAGATGCTCTTATCCAGAACGATTTACATTTATTATTATTTTCATACAACTGAGCAATTAAGTGTTGAGGGCCTTGTTCAAGGGGCTAACAGTGGCGGAATGGTAGTACCGGGGATTGAATCCCCAACCTTGGGATCAGTAAACCAGGTCCTTTACCACTGAGCCACCCCTGCCCCACTCAATCATAAGCCCAGCAACCTAACCACTACACCACCAGCCCCAGCAGTACTTTACTATAAAATTATTTAGCATTGCCTGACATCTTGTCCTGATACATCACATACAGTAATCTTTCCCCATGTTTGCAGTTTCAGTGTTATATCAAAGTTAATGTTTAATTGAACTGAGTTTTGAGGGCAGCGGTGAAGCATGCAAACGAAGTGTTAACCAATACTCTGAGTCTCCATAGAACAGCAATGGCATTGTTGGAAAAGCAATTTTACCTCTTCTCATGTATTTGCTGTCTTGGTGTATGACCGCGGGGCCAGGTATGGCCTGGTGGTTTTGCTCATACTGGACATTATCTTATTGAGAGACACATTGCCCTTACAGATTCTATCTGTCTATTATGTGCAGTCTGCCAGAGGCATGGATTTGCTATTTGGTTTCTGTAAAACCTGCCATAACATGGAGCAGGGATGTTCCGGGCACTGAGGTGACATCAGTTTCTGAGCAGACAGCAGGTGGGCTGACCTCGCTCTCCTCTCACGTTTCACCTTTTTTACATCCCCGCTATTAAATCAACAGCTTAAAACCAGCTTGTTACAAATTCTGGAGTTCTTTCAAGATTTCAAGCCAAGAGTTTTATTACAGAAAGGCTTGTTTATGCGAAGTCAGAAGATTTGGGCATACAGTGGCATTATTGGTTTTACAAACCCCAGCAGTTTTTCTCATTACCACTGGGCTATTAACTGCACATGACACGGATATGTACGCAGTTCTCACAGTCCTCCCCAGACTTAGATTTGCGCAGGCGAGAAAGGGAACAAAATGAAGCTACAGTCAATGGCATTGTAATCGCATTAGGCTGTCATGGAGAGAGAATGTTCATTGTTAGGAAATTAGATTACACTTATGAGAAACTGCGGAAACATCTAATTTTTCATCCATGGGTGACCCAGAGTTGGCCCCCAGATTGCACAATGGAGCCGTCAGTCAGAGCTGTGATGGACAGCTGGCAAAGGGCGAAGGTCAACTGCGACCTGGGGTGCTGGTGAAACATGGCACTCTCAACGGTGTGGACTGGCTGGGGGAAGCTGAAGTGGAGAAACGGACACATTGTTAAAGCTCATTTGGTTTTAATAAGGCGGGCAGTTTTTCTGTGCCATGAATCACTCTATAGGGAAGTTACTCCGACTCCAGGCACTGTCCACATCCCATCACAGAGATGTGCCAACATGTGCTTTAATTCAAAATAAAATCTACATTCACCTCAGCTCAGATTTTGTCGCGAGGTAACTGATTTCTTAATGGAGGAGTAAAAAAACAGAGAGAATGCAAGTGAGGAAATATGTGAAGGGGCAGTTGGAGGGAGATCAGAGAGGCCCCACTTTTCCTGCCATTCGGGAAGACGCCTACAGGACGTATTGCTCCACTTCTCTCCGGAAGATCTCCCACTGGCCGTTTTAGCAACTCCGTGCGACGTCAGCCATAACAGGCCTGCTCTGACTCTGCTCTCTAAGAGGAAGCAGCAGGAGAGGCACTCTGAGGAGAAAGGGCTTAACCTCTGCAGAAAGTTGATTGAAATGTACTCCCACTGGATGTTCTTGAAAGAATTTTGTCTCAAGGTTCCATTGAGCAGGCCGCTATAATAGGGCTAAGAGTCCAAGGTAAACACAGGAAGGGAGGGTGGTGTCTGAGCAGCCTATTAACCCGGTAGGAGCTCTGAACTCAGGCAAACATCAACACAGCAGGGAGTGATGATAAAAAACATTGATCATACACCTAAAGTACTTCATGTTTACAGGGTTTTTGAACTTTTTCTAGAGCAGTTGTTTTTAGGATCTAGCGCCCAAACTCTGGCATTTAAACTGCCAGGAACTTTATATATTATCTGTAGTCATTTCAATATATTTAAGTAATTAATCATGATTTGCTGTTCTTGTCCTAACAGTGTGTTTTAATGCCCCTCTACAGCTGATTAACCATATCTGATAATCATCAAGACTATCATTGGTTTAGGTAGATCTGATACTACAGGCAGTATAACAAAACTAAAAATAAAAACTAAAATTGGTATGGCCCACCACGAAAGATAGTTGCCTGTCTGCATGTTTCACTTTATCTTACTACAGGTCAGAGCCTTAAATAATGTGCTGTACTTTACTGGGTGTGTTTACAGGATTCAGGCCAAGACCAGGGAGCTGCGGGAGCGTCAAGCCAGGGAAAGAGACTACGCCGAGATTCAAGATGTGACCCGAGCCTTCAGCTCTGATGAGGAGCACCCCTACGCAGGCATCGGCTCGCTCGACTCGTCCATGGACAGCAGCCAGAGCCTGAACCAGGAGCAGAGGCCACACAGTCCCAGGGATCAGGGCTTAGAGAGCCTCTACGCCCAAGTCAACAAGCCACGCAATGGAGGACCACTATCTTCAGACAGGTATGAAGCGATACTTATACCCTCTGCATTCAGAGATGAAGTTGTGCTGGTATTTGGAATTTGGTCCATTTTGTAAAGATAGTTTAAAGTTATGTGGACAGGATCCAAGGAGTAGCATGAAGCTTAGCATCACTTCCTGTTCAACAAGTCCAAATAACTTATTGTGCATTTGAGAATGGTCCTGTATATATGCTCATATGTCCTCTGGTGTGTGACTTAAGCTCTTCCTCACCTTGGAAAAGCAAAAGTCAAATGCAATAATCATGTTTTACCAACACCTTCCTGAGGCAGGTCTTACAGTGAAGGTAAATCATCAATAATGCTCAAGGTGCAAAAATTTAATAACCAGAAGCCTCCTTTATTATATCAGATCATGTCAAATCCGGTCGCCATCTTAGACTTTGCAACGTGCAGCCAATCTCTGGAAATCCATCTGTGTCATCTGCGGAGGGCAAAGTCATCTATATACAATGAGATTGTGTCATGTTAAGGACAAAACAGATGTCCCTCCCTCCCCAGTTTTCTTCCTGGTGCCACAAAATAAGTAAATGTGCTTGTGTTACAGATGCTGCTGTTAAAACTTTAATGTCGCACTTCTCTGTGACCTCAGGCTGAAACGTTATTGTGCTTGTTTTCAGGTTAAAAAAAAAAAAAAAAAACAGATTTTTTTATCTTCCCGGAGCACTGCTGATAATTTATTCCCCACTGAAAATGATCCTGTGTTCCGCTTTCCTCCGCGGCTACATCAGCATTTCATTTAAAACATTGAAATCCAGCATTACTGTTGTTATATTATGTTTTCCACCGCCGTGCACTCCTATGTAAAAGGACAGCGTTTTTCACCACAGCTCTCCAGTGTCTACATTAAGACCTTTAGCTTTCTCAAAGATTTTTCCATTATGCCGCCGATGTACGTGATTTAGTTTGGCTTACGGTAAATGAAGCGTAAGGGGACTGCATAGCTTTGTTTTTGGCTCATAATGACCTTATCGCGTGTAAACAGACTGAGCTAATGATTGACACCTGTCACTTGCTATGTGACCTTTCACTATCCACAGTATGACATGGAATGCTGTGAGTCTCACCAATAGCCCTTCCACCCTCCTACTGTGGTGATGGCCTTTCAGCTAGGTCGCTCCCCTGCAGTGTGACCTCAAGTCCAATGTGACTCCATGACACTACACAGGCACTCGATAACCTGCTTAATCTGGGTGTCGATATCAATGGGTATAGCAGGGAGATGCCACTGATCAATGGTTAACCCCTGTGGCTGCACAGCAGCAACAGATATTTCCTCTCTTAAATTGTTTCAGCTTTTCAGTCACTACTTTTCTTTCCCCATTTCTTGAAGGTGAAAGTAGTAGATTATTTGTACGGACCTCACGCTCAGTTAATAAGTAGTTAATGTAGCAAACTTAATATTTTATAACACCTGGTATATGCCTATAATGTTTATAGGTAGTCATAGTTGGTGTAAATGCAACACCTAAAGATGCCATGGATATGTCATATCTGCTTACGCAATGCATTATAAGGTGTTCATAAATGTCCTCGAGACTACAGGCGTTTTTATGAGATGATATTACAATGTGCTGGGCAACTTAACTATGCTAGTATAGTCACTTATGAGCATGCAAGATGTCAGGCAGGTGTTATAGTAGAAAACATTATGATGGCAGAATTCTTACACTGATTAACAGCGTTTCAGTTTAATATTCATGATGAAAAATAGAGAATCTAAAATTCCTGGCTTTTCTATTGTACCCAGACAAATTATTATGTAACCCGTCATCTAGTGGTTTCCTAACACTTCTTTCCCACAATGACTGGTTAGGACTGGGGCGGCACAGTGATGAAGTGGTTAGCATGTCCACCTCACAGCAAGAAGGTCCTGGATTTGAGTCCCGGGCTTGACATTCCTGTGTGGAGTATGCATGTGCTTTTGTGGATTTCCTCTGGGGATTCCGGTTTCCTCCCACCATCCAAAGACATGCAAACTAGATGAACTGCCTGTTCCAAATTGCCCCTAGGTGTATGTGAATGATTGGCCTTGCAATGGTTTGGTCAGTTGTTCAGGGTGTACCCTGCATTGCATGTGCTTGTGTGGGTTTCCTCTGGGGATTTCGGTTTTCTCCCACAGTCCAAAGACATGCAAACCAGGTGAACTGCCTGTTCCAAATTGCCCCTAGGTGTGTGTGAATGGTTGGCCTTGCAATGGTTTGGCAAGCTGTTTAGGGTGTACTCTGCCTTCGCACAGTGTTGACTGAGATAGGTTCGAGCCTCCGCGTGACCCCGTGGGTTGGCCAGTGCAGTCAGTGGATTGTATTATTTCAAACACCAACAATGTCCCTGTTTGGTACTCTTGGTACCTGAGACATTAGCCGAACTAGATGTTGGATCATTGATTTGCTTATTTTATAGTATTCAGCACTATTTGGGAACAACTTTTTAAGGTTCATTGTTTAAGCAGATTCACTCAGCGTATTCCCTTAAGAGTCCCATGGGATAGAGCTGAGCAGTATAGTAACTCTTTGACAGTTCTCGGATCTGCACTCTTAACAGCCTTTCACATTTCTGACTAGCACCGTGAATATAAGGCACAAGTATTATTTAAATGTGCGATTAAGTGGAAGACACGATGCTCAGATAAGATACAAAAGAATTAGCATGTCTGCTATAACGTATTGAAGAGAAGGACTGAAACCGAAGAAGCTTATTTTATATCCAGCGCTTTGTTCTGGATGTGCTCGGTCTCGGCAGCTACAAGCTGGCACAATACACCGCGCTGGCTGCTGCTTTGGAGTGTGTGATAAACGGCTGCTTTTGTCTCCCCCACTGAATTCACAATCATCGTCTCATTTTCTCTTAATGCCAACAGTGGCCTATTTATAGCAACGTAGATCGTACCATGCTTGGGGGGGCTTGAGATGATCTCTTTCTCTCTCTCTCTCTCTCTCTCACTCTCCTTCACATGCACTCCCCCAACCTCCCTAGCCCCCCCGCAAACTCCAGTCAGTCCTCACACAAATATCCATACGGAGATTGCATTAACGTAACATTTCTTATAATTAAATCCTCAAACTCCAGTTTCGTAGCAACACTAGTCCTGTAAGAAATTGCCTTGCTTCTGGATAATGTGGACATGTTCATGTTATGAGCAATAATGTAATGATGAAAGAGAGCATCTTATGATTGCAAGGTTTTTGCAAAGACTTTTCTGCTTTGCATATCACTTCAGAGGAAGGCTCTGAAATTTGCCGTAATATTTATCATTGTGGCACACTGGGATGAATCGCCCACTTTCTTCCTTTATTCAGCTTTAAGGCTTGCAATCTGCAGAAATGCCGAATTGGATTTTGTCTGCAATGCAAATGCATTTCAGTCCTTCAGTGTCTCAATCAGCCTGGCTTTGTCAGTGAATCGAGGCAAACAACCTTGTTGCTTTCACAAATGAAAAAATTTAATGGAAATTTCATAGTGTCAGAGTCCTGCTATAAAAGCTTCTAACCACAACTGAATGTTGACTGTGAAAGAAAAGGATACATGTGGCTTTCACCAAGTTCAGAGTTTGCGGTTTGCGTGTATAAATATTCCCAAAGCAAAGTAGTTAGAAATGGTTAAGCCGATACATGCAACACAAAAGTAAATGTTTTTAAACCATGGACATTAGGGGTGCATGAAATGATAAAAATATCTTAAACCAATTCTCGGAGGCATTTCTGTTATATGTGACATGCATCTCTGCCATCAGTACAGCGGTGTTGTGTAAAAATAAACAAAGTACTAACACAGATAAAGAAAAAACATCTGTAAATTTAGATATTTTACAAATTTTGGATACAATATTTTTTATTAAATCAACTCTACAATAACAGACATGCTTATTGTGGAATAATAGATCACAAGGACGATATTATAATAGCGCTCCGGAGCTCCACACTTCTGCAAATGTTGTCAAGCCGTGAGCTCGAATTTGTTGGGCAAGGCAGTGGTGGCTCAGTGGTTAATTCTCTGGGCTAATGATCCAAAGGCCAGAGGTTCAAGTCCCAGTAACACCAAAGTGCCACTGTTGTGCCCTTGAGCAAGACCCTTTACCCTCAGTTGCTCAGCTGTGTAAAAAAGATAAATGTAAGTCACTCTGGATAAGGGTGGCTGCTAAATGCCGTAAATGTAAATGATTAAAATGGCAGGAAAAATGTATTGTTTGCATGCCGCCACCTGCCGCAGCTTATTCTGTTACTTTACTTTTCTGTAAACGTACACATGCAACCATTTTTGTGAGCTCCACTTTTAGGCAGTGCATAAATATGTATATGACTGACATATCGCCGAGTCAAAATGTAAGGAGGTTATATTATCAGTAGCAGAGGATATCGATGCTGTCAAGAAGATATCAAAATAAGATGCAGTTATAGAGAATGTTACAAGCATGTTCCTTAAAGGAAATTCAAAATTTTAAATTGTAAACAGAAGAGAATGAGTGATAGAAATGTAAATTTCAGGAATTTTTTTTTTGATTATTTGACAAAGATCTTTCACCAAACTGAACAGGTTTTCTGCATTTTAAAGCTGTCAAACACCTTAACCTTTCATGAGCGCCGAACACATAAAACCATGCCTTAGTCTACTGCAGCACACTCTAAAGTGAAGTACCTAAACAAACTTCTTTAGGTCCTGCAGAAATCACACAGCGCATATCTGTGCTGCCCAACGTAACGCAAGGTTAGTCTTCGCGAGGGTTCCGTATATGGTAAAGGTTACTGCCGTTTGTCCTTTGCTTTGGCATTATTGGAAGCCACACACTGTCGATATGGCTGTGCTAAGGCACACAAGTTTTAGAAAAACACTCAAGACATCCCTTTCATTCAATTTATCAAGTAAATCGACATATTTTTATAACTGATTGCATTTTAGTCATATGACATACTTTTCTGAAAAAAGAGTGTTCTGTACGAGCTCTTATGAGAGGAGAAAACCAAGCTGTTTGCACAAAGACTTGTATTAATGACTCTTCTCCAGCTATTTCATTTGTGGTAATGAAGGAACATCTGTGTCTGCCAACACAATAAATGTCTTGTTGATTTCTTATTTTACAAACTTTTGCAACCAACTGTTGACATGCACTCATGCTACAGAGTGCACGATGACTTGATATGAAATATGTCTTCAAATTATTCTTTTTTGAAGAACTAAATCCTGTTAAATGTAGAAACCAAAGAGTAGTGGTCAAGAAGGTGTATTGTTTTAGTCAGTGCATTTCAGAAGTATACCTGTCAGGATTTTGTGGGAATACTTTAAGTTAGCATCCTGAAGTTGTTGTGTAAATAGATAACTCTAGTTCGGCTAAAAATCCCCAGTGTCTCCCATTCCCACAGCCAGACATGTGCATATCTCAGAAGCATTTTTCTATCAGTTTATTTGCTATGTGCTGCTTGGCATGCCTTCCAGCCATTGAGTTATTCTGGATATAAAAAGAAATTGTCAGAGTGCCAGTCTTTTAGCACTGGAACATCAAGTCTGAGAATCTGTCCAATGACTAGCATGTGATCTGGGTGGGGTTAGACAACAATACTTTGTTATAGAGAGTCAGGACGAGGGAGTAGATGAGATCATGTGAGTTAAAATTTTACATTTTTTTCCGCATAAATATGAGAATAAAAGTTCAATACATCGGGGTCTACACTGGGTACAGAGACAATAAGTACATTATTGATCAGCTGGCAGTGAAAAGGAATGTGGTGCCAGGGTTATTTCTTGGATGCACATTTAAGTAACCGAGATGTGTTTTGAAGTCATCTAATATCAAATCAAGAGATGGGTTTTCAGATGTGAAATCCAACCGGCCCATTCTTTTAAAAGCACACACACACGCACACACACACACACTTATATATATATAGCCAGTCAGTACTGTGTGTGTCAGTGTGTTTTCATTTGTGTTTTACTCCCACTGCCCAACCCAGTGCTCCAAAATCAATAATAGGCTCTTTTCACTTTGCCAAAAATGTTTCCAGGCCCATTAACCTCAGATTGTGATGAGGAGGTCCAGCCCCCTGTCTGAGGTCTAGCGTGCAGATTAGTAAAAACACAGAAAACAAATCTGCTGCAACCAACCCACAGCTGTACAAACACGACCGAATTATAAGTGAAATCCTGAGTCAGGTCCATCCGGCTGTGAGCGAGTCCCAATCAGAAGGTCAGTGCAGCAGTAGAACAGAGAGAACCTGGACTCCGGGGCTTGTAATGTGTGTGGGAGGTGCGGTGAAAGCTTGTAAACCCAGTCCCCTTACACGCTCTCCAGCTTTACTGGCAGTCCATGGGAGAAGCCCACACCATCATTCCTCGTGTTTATTACTGCCTGTATTGGTCACTTTTGCTGAACGAGTGAAGGATGTACTGTGAACCAGAGGTTTAAGTGTATTATTTTGACAAAACCACAGTGATTTGCCTGCAATTACACTTCAGTAGTCTATGGACCTTGGCACATTCAAATGGTTTATAGCTAGATTTAATGTTGTGGATTATCAGAGGGACAAGTTAGTTCCTGTTCCAGTTTATTATATAAGTTAGTCAATTATGGTGAATGACCTGTTTTATTTTTGTTTTGTTTTGTTGTTTTTTTTTTTTGTTTTTTTATTTTAGACAGACAATCAACAGGGTAAACCTGAACCTCTACAGGACTCAGGTGCAGGAGGGCAGACTAGAGCATGCTCAGCGTGCACTGAACTGACAGGTGCCATGCTGATTGAGATTTGGGGAGCGTAACGTAATCCCTCACCACTGTGATACACACCGGCTTGATTGACGGCTGCTCCCATTAGAGCTATACTCCCTAAGCTGCTGCCCTAAGCCAACAGAGTGAGGGGGAGAAGGGGAAAGAGGGTGATATCGCTCGCTCCAGAGATTTTGGCTGTTGAGAACTGCTAAAAGAAGTTCACCTACAAAGATGCACAGCAAGGTGTTTTTCCCCCCCTCCCTCTTTCTGGTGCTCAACTTCTTTTCCTTCCCTCTCTCTTCTAAATCCACTTCCACCTGACTTTGCATGGTGCTGAAATTGGATTAGAAGCCGCAGGTACCTTTCAGGTCATGGCTTTCATCTGTGTTTGAAGCTGTTTATGTTGTGGGTTTAGTTGCTCTTAGGCAGAGAGAGAGAGAGAGAGAGAGAGAGAGAGGTAGTAAACCCTGACACATGAATATACTTCATACATCTGCATTCGTTTTCCCCTGCTGCAGTGTTAAAATGATTACTCGTTGTTCTCTACATTATCATCACCACCGCCATCATATTTTCTTTTGTTACTGACAACATTGTCTTTGTAGCATGCATGGTCGAAACGTGCAGTAACAAAGATCCCACTCTCCATCTTTTCATTCATCCAATCCAGTCCATCCCCTTCCTTTAATCCTCTATCATGCCTGGAACATTCTTCTGACCCAGTCATACTCTACATGTCTATTCATCCATCCTTCTTCCATAGTTTCTTCCTTCACGTATCCTGCATACTTTCATCTACCCAATCCTTCATCATCCCATCTATCCTATATTTCTCCACCATTCATTTCATCCACTCCTTCTACACCATAGCCCTATCCATCCATTACTCTTTTTCCCTCCCATTTCTCCAATCAGACCCCATCATCCCATACATACAAACCTTTTTCATAGCCCCCTAACTACAATCCACTATCATCTTCCCATTCACTCGCTCCTCTCCCACAATCCCGTCTATCCATTTCTCCTCCATAGTATGAGCCATCTACTTTCTCTTCCTCCTCCCCATCTGTCCAACAACAACCCAGGCCCTGTCATCCTGCTCCGTTTCAATCTAACCAGTTCTCCATGTTTCTGCTTAAAGCTCACCAAAACATTCTTCTCCACTCCACAAAGTAAAGTATGCAGCAGAGAACTTTTACTACATGAACAGTGTTTTTCTCGTTTCAATTTTGCACAACACTCAGTGTGCACAGGTTATCTTCAGTCTGCCCTCCCCCCACCACCACCGCCATCAAAAAAATAAAATAAAATATATGACAGGAACATTGCATTATCTCTGTTGGCATTCTTTAATTAGCGCTGAACCAAAAGTTAATAGCAATAGTGATTTTATTATCATTTTCTTCTCAATTCAATTACTCCACCATTAAATCTGAGTGCATCTGGAGTGCTTTCTGTTAAATAGCATTTTGTTAATAATTCATTGGTAGATAAATGTGCACTTTGAGATGGTTACACACTTATACAGTGTGTGTATATGTCAATTTAATCTCCTTTCTCATCAGGGTCTGGGGAATACAAGAAATTGTATAGAACTATATAACATGCACACAGTCTTTATGGCGTTTGTGTAGATTAGGCTAATTGTAATAGCGCATTGCAGGGACAGATTAAGTATCTGAGTGTATATTTCTCTCTCTCTCTCATTATCGTTACTGGGCTTTTACCTAATACATTTTTGGGGCCTAAATGTACTGTTTTGATAGTTTTACCTACTGCTGTGGTTGGGGCAGTCCCCACCTCTGTACTTTTTCCTGCTCGCTTTGCTCTCCTTCGCCATCCATCTCCTGCCACTGTGGCATGCTTGGTTTCGGCTGATGGGTTGGCTGTTTTTTTAGTGTTTGCTGCTGTGTGTTAGGCCACACCTACTGTGGTGTCAAGTTTGCTGATCGTGTGCTTTTTTTAGTGAAGCACCTATTTGTTTGTTGCGATCCTGTGGAGGTGCTGATGGGCATGCCACCATGGCTTGAGGCATTTTGCTGCCACTTTAAACAAGCACATGGATTTCGTGAGACAAGTTGGAGCTGCTTGAGCCTTCTGGTACTGAATGTGCACCTACAAGGACAATCTGACTTTTCAATACCCTACTCTTCCCTAGTTTATGTCTAGAAGTAATAATTCCTTAGATTTGTTGATTTGCTAAATTTTCTGTTTGTCATATTATTTGAATTTGTGGTTTGCTGTCCCCCACCCCCCCACCCCCCCGCAATAATGCTTGTTTTATACTTTTTTTTCAGTTCTATCAATTTATTGTGTAAAGTAACATTGAACTTGGAAAATGTATCACATGAATAAAATGTTTAAACATGTAATTATTTAAAATGTAAATGGTTTCATAGTTTTTCATATTTTTTTTGATAAAGATGTTAAATAACCCTTTGTGCGTTCCAGATCCTTTCTGTAAATCTTCTTGGTAAGAACAATGACTCTGCTCAATAGATTACTGTCTCTTATCTAGGTATGTTATATGCTGATAGTGTGGAGTATCTGCAAGGCAAAAGCGAGTGAATTATCTAGCGTGCCTGTTTTCTTTCTTTCTTTCTTTTTTTTGTGCCCCGCTTTGGAGAAGGCCCTCTGGGATGTGTACAAGGAGATGGAGCGTGAGTCAGGCAATTTATCCTCCGATTGCACCATTACATTCATTTAGAAAAGCAAACAGCCCCGAAAGGTGAGGCAATGCTTTAAACACACACACACACACATACACACTTAAAAACTTAATATGTGCACTTGTACAAACAAATGCTGGTGGACACGTCCATACACGTGCACACACAATCAGAAACGGAGCAAGACCTTATTACAAGCCGCACACACGAGCGGTTTCTTCATTGTTCTTTAAACGAGTCTGTGATATTCGCCTTAATGAACTTCCTGCAGGTAGATGAAAGGAAGGAAAACAAGAGTGATGTGCTGCTAGAGAGTACAGCCGCTTGTGTTTCTGGCAAAATGAATAGAAACCAAATGTGAGACAGGCCACACGTTCTCTTTTCCTCTCTTACATCTGTTCTACAGGCTTTCAGCACACACTGAGTACACACACACACGCGTTTATATATATATATATATATATATATATATATATATATATATATATACACTGCCTTAATACCAGTTTTTCTAGCCACACATAAATCATGCTCCTGTCGGTATGTAATTGGTCTTTCCTATAACATGGGGACAGAATTAGAAATCCAGTACTCACATATCATCCTTTAAACAAAGTTACACGTAGAGCTTGCGCAATCTTCATGGAAAACTCTTTAACTGATGTTAATTAAAAAAACTTTACATTCTTACCTCATCTTCATTATCGCTGCTATAATCGCAACTCTGACCCATAAAAGCGATGCTTTTCTGTTTAGTTGATAATGGATGACAAGAAAGCGATGCTTTGATGCACTAGGGTTTGTGTCATGGAGGATATTTCCTGAGAGGAGCTTATTAGATATGAGTGGAAAGGCTTTTTTTTCTGGGTCACCACTGCGTATTTCTGTTTTTCCTCAGCTACTGTACTTATAAAAGCTACTAGACAGTTTTCGAATGATGGATAACTCAATTCACTAGTGTAATCATAGACTCCTAGCATCACATCTCCTCTTTCATTTCTCATCTTTCAGCGCTGACATGGCCACCAAAAACAGGCCTGGGGTAAATGCAATTGAAAAAGGAGCTGATGGAGTAGGGCAGGGGTTCCAACCAATACCTGAATACATTCCTTTCTTCGCCTTTCTTCCTGCCTTTTTTCTCACTTCCTCCGTTCTGTCTGCCATTACATTTCTTGCTTGTCTTGAACCAAATTAGCTCCTGGCTCGTGCATATATGGATGTCATGGAGACCCCTGGCTTCTCCTCCCTGTTCCGGCAGCAAACCAAAGCTTGCAGAAGTCAGGTTCTGGAAAAGGTGTGGGTGTTGCCTGTCGCACATCCGTGAAGTGTGAATCTGTATCAAACCCTCTTCTTATTTTGAATAGAATCCTGCTATATACTTGTTGAACCTCAACATTTAAACATTTATAAAATGGTGACTTTTACCCGGAAGCAAACTGTACTCAGAGAGTGCAGACCGCCACCAAGTTAGCTCGTCATTACGTGGGTGACGGTGCCAGATGATGTAAATTTACAGTTCCCCCTTGGTGTCTGTTGGGTAAGCTTTGTGGTTTTTTTTTCCTGCCGCATTCTGGGTGATTTCCGCCTCCTTGCCATATTACACAATGTTAAAAACAATCCACACAGATTTTACAACCAAAATTTAAGTAGTTTTTTGTTGGCCCAAGACCCTCAAATGGTTAAAATTTCATGAAGATCCGTCCTTTAGTTTTTGGGTCTCACTCACACACGCACAGACACACATGACCAATCTTATCTTCCCCATTGGTGGAGTTTAGTAAAACCAATAAAAGGTTCTTGAAACTGTAACATCTGTATCCAACATTTGTATTATATAGTAACATTTATGATTTTATAATTCCTTTCTTTCGGCTAAAGCACTGGTCAGAACAAAAGCAAATATAATTCACCCAGCCGAAAAGGGATTGCACTAAAGTGAAGAAGATGCAATATGTAAAGGTTACTTTTGCTTCACACTGATTCTTATTGAGGTGAACTTTGAGCTGTAAGTTCCTAAGCCTTGATCTTGTGAGTTAATAGAAAACAGTGAAAAGGACTGATGTATAATGAGATGTATTAGACCTTCTGAGACCAAAAAATCTCCATAACATACAAAAGCCAAATTCTATAATTGTTCATTAATCATTAAAAATGTTTTCAAACTAGAGAGTCACTATGTTACTATGTACTGTGTGCCAATCATGCAATAATCATTCAGCTTATCCAGTCGCAGTGATGCAATAATTTGGCTTATAGAAGAATACTGAGAATTATTTGATGGCTTTATACCAATCAGAAATGAGAAAATGTCATATAAATTATGAATAACAATAATAATGATAATAATAACAAAACAACAACAATAATAATTATTATTACTGTTATTATTATTATTATTATTATCATTATTATTATTGTTATTATCGCTGATTACACATTTGTATTATTGTTTTTATTATTATTATTATTATTGTTGTTGTTAATGTTATTATGCTGGCCTATCTGGTGACTTATGATAGTATTTATTTGGTATTTTATTTGCCTTTGATTTTGATAATCTTGTTACTGACCTCACTAGTATTAGGGGTGTGGGCTGGTGAGGTGTAAGTGTAGATCACTATAAAACAAACTGAGGCCTGTTTCTTCTCTCTATCTCTCTCTCTCTCTCTCTCTCTCTCCCTCTCTCTCTCTCTCTCTCTCTCTCTCTTTCTCTC
>JAOUQZ010000044.1:10449638-10459638 GCA_028564935.1 Neosilurus hyrtlii
CGTATCGAGCACTGTTTTACGGAAAATCGACTCAAGATCTTATATATATATATATATATATATGTATATATATATTATATATATATATATATATATATATATATATATATATATATATATATATATAAAATACTATTGAATTTAAGAAAATATTTACCTGCTTTTCTTTATGTATTTTTTTATCTATCTATCTATCTGTTTATTTGTTTGTTTGTTTATTTGTTTATTTATTTATTTATTTGTTTATTTATTTGTTTATTTATTTATTTATTGTGGTTGTTAATATTACTTTGTGCAGCCAGTAATGTGAGTTTGTGAGCGATCTCCAGGTAATGAGGACACTGTGTAACTCCTGTGAGACAAAAAGTCCAACATGAAGGGGTTGAGGGTCAGCGGGTATAAACTGATCAGCCATACCACTATAAACATTGTAACCGCTGACAGGGGAAGTGAATGATATTTAACATTTTGTTGCAGTGGCACAAGGAGTGGAATGTATCAGGCAGAAAGTGAACAGTCATTTCTTTAAGTCGATGTGTTGGAAGCAGGAAAAATGAGCAAACATAAGGATCTGAGTAGCTTTGGCAAGGGTTACATTGTGGTGGTTAAACGACTGGGACTACTGTTGGGTGTTTTTGGTGTGCAGTGTTAAATACTTACCAAAAGTGGTCCAAGAAGCACAACCAGTGAATTCTCACGAGTATCATGGCTCATTGAGGCATGTGGGAGTGAACACTAGTACCCACAGAAGAGCTACTGTAGCACAAACTGCTGAAACTGGTAATGGTGTCAACAGAACACAGAACATTGCAGCGTGCTGTGTATGGGGCTGCCTATCCACAGACCAGTCAGGTGGTTTCAATATTATGGCTAACTGGTGTTACTCGAAATTTGATAGGTGTGAGACAGTATGGAGAGGGTGGATTGTCATTTGTGTGTGTGTGAGTGTGTGTGTGCGCCTGTGGGGCAATTGCTTGAAATAACAGAAAGCACTTTACAATTATGGAAATGAGCTCAAACAAATTATAAGCATTATCTGTAAATGTGTAATGATGGCCGTACAGATGATCTCTCTGGCATAATGCAGTAAACAGCAAAGCACAATAAAGTGCACTGTGGTTCTTTGTTATATAATTCAGAGGAGAATAAAAAGAAAAGTAAACTGCCTATACAGTGGGGGAAAGAGTACTTTGAATGCTAATAAAAATATTATGAGTTAGGAATATTGGTTTAATCATTAAACAGTGGGCGTGAAATAATCATTCTGTCTTTCTCACTTCATTTAGTCCAACGCCAAGACATCCAATAACCACATTTTTCAAATGTTTGCTTTGATGCTGAATGCTAGGAGATTTAGCTCTCATAACCTTAATAGTGTAACAGTAATAGATTACAGTGTACTGCTCAGAGTAGAATAATCTGGGTGTCTTAAGTTTAGCTCATCGTTTAATTTAATGACTATGAGTTAGATGTTTTTATTATTAAACAGCATTTTTTTTATCACAAGTGGCATCGGATAGCATCAGCTGAAAACAAACGAATTCTTAATCCTGTAAGGGTTGCGGCGAGGCTGGCACCGCCAACACTGGCTGAAGGTGAGGTGCTCCCTGAACAGTTCGGCAGACCATCTCAGGCCCAACATCTTGCTCACACTCACACCTAGGGGAAATTTGGAACAGCCAAGCGTCCTTATACGCATGTCTTTAGACTGTGGGAGGAAACCAGTGTACCTGGACCAAAAACAATTTAACTCCACAGAAACCTCTCGAGCCCGGGAATGGCGTAGTGGTTAGTGGTGCTAACCACTACGCCACACTCTCTGCCAAGTTTTAATATTATTTTACAGATAATTACAGAAACATTTTTAGTGTTGGTGCACAAGCTAGCAGCAGACACAGGAGGCATGCTGCTGTCTCTATGATTGGCGTTTTTACTTTGCTTAAACTCCTGCCATTATCTTAATTCATAAATAATTTAGAAAGTAATACATAAATAAACAACTGACGTGACCTTTGACTTACACTTGTTTAATTCATCCTCTCTTTTCCGGCTCATCACTGGCTTCCTTTCAGTGATGTTCATCAGTGTTAGTGGACTGAAGGAATCCAAACACATAACATTAATCACAGTGTGACAAGATAGATCACATTCATAAACATGGATTTGCTGTGGATTTTATTAATGATAATATTCATGCTTATACGAAAGCCAATCAGTCCTTTGTTAACTTTCATAAAGAGTTCATCTTTAATCACGTCCATGGGTGCATTTATTCATGTGTGTGTATGACAGTGGCGGCCTGTTCTGCACTGGCTCTGTTTCTTATCCTCCTGTGGTGTGTATTGTTTAGGCAGTCCTAAGTAGGGATTAGTGCTGTGTTGATGTGTTCTGTCAGTGTGTGTATGTGTGCGTTAGTGTTGACTCTGGATTAGTGCCCTGCTGATTGATACACCATCCTAAAAGAGTAACAGGGTGGCGACTCGAACATGTATACACACGCACACGTCTGTAATTTTTAAACTATATTGCATGTAGTGTCCAAGTCGATCACACTGTTGTTTCCTGTAATGTGTCATATTACCTAAACACGTGCGCACACACTCCAGACATGGAGGAAATCCTTTATTAAGTGTTTGTGTCTGTCTTTGTAAGCCTGATGATGGCTTTGTCAGGTCCAAGCCATCAAATCGTCCTGTTTTTTTTCTTCTTTCCCTTCCTCGTCTCTCCTCTTTTCCTCTCATCACTCTTCAACCAAACTTTAATGACACATTTCTTAGATATTGACATTTTTCACTTTACACAGTATCAGTTCTTACCCCACTCACTCCCCCCATCCTCTGATGGATGATTAAATGAATGTTGCTTGCAGGCGTGAGGAATAAAACATGGGTTCTGAACTAGGCCATCACCCATCGTCTGTCTCTCTCTCTCTCTCTCTCTCTCTCTCTCTCTCTCTCTCTCTCTCTCTCTCTCTCTCACTTTCCCTTTTAGTTCATGTTTTCTGTTTGTAAGACACCTCTGAATTTTATTTTTGTTGTATATTGCTTATACATGAAGCTTCTAGTTTAGCACAGATTGCTTCATATTTCTTCCTTTCTCTATTTTCTTTTTGCTCTGTGAGTGACTGTTGAAGATGGAATGATAAGAAGGAATTATATTTGGCGAGTCAGTCCTGGCAGGGATTTGTCTCTGACAGTTTTCATCTGACAGCAGCAGGCAGGTAGGAGATATGATATGCAGTGTTTTAGTGTGCAACACCAACCTGAATCAAACCCTCTGCTATACCATCGGGGGGAATATTACATCTGGCTTCACTTTGAATTCTTACTTCACCTTAACTTATTCCATGAATTTGTTTCTCAGCTTGTTTTGGTATGAATTCAGATGCTTAGTATAGATTCCCCAAGGATTAACAGCAGTGGTGCTGCTTCAGATGTGTGTAGTTGTTCGTCAGTCTCTCTTGCGCACACAGACACACTCGTGTCCTTATTTTAAAATGCTCAGAACCTTCTATTATTTCTCATTTTAATTTTACTCCTCACTCGCTCATTAGAAGACGTCGGTCAACTTTGATGCTTTTCTCTGGCTACCCGTCAATGCCAGCGTGGTTTTAGCTTCTCTGAAATTTGTTCTCAATGTGGCATCGTGACGAAACACTGTGACGGGCTGAGACTCTGAAAGACTGGCTTTGTGCCGTGATAGACGTCCGTTTATTGGTGAAGGCCGATGATCAGGGTCATGGTGGGCTTTTGATGCCTGCTGGATCTTCTGGGCCTAAACAGCACAAAGGCAGTTCTGTGTGGCCGGTGTGGGAACAACACAGCCTAAGATTTTATTGTCTGAAGTGACCACATGGCCCGAATAACACTCCCGACTTTTGGGAATATGAAATTACAAAGGCCGTCCGCTTTGATTCAGGTTAATGTTCTTTTCCCTGTGTTTCATCCTTGTAGTGAGATTTTGCTTTGATTATATTTAAGACTCGTGTTGTTATGGTGTTCTGGAAATGTGGATTTTTTTTTTTTTCTTGGCATGATCCCTTCAAAGTGGTTGACCAAAATACTTACAGGATTGAAAACACTGTAAAGAAGTCTAAATTTGCTCGTCAGTCAGCTGCCAGTGCGTCTCCCTGGGACAGAGTAGTACTTCTGCCACTCCACCAAAAGAGCAGTTTGTTTATTTTCCCCAGTGCTGTGCTGAGAACCACTCTGCTCTGAAGTTGATATCCTGACAAAATTGTTTTTTTTTTTCGTTGTTGTTGTTTTGTTTCAAAACTGTGTTGCACAAAAACAGTCCATTACACTCCTTTATGTCTGCAAAGAGGGTGATGTTTTCTTCGAGAATGCATTTTCATCACTAACTTTTGCCGGTAAAACTCCTAACGAGGCTTCGCTCATAAATAATAATCCCCCTCTGCATTCCAACATGTTGTTTCTCTGCCGTTGAGGGTGTATTCATGAGCATCTGAGAATCCAGCTGTTGATCTGGTGTGTGCAGTCAATACCGCCGCCGCCCCCAATGTGTCTCTCTGGCTTCGAGCTTCTTTTATCATGTCTGGGCTGTCTCAGACGCACTCTTTTCCTCTCTGTTTTTCACTCCTGCATGTCTCAACACTGGGGTTTGATCTGAGAGTGTGCGGGAGGATACAGATTAATGAGGAGGGATCCGATTGGAGTACTTATTTTTCTGAAGCAACCAGAATGTATCGAGCCAACTTTACTGCCTTTAAGCTGATCAGAGGATTATACTCAGAACAGTGATGCTGACATTAGCTCCCATAATGCACCTGGGCACTTTATAATGAGAAGACAATGGAAGATTTCTATTTAAAAAAGTTCTAGACACACAACCTGTACATAGGGAGGAGAAGTGTGTTTTCCCATGTTTCTGCAAATCTTTAATGAAAGGGATTGTGGATGTGAAATATATTTGTGCACAGATATGGAGCTGTATGTAGGATTGTATTTTGGCATCTTACACCCCACTTATTTTTCACAGATAAACTGAACACTGTAGTAGTGATGCGGTGAGCTCATACCTCATGCCACATAATCCATGGAATCCAAGGGTAAAAATTGCTGTTTCTTAACCAAAAGACATCAATGCATTTCAGAATTACAATTTTATCTTACACGTAAACATTTTAGGATTGTGTTATTGATGCGCTCACAGTTTCTTATCTCTAAATATTTTAGGGAAGTATTAATGTAAAAACATCCCATATTCAGCATGACTTCACCTCGTATATAGGAATCTTTTTCTTGTATTTTTAAACTCACTCCAACAAACAAAACCAGCATCTTAAATTCAATTATATTTTACTTGTAGAGCGCTTTTAACAGTAGATATTGTCCCAAAGCAGCTTTACATAGTAAGGTAAAGTTTGTTAAAGAACGTAAAGTTGTTTTAAACATTTCTCTATGAACCCTACACTTCTCCTATGAGCAAGCTTGCGGTGACCGTGGCGAGGAAAATCTCCCTTAGAAGGCACGGGGAAGAAACCTTGAGAGGAATCAGACCCAAAAGGGGAAATCATCCTTATTTGGGTGAACCCTGATAAAATACAAACCATGTAGCAGAAACTTCACCATAGTTTGACATGAAGTCTAGCTGGTTATCTTTTAACTGTAATGGTATTTGTAGTCCTAAATCATTTTAATAAAAAAGTTAATATCACCAGCAGTGAAAATTCATCTTCACAGTTTCTGAATGTATATTTAGGTCAGTATGCATCATCATCAACAGTAGAGAGGAGCTTCTAAGATGAGAACCACCAGTGGTAGGATATTAGTTCTTAGTTAGTATATTAGGATATCAGTTTAAGGCCTCCAGTTTATTCCATTCACTGGCCCTACAAAGAATACCATTGGTATTACAGAACCAAAGTACTGTTTGCTCACTTGAGCACTATACATAGCAATGTTTAAAATCAGCCACTAAGATGACCTCCGTACACATCCTTCCAATGCTGTCAAATATTTGTCAATGCTATTACTTTTAAAACTCTTTCATACATGTAATTTAACAGAAGGGCATTAAAATAAAAACTTGAATTTGGTGAGAATTTCTAATGATAAATTAATGGTTTACTGTTAATGCCGCAACCATCTACGACTGGGAGTACATGAAAGCTAATTGGTTCAGCTCTCATGGGAGAGTGGGATATCATACACTCGCCTCCCTGTTACTTAAAGCAATCGTCAGCCATCATGGGTGTCTGTAAGCTCATTTGTACAAAGTGGTGAATAACGCTTTCCATTAAGTGTGTTAGGCCACTTCCAAGTGCAGCCATTCTCAAAGATGCAAGTGGCAGCATCGCATACTTATACCTTTCCCTAATTGGAGGTGATCGTGGTATGCGATAGGGTGGCAATGCATGATGAGTGCCCCCCACCACCACCACCATTACCTTATAAGCAAATAATAAATAAATAAATAAATACATACATACATAAACAAACAAATAAATAAATAACCATCTTAACGTTAATATTTCGGATGTCATTGTTATTTAAAATATGTATTGTATTTTGGTTATGTATCTAGATATATTTCTCAGTTTCTCAGTTATTGGAAATATACAATATAGTCGCAATACCGAACCTGACTTTGTGGTTCATTTTCTCTCTCTCTTTTCCCTCCCATGTGTCCTGCTCTGACATGGTGATGGAGTCTATTGCGATTAGTCCACTGACCTTTTGGTTCATCCCCCATCAAGTTATTTATGTCCAAAAGCTTTGGTTTCTGTTCAAATCTCTCTGAGGCCTTACTGCAGAGTGTCCGGCATTATTAAATTGCCGTCTGTGGTTTATTTCATTTCTGCCTCGGTACAACTGGGTGTTTGTGTGATCAGCTGGGACACACGGCTGCAGGAGGGTGTAGATTGGTGGTCACAGAGCTAATATATGCAGGTGAGCAGTGTCAGTTACCCTGCTCAATAAATCAGCCCTGATCTCATGGAAACAGATACGTTTGTGCAGCTGGACAGCCGTCTGGGAAGAATCTGATTCTCTGTACAATTTATACTTCATTTAATTCAACAGACACAAAAAATATTACAAGAAAACACATTTTCAGTATATGTCTAATATTCTAATCAGCCTCTTGATTGATTGTAGGTGTTACAGTGCAGAAAGATGGAAAACGGGCATGCTGTAATATACGAGATGAAATACTGTGGACAAATGGAATGGTTTATGCTTTTCCATTCAGTGTAAGTCTGTCCTAATCATGCCCAGCATGTGCCTAGGACATCTTCATCTTCATCCGCTTGCTCCGGGGTCACGACCTAAGCAGTGAGGTCCAGATGTCCCTCTCCCCAGCCACTTCCTCCAGCTCTTCCAGCATTCCCAAATCAGTCACGGGGCATTAGTCCCTCCAACGTGTTCTGGGTTGACCGAGGGGTCCCTACCTGTTGGACAGTCACAAAACACCACACCAGGGATTTCTAATCAGATGCCCAAGCCACCTCAACTTTCTCCTCTCAACTCGGAGGAACAGCAGTTCTACTCCGAGCTCCGAGATGAGCGAACTTCTCACCCTATCTCTAAGGGAGAGACCTGCCACCCTGCTAATGAAGCTCGTTTCAGCCACCTGTTTTCGCGATCTTGTTCTTTCGGTCACTACCCAAAGCACGTGACCATAGGTGAGGGTAGGAACGTAAATCGACTGGTAAATTGAGAGCTTGTCCTTCCTGCTCAGATCCCTCTTCACCACAGTGGCTGCACCAATCCGCATGTCGATCTCCCTAGGACATGGTATATACAAAGGTATGTTGACTTATTGGCTATGCAAAGAAGAGGCTAGAAGACTTATTGTCCTTCCTTTCACCTCTGTGCTATATGGGTTTTGCATACTATGCTGAGATTGTCATTTCATGTTGCATTTTTAATGGCTAGTCAGTAGATTGCAGCATCACACACACTATGAGATGATCGTCCTAAATTTCTACCACTTTCAAAAGAATTAATGCAAGACCTTAATAACTGCCGTCTTTGAACCTCTCTCTCTCTCAGTACAACATAGGAACATTGTTTATCAGAGCTACGACCAAAGAAATCACTAAGATTGTTCCAGGTTGGTCATTTTTTTTTTGTCTTGGACAGACCAAAATCATACAGTGTATACTGAGTTTAAGTCCAGATTACTGATTCCTCATCCAGTAACACACACACACACACACACACACACACACACACACACACACACACATACACACATTTATATTTATGACATTTGGCAGATGCCCTTATCCAGAACGACTTACATTTATATCTCAGTCATACAGGTCAGTAACCCAGAGCCTTAACCGCTGAGCCACCACTGCCCAAAACACACACACACACACACCACACTAACACATCGATTTTGAGTAAAGAAAGCAAAGAAATTCCATTTTCATAGCTACTGTGTATTTCTTGCCATTACCCACTTAAAGATTTCTTTCATTAGTTTAAAAATGCGAGAGCTTCAGGTTTTAACAAGTTATATTCTTGACATTTTCCAAATTCTGTTGGCTGTCAGTAAATATTTACTTAAAGTAAAATCACTAGTTGAAATTCATTTCTGTTTAATTTCCCCTCAGCTTCCATTTCATTTAGCTATAAACTCGACTGTTTGCGTCGCTGAAACGCGCAGGAGTTCATTTTCATTTAAATAGCCAAAAGAGGACCTTCTGGCACTGCAGATACCATCAATTAATTTAACAGAACTCTGAAGCTGAAGATTAGTTCTGTCTTTTTTCTTTTTATTAACTAATTTCACCAGACATCAGAAATTCTCTTATTGTTTAAAAATGAATGCAAAAAAATATATATATAAAAAGACAGCATGCCGAGCACAATGATGGAGGTGAACTACTGTGTAAAAGAATGTATGAATCTGATACGCTCACTCCCAGGAGCAAAGTAGAGCATTACAAATACAGTGGTAATCTTCAGTACAATAATGACTGTCAACATTTATCACTGGAGTAAAAGTTCTAGTGAAACTCTAGTAAAAGTTAAAAAGTTTTGTTGAAGGTTGTAGAGAATCTTTTGAAGTAAGCTTTATGTCAGCAGGGCTAATACACACAACCATTTACACTCACACCAAGGGTCAATTTGGAGTCGCCAGTTAGCCTAATGTTTATGGCTTTGAACTTTGGGAAGAAACCGGAGTACCCATGTGGAAAGCCACATAAGCATGGGGAAAATATGCCAACTCCCAACAGAAAACCAAGACTCAAACCCAGGACCTTCCTGCTGTGAGGCGGACATGCTAACCACTACGCCACCGCACCACCCTTTCAGTAAATAATCATTTAATTATATAATTATTGGCGTATATGTGAGTCACCATTCTTCTTGTAAAAGCTGAATCTTGGTAACTCCTAAGATGTCTAAATTGAACTATTTCACAATTGTGTTTCTTTATTACAAGTTTGCATTCTGTCATCAGTTTAAATATAGCCGATCCAGCCACACAGCACGCTTTCACCTGTTTTAAAATATCCATCTGCTAACACTGCTTCTTTGATAACACTTAATTGCAGCCACATTTTCAGACGGCATGTCAAAAGCTGTAATAACACAATTAAGTGCAATTAAAGCCCTTAATCTGGGGAAGATTGGCCAGTTTCACGCACACCACCATTCTATTCCCTTTCTCTTGTTTCTCCTTTTATGAAGTTTAACACCATTTTTCTCAATCTCTTTAATTTCATGCTCCAGTTGGATAAATGTCATTGTGAGAACTGACTTCTTAGAACAAATTAATTGCAAAAAAAAAAAAGCTAAAATATATAATTATATATAATGGGCAAATCATTTTGTTTGGGAAAAAGTCTATGCAAACACTGATTAGAGATAAAAAGATTGTGATTATAATGGGGCGGCACGGTGGCGTAGTGATTACATAGTGTTTCATGTAGGTACTCAAGTTTCCTCCCGCAGTCCAACAACATTAGTCTAATTGGCTATTTCGAGTTGCCCATAGGTGTGGATCTAACTGTGAATGGTTG
>JAOUQZ010000044.1:10464638-10470065 GCA_028564935.1 Neosilurus hyrtlii
ATGAGTATCTGTGGGCTCGCGTAATGCATGAAAACAGGTAAAAAGGAAAGGAGAGAGAGGGAAACGTACCATCTTATCTTGTTTTCTGCTTCTATCTACCCCTTTTGCTATTAAAGCATCAGAAATCATGATACTTTTGTCAAATCCTGTTAAATGCCCTTTTAGCTACTCATCCCTTACTGAAGGCTTTCACAGGCGATGCGCTCTCATCCAGCCATGTCATCCTTCTTTCTGTCTTTCTGCCTCTTCTCTCTCTCTCTCTCTCTCTCTCTCTCTCTCTCTCTCTCTCACTCATTCACTCACTTACTCATTCACTCTCTCTGTGGTTAGGCTATTCTCAGTGATAGATGTCACTCAGCCTCATCTGTCCAAGTGCATTTAGATTTTCCCACATGATGGAGATAAATCCATTTATTCAGCTTTATTTCCTCTCCTCCAGCTTTAGGTCTTCCTGACCACCTGGCACAGTTTTAAAGAAGAAAGAAAGTAAAAATGGGGCATTTTGTAAAGGTTTGGAGAGTAAAAAACAGGACAAAAGAGCACAGTGTTTAAAAAAAGTGAGGCTATCACATGTTGTTCAGAGACCTGCTATTATCGAACTGCCATAGCTATCAGAAGAGCAGAGGTCATTTTTCCCCGTCTCCTTCCATTTTTTTCTTTTCTTGCCATTGAAAGAAAAGTAATTTTCTGTCAGTTTCTTAAGATGAGGTAGCAATTTTAATGAATCTCTCTCTCTCTCTTTCTCTCTCTCTCTCTCTGTCTCTGTCTCCGGACTCCTCTCTCCCAGAATCGAGGGGAGACCTGCCATTATATCTCCCAGGCTTATTTGGACGCCATTGATTTTTCCAGCTCTCATAAGAGACACTCCTCCTGCTCTAGTTGTGATTATTGTGCTGATGATTATTAATCAGCGTTCGCAGAAGTCACAGTGCAACGCAGCAATTTAACACTTCGTCTCCTCGCACTGCAAACCAATCACGCTTCAGCATCTCCGC
The DNA here is from genome assembly GCA_028564935.1 of Neosilurus hyrtlii. Lineage (NCBI taxonomy): Eukaryota > Metazoa > Chordata > Actinopteri > Siluriformes > Plotosidae > Neosilurus > Neosilurus hyrtlii. The sequence continues at coordinate 10,465,634 of JAOUQZ010000044.1, forward strand.
TCCCCATCAAATCAATGAACCTCCTTTTGCTGTAGAGTTGCAATTATGACAGATGATTGAACACAGGGCCATTCGTTCGAGCCATATGTCCTTGTGTTGGTATGACATTGCTTTTTAAGGTTTGTGATTTATTGTGTTTACAATTCACTAAAATTATATCAGTGTTTAATGGTTTATGTTGCAGTGAGGTTTATGCTGACCATTAATCTGTTTATTTTCTCATTTTCCTCTTTTGCACCTTATATATCATGTTCCTGACCACACACACGCTGAAATCATTTTAGCCTGGACTTATTGAGGGTATGTTACATGTCATAGAGTGTTCTGTTTAGTGTGCTGGTGGAGCGTTAAGGAAAACAGCCTGACCGATCATGCAGGACTGGGCTGGCAAGCGAGAGAAACGAAAGAAGGTGGAGTTGGCGTGCTCATGGGCTTTTATCGAAAACTAGCAGCTTTCATAAATCACACTTTACGTTTATGTATTTTCAAGAGGCCATAAATGCTTTTTTTTTTGTTTTATCAGCGCAAATCATTAATTCATTACATTTCCAGAGGGAACATGATCTTTCTTCACTGTTTGTGTTTGTGTTTTATGTATTTAACCTTTATGTCAGTAGGTCGTGTCCATGTGGGATGGTTTGTCTCTGTCCTTTGACATTTCAAGAGAAGTAATATGCATTGAGTCTCAGTATGTCAGGCGTGTGTTGGTGTACTTCGCAAAGTCTAGCCTTAAGCCTTAACCTCCCAACTAAGACATTATTTTAGATGCATAAGTAACTGTCTGGGATCTTTAGTGCTACACAGATATAGCGTTTCTGTATAGGCAGATGTCATATCAGCTCTTATACTCTTTTGGTATAATGGTCCCTCATGCTTTTCAATACATGTGGGAGTAGTCCATTGTCCTGGCTTGTAAATTTCTTAAATGAATGAATAACCAAATACTAATTTATTTGCTTAGTGTGTCGCCTGCCAACAAAGCCGGAGTACCCAGAGGAAAGCCATGCAAGCACAGGGAGACCATGCAAACTCTACACAGAAACGCCCCAAGCTTGGTATATAAAATTCATTTAGAAATATTAAGATTTTTCAGTGCTAGTGAAGACTAGAAGTACAGGTGACACAAGTCTTCTCTGGAAGACTTCTAAATTGTTTTAAATATGGGGCTGGCTTCTTTTGCAAATTAAAAACTCCACAGACATTAAGTATTTATATAACACAAGAAAATATACCAAGATTACATATCTATTAGAATTACTAATCTTTCATGATTTTTTAATAGTACTGAAGAATTTGAATAATACACTATTTCTGAACAAATATCATTTGTCTCACCATCCTTATAACTACTTTATCCTTATCATGGTGACACCAAATCCAGAGCCTTTCCTATGAGTATTGTGAGTGAGATGGGAGGCCACCCAGGATGTGTCCGTCCATGCTCTTTGACCCCTAGGGAAAGTTTAGCACAGCCCATCCACCAATTGGCATGTTTACAGAAGAAGAAATGAGATGACAGTAACCTGAACTCAGGACCAAACCAGAGACACTAGGTCTGTCAGGCCATGAAAATATGTCGCCCAGATTTGGCCATTGTTTCCATTGCCATGTGATTCGTACTGTAATGAAGTATCTGTGTTAAATTTGGTCCTGTTATGTGATGGCAGATGGGATACTGATACTCACACAGGGTGTAGTTCATTCTGTATTTAGATTAGAATTACAATTGGTCATGTATCCATGTATAGCTCATACATAGTTCATCTTTACTTTCCTGACGTGTGCACGTGTTGCATACTACATAGTATTTGACTGTTTCTAAATAAGCATGAGCTACAAGAAAAAGACAAAGGAAAAACGTTGGGTTGATTCCCATTAACGTGACGATTGTATCTTTTGTATGCTATTGTACAGTGTTAAATAAATGAATAAATATTACTACTATAATATTTAAATTTTTATTGCTATGCTATTGTATTTGCATATTTATTTTTATGTATAATTTTAATACTTTAAATATTAATTATAAAATGGCATATTATACTTATATTAAATAGTATTATGAAATAATATAATACAATATAATATTGTATAATAGTTTTATTTATTATAGTATATAATGATGATGATAATTATTGTTACTATAATTTTTATTCCCCTTTATTCTTTTATTATTATTTTTATCAGGAACATGAAAAAAAAAACATTGCAAAAACAAAAGTTCACTCAAATTTGAAATTTTAACAGATGGTCTGATGAAGCAATATTTTTTAACATTTAAGTCACATGACATAAATCACTGTGTCATTGCTTATCAGGTCTCAGAGATTTGTCACAATGTTTAATTGGAATGATGATTGCGAGAGGAGATCAGCTGTAATCGTGTGACATCACTCAGTGGAAACACAGACCATTCATAACAGTGTTAAAGTGTTTAGTTCTTAAAATTAAAATCACTTGTATTTTGCTCAGAACTTCAGTGGAGAAGTGCTATATGTTTTAAGGGCTCCTCCTCCTTTCCTCCTGCACCTTTTCTGTTTGCGTGAATCCGGTGGATTAGTGCTTTAAGCCCCATGTTCCTCTCTGAGACAGAGTCTTGCTCAGAGGGAGAAGGATCAGCTCCTTTCTTGTGTGATGTGGATGAAGAATACACCCAAAGCTCTGTAAAAGAACTAGGGGAGCGTGTGTGTTTTGAGATGAGGCACTGTTTTGACGAAGAGGGAATGTGTGTTTTGTCTCTTATGTGTGTAACTGAGACAAAACATCTCATTTGGGCCATTTCTGATTTATTTCCAACTATTTCATCATTTTTCTCATCTACTATATATGAAACACTTCCCTTCGAACCTGATACCGAGTCATTCACATACTGTGCTATTCCATATTTCGTGTGTATCCTTGGCAGTGGGCATGTGATTTCATGCGTCTTTGTTATTGATGACATGGCGGTGCTGTTGGAAGTGTTGGCATTTTACTGCTCCAGGGTCCATGATTCAAGTGCACTCTGGTTACCGCTTGTGTGGACTTCCATATGTTCTCCTGGTTTCTGCATAGGATTCCTTCAGGTTCTCCTCTTTCCTCTCACTTCCTAAAAAGATATTGATAAATGTATTGCCTCTAGGTGTCTGTGTGTGTGTACTTGTATTTGCTACATATTGAGGACTGGAATAAATTTTTAACCAGAGTAAGGACTTTTATGGGAACTGAGGACATTTTGGCTGGTCCTCACTTTTTCAAAGGACTCTTTGAGGTTTAAGACTCGGTTTTTTGAGGTTAAAAGTAGGTTTAGGTCATGGTTGGGGTTAGGCATTGAGTTGTGATGGTTAAGGTAGGAGTAAAAAGGCTAGGGAAAGGATTGTCAGTGGATGTCCCCAGAAAGAGAGAAGAACAAGATTGTGTGTGCGTGTGTGTGTGTATGCATGTTACCCTTAGTCTCTGGATGTATCAGGAACCTGACCAGGATGAAGCAGGTATGGAATATGTAGGAAATCTTATAGACATATGAAGCAGGCCAGCACAAGGAAAGGTGCATTTGATGTAGCTGCCTGGGGGAAAAAAATGTCTAAGATTTCCCCTCCTGTGAAATTGGGTCTTAACAATGCCGATCTAATGAGGACCGAAGTGTGAAAAGGAAGTAGGCCGAGATTTAATTCGCCGTTCCCATCCCACCCCTCCACCTAAGGCTTTGTCCCTCCACACAGGAGATTTTACCAACCCAAAGTGGCCCACTGTGCACAAATCCCTCACCACACTCTAATCAAAAGTGTTTGTACCTTTCGAAAAACCTTGCCGACTGGCAGAGCTTAATTTTACCTCAGCCTGACTAATCTTTTTAAATCCACTCTTGTTTTCCGTGACTTCATGACTGTACACCGTCTGTTCTTATTATTGCAGCTTTGTTTTTTTCTTCCGGATTTAATTTTTACTTTTTATCCATTTGTGCAAGGCAAGAGCTCCATATAAGCTTACTATAACAGGACATGATTGATTACAGTGTCTTTTACTTGTAACAGTGTGCAACTGACAGTGGACGTGAGTTCACAACTCCAAACATTACTCTAAATGAGAGGAATTATGAAGAAAAGTCTCCCACTTCTCTCTCTCTCTCTCTCTCTCTGTCTCTCGCTCTCTTGCTCCCCCCTCTCTTTTCCTTTCTCTCCCCCACTTTCTCTTTATGCCCCTTTCTCCCCCTCTGTCTGTCTCACCCTTACTTTCTCTCTCTCCCTCTCTCTCTCTCTCTCTCTCTCTCTCACTCTCATTTGATTTCTCTCTCCCTCTCTCTCCCCCTTTTTCTCACTCTCCCCTGCCTCCCTGTCCCTTGTCCTTCTCTCTCTCTCCCCCTTTCTTTTACTCTTCCCTGCTCCCCCATCTGTCCCTCGTCCCTCTCTCTCTCTCTCTCTCTCTCTCTCTCTCTCTCTCTCTCTCTCTCTCT
>JAOUQZ010000044.1:10480046-10503208 GCA_028564935.1 Neosilurus hyrtlii
ATACAGAACATTTTAAAGTAACATTTTTAACTTTAAAAAACAAATCTGCAAAACTTTCCTTCATTAATAGCCTTAGCACAAGCCTGTTTGGATCCTTTCCCTCTCATTTACGGCACTCTATTACTTTCAGTATCCAATTTCCACACTGCCACCCTGATAGCTTCACCTTCCCTGTGCCCTATTACCTGTGCTGTCACTCACCCGCTTCACCTGGGATGTGTTATCTCAGTAGGTTTAGCATTACCAGCAAACTCACTCCATTGTTCTGCCAATCTATAGTGCTTTGCAAACACAAGCCTTAATTAAAAACTCCTAACACACGTCTTTGTCCTCACACAAGCTTCTCTGCCCCAAGCATATACACAACCTCGGTGTGTATTTGCTGAGGGTTATTCACTGGCCATCTGGTGGAGGAGTCACAGTGGTTGTGTGGTCTATACGGAGAGTGTCAGTGTGTGAGGCGGTGTGTTAATCTTCCTCTGCTACTGGGTTGGGTATGTAGAAGAAGGTGAAAGGTCAAATGAACTCCCTTCTCTACCCTGTCATTGTGGCTATCACACTCAGTGTCATGGTTTATTGTCGGTAAGTGAGGTCTGGCCACTGCTGCCAAGTCAAGCCATTTTAGCAAGCATGAATATTTCATTCAGACAATAAAAGACACATTAGGTGCTTTCTGTACTTGTTTGGCTTTCCGAGTGCTTATTTCAGTTTGCTTAGAGAGCCATGGCTTGAAACTTGTAAATGGATTTAAAGCTAAAGAGCCGTGCTAGAAAGCTGTGTGTGTGCTTTTATGAGTGTTTGAAAGTTTCAAGGTACCATTATGTAACTTGACATAGTATGAGTAACATGAAAGGATTTTGAAGCAAGCGAGATGCAGACATGGTGAAAGTCTGTGGCCTGGATGTGAGCACGCTGCATAAGCATGTTGCCAGCCATCTAAGCATTCAAGCAGACGTTTGGAGCCCTATCAGTGCAGGGAAATGGGTTCAGCACAGTTGTGTGAGTTGAGTCAGAATATAGAGACTTCACAGGAGAAGTTGTGGTTCAGACTAGAGAGAGATAATGCATTAATATCTCTTTTCTCACTCTCTCTTTCTGTTTTTCTCTTTTTTTCCTGTAAGCTTCCGAGGAGCTGAAATGTTGGAAAATGATACAAGATGAAAGTTAAAATCACTGAGTGCGATATTTTTTATGTTCCCAATTCATTATATAAACGATTAAAATCCTAAGTTAGTAGTGATGCCGGTACTGAAATGGTTACATTTGATTTGATATATGTCAAGCAGTGAGACGACAGGAAACGTTGCCGTCTCTAGTAAGACCTCTGGAAGAGTGTTTAACCAGTCAGCCACATTCTCAGAGGCTGACATCAGTTTTTTCTTAATAGTTCCTGGGCCGTTGGAAAGCAGAGGTAGAGCTATGAACTAAAAGCCCAGTCATTTGAGTTACATTACAGCTGTAGAATCCAGATGTTCCTCCATTTTAGTGTCATTATTAATTTAATTCTGACTCTGCATTTTTAGTGACAGAGATATTGAGGTGTGAATGAGGAAATATGAGTGAAATAGTCACCTCTGCTTATGCTTCAGAGCATGCTATCAGAAAAGATACCTTTCCCCAAAGACCTTGGAGAGCTTTTCAGTTACCAGTAGAACATCAGACAATCTGTTGCTAGTTTTTACTTATTTTTTTATTCTCTCTCTCCTTCAGTGTCCCAAATTTACCTTCACATTTTTCCTCTGTAAGCGCTGCTGTCTGGGGCAGGCAAGGAACTGACATTCTCACAGCTTGTCATCCTTCTTAGGACTAATGCTGAGTGGCCTGAGGAAAGACTATGTGATCTGCTTGTTCTCCCCAAGCGATGCTTCCACTGGCATTACACACACCTCTAGTCTCGGGCCTTCTACAGAAATGGCTATGCTGCTAGAGTTGAAGCATGTATAGGGAGGTTTACCCAGGCCTTTAGCCTTAGCTGGAAATGTGGCCATCCATATGGAGCGATTGCTGGCAGGAAGCCATTCTTTTGTCTAACATTGAGTGAACGCTTGTTTAAGAGTGAGTTTTACTGAACACTGCTTTTAGTGTCTTGGCAGATTGGATAGGCTTTCTGAAATTATGGTTCCTGGGGACAAAGTGGAATGATCAGGTCTCTGTTTCATGCATTCTGCACTGTCACTCTGCCTTTAACCTTCTTAAGGAACAGCAAGTACCTTCTAGTTACCACTATTCAGGTTTTCCTAGAGTACATTCACTTTACAAGCCTTATTGTTTAGTTCTGATTTTTTGCTCAGATTGTATTTGCCTTTCTTCACTCACTCATTTGCTGAACTGCTGACTCCTACTTGGTTCACAGGGAGGCTGGAGCCTATCTGAGTCAACACAGGGCAAAGGCAGGGTACACCCTGATCAGTGTGCCAGACCACTGCAGGGCAAAACACACTCAGCCATTCAATTTGGAACCGCCAATTAGCCTAATGCTTCCGGGGGTAACTGTAGGAAACCAGATGCAACATACACCCTCCACACAGAAACACCCAAGGCTGGGAATCGTACCCAGGACCTTCTTGCTGTGAGGTTTATGTGCTAACCACTACACAACCATGCCGCTGTTTTGCCTTTCTTGAGTTCACATTCAATACAAGAGCACTTAGAGAGCCCAAACCTGGATCTGGATCATCTCCAAAATGTAAAAGAGTTTTCCTTGTCCAATACTTCACCTCTGGTTGGAATTTCATGAAAGTCCATACAAAACTTTTTGCGTAATCCTGCTAACAAACACACGTAGAAGCCGAGGTGAATCCTTTGCAGAGGTAGTTACAAATGACTTGACCTACCAAAATTAAAAATGAGCCACAAATGAAACCTGATTGTTTTACACAAGTATTCTGCATCAGTAACAGCAAAAAATAAATTTAAAAAATCATATTTGAGAGACGACTCATGGTATTGATACCGATGTGCTAGTAGCTAATGTATACAGTGTGGCTTGCTGTGGAGGATGGCAAACAGTTTGGACATTTATGGCTACACTTTTGCCATTTATTTGGTAATTGTTTTAAGCTCTGCTTGATTTTGGTAGGTTCTCTCCAGTTTTCCTTAAACTGATTAATTTCCCCAAATATTAAGTAATTTGCCAACTTCCCAATGACTTGTCACAGTTGTAGCTCTCCTCCTTGGTGCATGTGTATAGGTAATAATCCACAAGAATGTGGCTCGACCCCGATTTAAAACTAGTAGATTTCTGTATCTACGTAGCCCTAAAAACACCAGATTATGTAACATTTAAGGCAAAAAAAAAAAAAATTAATTCAACTCACTTCAGCCTGGTAATATGAGCGTAGCCCTAGAGAGATTCAAAACTAATCTCAGTTTCTAATATAAGTCTAAAATATCTGTACGGTCTGTTAAACAGTCTGTTATGTAGCTTTAGCCCTGTGTGATTTGATATAATTGAGCTGCTAGCACACTTTTATGCTCGCGCTTTATCAGGTCATGCTGATGCTAATCATCACATAGTCAGTGCTTCTAATCAGAAAGATAATCCACAAGATTGCGTCTGTGCTTTTCTCTTTTTGATAGATTGATGCTGGGTGGTGATTAATGTGGCCAGGAATGAACCCCAGTCACTGTTTCACTTTGCTTTATTGTGCTCTCAACAGCATTGTGTCTTACCCAGTGGTACATCTTCATTAGCAAAGAGATCACGTGCAGCTATAGATCATGTGTGTGACCACAGCTATGCTAGGCCCAGGCTAGTGGATCATGATGGGTCAAATACTTGGGTTTTTAGCGAACATGTATTAATATTATTGTACAACAAGTCTGACATACAGTATACGTTCTCATGTTCTCTCTCATCTCTCTCTCTCTCTCTCTATCTTTCGGCCTGTTTTCCCTCTTCAGGCTCTTTGCTTGTCAGTCCTGGGCACTTAAGTGCTGAGTCATCCGGACTAAACCTGTACAGACATTAATAAGCCGCCATTCATAATTCAGTCATTTCCTTATTATGGAAGCAGACATTTTTGCTTGCTGAAGCAGCATGCAGAGTTGGGAAGGTAAATTACGGGTCAATAAATATTAGCCATGGACCGAGCTGATCTTTTCTTCCAGGCCCTTTCTGTGAAATGAAGCTTTTTAGGTTCCCTTTTGTTTTCCCATCTGTCTCTATACACCAGCTCGCTGACCCACCCGTCGATTTTGACCCAACGCTGATAATGTAATTGAAATGATGCCTGAGGCCAGGGCTTTTTGTTCATCCCAATGTGTGGCCATTACTAAAGGTCATGATCCCTGCACTCTTCTTTTACTTTTAGCCCTGAAGAGAATTTCCACTCCTTAATCAGTAATGAGTGATGGAGAGGACACACACACACACACACATACACACCCCACACCTATCCCATACATTCAGACTTTCTAAATACAATCACATTCATAAATGCACGTATGAGCTAGACTCCCTTAAGCACACTTAACTGTAGCCCAACACAGACCTTGAGTCTTAGTCGTGCCTGAGTCAGCACCATCTTGCCATGCACTTGGGAGCTTTCTCAGTTTTCTCAGACACGCATGGCGTCATATTTTATAGTCAAGCTGAAGCCTACACACATTTGCCCTACCTTCTGCTAGCAATGCTAATGTATACGAGATGACATACTGTTTGTACTACTCATACTACTATGCAGTAGGTGAGGTATAGGGGTATTTCCTTCATTCTATAAGGTCATCTTAATTTTTAGGCAACCAGAACTTTATAGAAAACACCCAAAGACCATAGTTATACTGTAGCTTAGCTGTCACTGGGTTGACAATTGAATGGTTTTTGACTGCCATAATTCACCACTTTTTGACTTCAACCACTAAAATTAACACGTTTCATTCCCAGTGCAACAAAAATGGCTGACTTGAAGGAACCCAAGACATAATAAAGAGGACTGAAGGTATAATCTCATTTAGCCATAACATTATCACCACCTGACTGGTCTGCAGCTATATAGCCCCAAATGAAGCAAGCGCACAAATTCATAGGCAGTTCAAGCAGTTTGTGCTACAGTAGCTCTTCTGTGGATCAAACCAGACATACTAGCTTTCAGTCCCCATGTGCATTGCTGAGACTTGGGCACCCATGACACTCTTGCCATTTCACTGGATGTCCTTTCTTGAGCCTTCTTTGGTAGTTAGATATCACTGCATACTTGGAACACCCCACAAGATCTGCTGTTTTGTAGATGACTAGACTCACTCTATACCCAGTCGTTTACCCATCACACTGGGGTCTTAATGTGAAGTTAATAACATTGATTATCTTTTGTGCAGTGAAACCTGCCAAGGTGTGGGGTGTATTAGGCAGAAAGTGAAGTCATTTCTTGAAGTTAATGTGTTGGAAACAGGAAAAAGGATGAGCAAGCATCAACAGTAACTTTTACAAGGGCAATACTTTAGTGGTTAAAAGACTGGGACTATTCATTTTCAAAATGGCTGGTCTTATAGAGTGATCCTGGTGTCTAATGGTAAGTACATACCAAGAATGGTCCAAGAAAGGACAACCAGAGAACTTTCAAGAGTGTCATAGGTGCCTTGTGGGTGCAGAACTATGGCTAGTACGTCTGGTCTGGTCCCACAAAAGAGCTTCTGCAGCTGAAATTGTTAATGCTATTTATGATAGAAAGGTGTCAGAATACACAATGCATTGCAGCTTGCCGCTTATGGGGCTGCCTAGCTGCAGCTCATTCAGGTGGTCATAACGTTATAACTGATGGCTATAAACAGGTAACAACATGTACATATATTCAGAAGATTGACAACGTGTCTGAGCCGCGGTCTCTGCTGTCATCATTATATAAGATTTATCCAGCCATGTGTTTTTGTGTTTATTTTCACAGGTTTCGCATATTACCGCTCATGGTTACACTTTAATCCGCTCTTTGTAGACCTGTCTGAGTACACCCAAGCTACAGAATCTCTTCTACAGATTTCTGCTCTCATCACACCTGAATCATGTAGCAGATGTCATGGATGTGGTGGTGGTTGTTTGCAAAAGCCTGGGATGCCGACATCAAACATCTGCCCAAATTCAGCCTCTCCATCATGACGGAAGAACTGGAAGGCCTTTGTGTAGTGTGTGAGGTCAGATATGTGTGTGTAATGAGCGAGTGCAAGCAGCAGGCCCCCCTCTTTCCATTCATATGCTGATTCACGAGCCCATCTATTTGCATTAAGTGCAGCATAATTGCTAACTGGAGTCTGATTATTGTGTGTGTCAGAGGAGATGAAATATGACCTTTCATGTGGTCCCCGGTGTCGCTCGACGGGTGTCAGGCAGGCGTAAATCTACATCTAAAGCTCATTCATGTTTTCAGCGATAGTGAAATATTGCCACTTGAGATGAGAAAGTGGGAACTTTGAGAGTGTGTGTGTATGTGTGTGTGGATAAAAAGCACACACACACCTCTTGTACAGCGGCTTCTCTCAGTAGAACAAATTCAGTCTCCGGTTTATACGCCTATTTTCTTTGCAACCGTTTCTGGTTTTTCATTTAGTTTTACGTCTGCCTGGATCATGTTCCTCTGAGAGTGAGTGTGTTCGTCTGGCGGTGTTCAGCACGGTTCAGCATATTAGAGGCTCTTCGGTGTGAGGCAGGTGGAATTTTGATGAGCTCCATAGGAACAGCTGGAGGCTGATGCGGTTAAAGCACCATGTCGCCTGCTCTCAACCAGAGGCATTGCTGAGGCTGTCATCACTTACCGTGTGTGTGTGTGTGTGTGTGTTGGACAAAGTGGTTATTTAATATAGGGACAATACAGATGGGACACTGAAGGGAGATCAACCTTATCCGATACAGTCTCTGTGGCCGCAGTGCCAGGCTGGCTGATGTGGCTGACGTTATGATCCTATATTCATTCTTCATTGCTTCTGTCTGTCATGCTGTTCAAGCCTTGGTAAAGCCATTACCCTTGTTTGGCTAGCGCTTAATTGGCACAGACTTGGCACATGGTTTTTGCTTGTACCACTTTAGGCATGCCATCTTGGCTGTCCACTCACACATGCAAACCCACCAGCTCCTCCATGTCTGCCTGCGCTTGTCGCCATACTCTGACATTGCTGCTCTGCTCTTTTGGGAAAGTTTCCCTGTCCACTTCTCACCTCTCCATTGTTAAACATAGTGAAGATGCTGTTTTCATATAAAGATGGAAGGCTTACAGGTACAGTCAGATAGGTGTGTTTGGTGAAAGCTAGATCAGACCCTCCCTTTATACACACCCACCGAAGAGAAACCATAAAATCATAAAATAATACACCAAAATTTAGGATTGGTCCTCTTATGCTTTTTAATTAGTAAAAGATTTGTGACTTAAATAATATAAAAAGCTAAAATGTTTTGCTGGGGACAGGGTTCGTGATGTGGGTTTCTACAGTTTCATGTTACAGGGTGAGGATGTTTCATGGCATTGTTCCACCAAGATGCCACCGGCCAGCGCTGGCCTCTTGAGCAAGGGCCTCCTCAACTGCACTGTTGCATCAATGAGTTTAGGACAGTAGTGCCCCAGGTGGGTTACTGATCAGAAGGTTGGTGGTTGGAGCCCCAGTACCAAACTGCCACTGCTGGGCCCTTGAGCAAGGCCCTTAATCCTCAACTGCTCAGTTGTATAAATGCGATAAAAATGTAAGTCTCTCTTAAGGGCGTCTGCCAAATGTCATAAATGTAAATGTAATATAAATTATTAATAAATTCAGTGCATTCCACTCTCATATAAAATCATACGTGTTTCTTATTAAATGACCTTGAAAAATGCATGCACACTCTGGCTTGAGTGAAAAGCCTGAATTTAATTACAACTTATCAGGCTTTAGGAATTTAGAAGCAATCTTTTTGGTTGAATGTCAGTGGTCTGTATTATTTTATAGCAGTAGAGAGACCTGAGTTTTTTCTGAGCGATTTTATATTGACGGCTGCACCAAATGCAGGAGAACTTGACTATGTATTCATTCAAAAATGAGTAAAACTGTAAAATCTGAAAGCTTTAATTAGTCTTTTCTATAATCATATGCCGAATTCTTACACGCTCGGATTTTATTTCATAGTTCTGCTAATTATGCTAATTTCAGTCCTGTTTTTCAATTTTGCCTTTACATGCCTTTTGGATATCAGGAGAAATATTCACACTTTGACCGCATCTCTGTCCGGCACAGCAGCAAAGCAGGGGTGACCTCTAGCTAATCCTCTGTTTCTATCCTGAATATATTAAACATCACTGCTACGCTTTTTTTATTTTTTTTTTAATTCCCTCTCACACTCGGAGTGCAAGAGGCTCCTGATCAATGAAGCAGGATTAATGCGGCTTCGCTTCAAACCTGCCCTCTCTCTTTGTGGAGACAGTCTCTGTCAGTCAGGCCGGTCCAGCTCTCACCTCTCTGCGGTAAATAATGAGCTTGTAATTGACTGAACTTGGCCTTGGAGAAAGTTTTCAGTGTGTGTTGTGGCACTTTTTTGTTGCCCGACTTAATGGTCATGGTTATACCACAGCACTGTTCGGTTCTCAACTCCGACTGGGCATGTTTCATTTTCTCTAACAGCAGCTCTGACATTCAAATGAAACATTGACCACCTTATTAAAAAACTAATATGTTATCGCTTCTAAAGTAATATCATGCATAGCACATGAACTACACAATCGAGCAAACATTGAAGAGAGAGTCATGTAATTCTGACTTATTTATTTATTTATTTTATTTTCATGGATGGACAAATACATTTCCTCCTCCCAGTCACTTAGTATACTCTTTTTATTATTATTATTATTATTAATATTATTTGTGCTGAGAGAAAAATAAACATTAGAGGTTCCATGACATAAAATAAAACTATAAATGCAAAAATTGTTGAGAAATATACTACCATGGATGATCCCTATCTCAGTGGTCAACATTTATTTAATAAAATAGGATCCAGAATTGGATCCAGATCATCTCCAGAATCCAATGGAGGCTTTCTTATCCAAGGCCCCCACAATCTGCACATAGTTTAGGATGGCATGGTGGCATACACACTTTAAAAAAGAAAAAAAAAAGGAAAAGATTGATCCTGATGGGTCTGCTGTAATATGAAACTTCTAAAAATAAATAAATAAATAATGAATAACTAAATAAATAACTTTTGAATAATCCTGCTCTTTCACAATATTAAAGAATCCTTTAATAAATTACTGTATCCAGAATTGGATCCAGATCATCACTAAAATCTAACCGTGTCTTTCTTGTCCAAAGCCCCACCTCTGAAAAAAAATTCCTGAAACCTGCACGTGGCACTTTGTGTAATCCTTCTAACAAATACACAAATTGAGTATTAAACAAAGCCTCCTTGGTGGAGTTAAAAATCATAATGTTTGGCAAATTGTTGTTGTATTAGAAGAAGAAAACATTTCTGAACCTCCTCAACTTTAACGTGTTTCTCTCGAACTCTCCCCATTCCATGGTTTCCTTAAAACTACCCCAGTGTTTTTGTTGATATCGAACTAAATTGTCTGACAATAAAAAGGCCAAAGCAGTCTTAATTTGATTCTGGAGAGTGAGTCGACTGACTAAAACAGTTCTTCATGGAGTTTTACCTGAAACTGTGTGTGTAGATCCATCAGCATGAGTCAGTTTTGCTTTAGTGCACTTCCCATGGCATCTTCATGGACAACAGCCAAGCACTGTGTGTGAAAGAGATCAGCCTCTTAATCTCCCGGGCAGTGAAGACTCAACATTAGTGTACGAGGGCAAGATGGAGTGCAAAGGTTTAATAATTAATTCAGGACTAAGATGAGCTTCAGATTATTGCTGTTTACTGGAATGGTTAGCTTTAGATGCCTTGGCTGAGGATAATTTATTTATTTGTTTGTTTGTTTGTTGTAGTTAATTTATTTTATTTTAGTCTTTTTTGTATGAAGGTATTTTTGTTTTCTAATAGTTTAATACTGTGATTCCTGTAAATGTTGTTTGTGAGCAGCAGATTGGTTTTTATTTATTTATTTTTTCAGTTTTAAATCTAAGAAATATGAAATACGTACAGCGGCTTGGCTTCCTCATCGAACGGAGAAGCTTTTCTATTTTCAGCACAGTGCACGCTGTTTGTTTGATTCACATTTAGGGTAAGTGTCAGGCTATTTTCTCTCAGTGTCCGTGCAGATTTCTTTCCAAAACTACCGAATTTTATATCCTGAGGAGGCTCTTTGGAACCATGGTATTAACCAGCATTCTTTAGGAATAATAAATCATTCAAACTACCAGAGAAGCCTTACTGCTGGAAGTGTGTGCAGAAATACCACACTCATTATAACTATGTTAAATGAAGCGCAGAAGGATGATTGCTAAGACCCAAAAGATGGTGGTGAACTCTGATGCAGGAAGACGAAACAGCTGTGGGATTTAGTCACGCTTTTTAACAAGACATAAAAATAAAGAGATTTTATGAGGAAAAGGAAAGCTGATGGTTCGAGACAGGGAGGGTGAGAAAGAATGAGAGTCAGATAGGGACAGAGAGAGAGTCAAAAACAAAGCAAGAGAAATAGGGAGTCAGAGAGAGACAGTGATTCAGAGAGAGGAGTAAGAGGGAGAGTCAGGGACAGAGTGAATGAGAGTGTCAGAAAGAGAGAGAGAGATTCAAACAGAGTAAATGAGAGAGAGGGAAAAAGATTTACAGACAGTGAGAAAGAGAGGGAGAGCTTCAGAGACGGAACGAAGGAGAAAAATTCAGAGAGAAAGAGAGAGTGAGCGATCAGAGACAGTGAAGGAGAGATAATTAGAGACAATGGAGAGAGGGTCAAAGATAGAGAAAGAGAAGGAGTGAGAGGAGAGAGAAGGGGAGAGAGAGGGAGAATGAGAGAGAGGGAGAGAGAGTCAGAGACCATGGAGGAGAAAGAGTCGGAGTCCAAGAGAGTGTCAGAAAGTAAAGAGAGACAGACAGTGTGAGAGAGGTTCAGAGAGAAGGATAGGGTCAGAGACAAAGAGAGTGAAGGAGAGTCAGAGAAAGGGAGAGAGAGTCAGAGAGAAACAGAGGGTGAAAGATGAACAGTGGGCTTTTCAGGGATTTAGAGAGTGAGAGTGTCAAGTATGAGGGAGGGGAGGGAGAGAGATTCAGAGACAGCGGAGTAAACGGAGAGAGAGATTCAGAGACAGAGAGAGGAGGAGAGGGCCAGAAATGAAGGAGAGGGAGTCAGAGTGTGTAGAAACCAGGACGGTTAGTTAGTGGTCTCATGTTGCTCTGCAGAAAGTTGGAGGTGTGCTTTTGCATTTGCTTCTGTCTGTGTTCAAGAGGTTCAAGAGGCTTCATGTTCCTCGGCTTTTATTATCCTCTTCTTTTTATTCACCACAAGAGCTCCTACAGAAGGAGGAGGCATGTCTGATCATGTCTGTGTTTCCACGTGTGTGTGTTTGTGAGAATAGAGTGGGTCAAGATGCTGTACACGAGCTCCCTCCCTCCCTCCTGAAGCACCCTCACTCTTACCCAACAGACCACGGTCTTGCTAATCGTGCCCCCTGCTCCTTTTGTCACGCCTCACGATTCTGTGAATAGGGTGCCAGAGGCCGTGGTGATGAAGGATGGAACAGAAAGAGAGAAACAAAAAGCATGCCTCTCATCCCCAGCGAGGGGGCTTATTAGTGAGCATCTATGGGAGAGTGGGCACTTGGCTAGGGTTGGTGAGGGCACAGCGGGGCATCTGTCACACAGGCCATGAATAAAGTCAGAGAACAGTAAGTCAGCCGTGTTATCAGCCCTCTCTTGTCTGAGCTGCAGCTGTCACTCACTCGATATGAAAACGAGAGTTTTCAGGCTTTCTGGCTCACAGCCATCAATCCGGAGGGAGAAGAGCCAAAATTGAGGCGAGGAAAAAAAACACAGTGAAGGATGAGGAGAAGAATCTAGATAGACAGATAAGATAGACTAAGAGAACTGAGTAGAAAAAAAGACTATGTGTGATGAAATAAAAAGTGACACAACACCAGGATTAGATAACAAAATAGATAACAAATGATGTCAGACCAAAAAGGCTAACTATTGGAAGATGTAAAGTATTACAGGACAGTGGCATGTGGACAAACAGACTCTTTGTCAAGTCTGATTGAGTCCTAACCTCAGCAGATCAATTGATGTGCATTGATTTTCTCCGAAGATGAAAGAAAAAAAGAGCTAGATTGATCCTGAACTGGTTTTATCTGGGCTTCTGAAAATGACCAGGAGTGATTCAGATTTAATCTGTGTGTGGGTGTTGGTGGGTGTGTGAGAGAGAGGGACTCTCAGTGCTACCCCGCAGATATAACAGGCTTTGATGGAAAATGAAAGTGTGCAGGGTGTGGAATTAATATGACTTAAGCGTTCGAGTTGATGCAATTCGGCTGTAGATCAGGCAAGTCTGCACCTCATCCACCCTATACAGCTTCACAGGACATGCTGAGAATGAGATGTTGGTGGAGTTTTAATCTGATGATAGATTAAAATGATTCTTAAAAAAAATCACAGCGATGACTTGGAAACTCGAGGAAGTAGTGAAGCCACTGACTTGTTTTGCTCTTATAGGGTTTATATAGTGTTTGTTTACTGGTATATAAAATGATATATCATGGCCAGCTGATTTGGTGGAAACGTCTGTGGATATGAAGCCTGTTAATGTTTATTAAAAGGAAAATTCTCCCTGAATGACTCATAGCTATTTATAATCATTTATTTATTCATTCATTCATTATCAATATTGCTCATCCTTTAAGGGTCGCAGGAGATGTGAGGTGAGAGTGTTAACCACTATTCCACCATGCCACCCTACACTATTTTCAGTTGAGCAAAATATATAATGATTAAATACTGATTTGACTTTTTCATCAACCTGTTCCTCATCTCTACTCAAAGACTGATGCAGCAGCACTTTAGTCCTTTAGTTTGTCCAGCTCTCTCAAAACCTCATCAATACACTCTGCTCAAACAAACCAGTTTCCCTAGCATCCTATCCAGCTATGGATTACGTTATGGAAACCGGGGATAAGCTCCAGCCCGATGAGCCAGTAGGCATTGTTGTAAAAAGCCCAACAGACTTACCTTACCATCATGGTTACCAATCAATCATCAACCTCCTGCAATATCCTGATACAACATTCCATCCATTTCTTTTTTTTTTTTTTTTTGGTCTTTCCCCATTTTTCTACCTAATTTAGTCATTTCCAATTCCCACCCATCAACTTTTGCCTTCCCTATCACACGACCACCACCGACCAGGGAGGGGCAAGCACACGCCCCCTCCGTGACATGCAATGCTACCGCCTGCCTCTTTTCGAACCGCTGCGCATGCGTATTTGGGGGTGGCCTAACACACTTGGAGGGAAAGTGCTATCTGCCCCCTCGTACAAATGAGCTCACAGACACCCATGATTGGCTGGTGATCGCTGTGAGTGACAGGGATGGGAGTGTATGCCATCCCTCCCTCCTGTAAGAGCTCGGCCAATTAGCTCCCATGGACTCCCGGTCACGGATGGCTGTGGCATCAATCCGGATTCCATTTCTTCTATATAACATCATCTAATCTCTTGTCTGCTCTGTCATGGAGGCAGAGAAACAAAGCATTCACAGCTGAAGTAGGCGTACTGATGGACATTCTGGGATTTCATCTGTTTAACGCTCGGCAAGGCGGCGATGGATCACAGCTCTATCCGCTCGCCGTGAAATTGTCCTTCAAAAGCCCAACACCTGTCTAATCAAGTCTACATCAGAGAGCTAATCATGTGTCAGCTACACCCAGCACATGGAATATCATTCACAAAGGGATGTAACACCTTTGTTTGTATCTATATCTTCTTAGAACGTTCAATTTCTTAAGCTCACTTCTGAGAAAATCTTTCATCCGCAACCGTGTGCCGAGCCTATAATAACCGCCTCTTTCAGTCGCTGGTATCTGTTGAGTTCATGCCTCTATTGTTTCCTCTGATGATGAGGCCCTTCTCAATACAACATTATCAGTGTGCTGCCACATCTGCTTTCCTACAGTGTGTGTGCGAGAGCAAGTGAGTGTCACGCAAGATTTCGCAGCATTTAATCTGCCACAATAACATTCCATCGCTGGAGAAATTGCTTTCAGAGGCCCGGGAAGTAAACAGACACGAGGTGTTATTTGGGAAGACAAGCTACCGAAAGAACGGGTGGTAGAGTGCGAAGAAAAAGGATAGTGGGGGACGGTCAGAAATAAAGAGAGAATGAATGGGAAAGGGGAGGGGTACAGGCAATTGTAAACTGACCTTTCAGTCAGTGAGCACAAGACAGATATTGAGTGATTCTCATTGTGCCGGGAGAATGAACCTGTTGGCTCGTTAAATGCTGTGGCATATGGATGTTTTATCACCCTCCGCCTTTAATTGCTTTACTGTCAGGCCGTTGTAGTACCCAGGATGCGTTTAAACATCAGAAGCTGGAATAAATATCAGGGAGGGTTCTTACATTGAAAAGTGTTTTAGTCTCCTAGTCGTTTGTCCTCTATGCCTGTTTCAGCTTTCATGTGATTTGACCTTTTATCCATGTTGATGCATAAACAAGAAGCCTAGGCAGAGCTGTCTGTTTGTCAGTCCTTGCTCATATTCCTCCTCCTGTGCTGCTCTCCGGAGCAGTAGGATGGGCGTGGACGGCTGTATTTGTTCTAATTACCAGCACTTTATTGATGCAAATTGCTGCCAGCCTCTCTGAGCTCTTGTTTAGCCAGGCCGCTGGCTGACATTGATGCATGCCCTGAAGGTATTTATAATCCTAGAGACACCTGATATTTCATGATCAAGGAGACTGAGCTAGTGTCATGATGTTGAGGTATTCACAGTATCGCTCAGCCAGATGGGAGGATCCATCTGGTTTATGTGTCAGGGATGAATAAGGGCTGTGGATTTGGAGAGGCTGGTACGGCTCCTACTGCCTTTTGGCACTGTTTTCCTTCTTTGATCACCAGAGCTAATTTCTTATAATGACACAGGGATTTTATGGTGAATCTGCTTTAATTCCAGACTGATTCAATTTTATTTCTGGAGTGCTCTTAATTATTTAATAATTTAATTACAAGGCATTGATTCACTGTGGGATGTCCTATGGAATGAGTAGTCCACTTTGTGTTGCTTTACCAGAGGCCAGACCTGCGTCCCTCTGTCTCTTTGCCTCTTTATCTGCTTTTACATGTGCAACAATTTGTGCTGAGGCCAAGTTTCCAATTTTTACACAGTAACACTTAAATCAGTAGTAAGATGGAAGCAAAACACTGGAGAACTACCCATCTAGCGAGAAAGCCTGTAAAATTACCTAATAACCCTGATGGATGCTACTGCACAGGCGTAAACCTTGCTACTTGGCACTGATTGTGTACAGACAGCAAGTTGTGCCCATGCTCTGGAACGACTTGCATCACTCAGAAAGTGGCGCAAGTAGCTGCAAATAATATTTCCGGCGCAAATCCATGTGTAAAACTTTTTATATATAACTATTTGTCCTGACGGTGCATCACATGACCTTCATACTGTCACCTCATCACCTACTGATTGATAATGTCACAGAGGGGCACTACCACCCTGGGACATCCCACTTTGCACAATGCTACTAGTTCATTCATTCATTGTTCATACTGCTTATCTTGTTTAGGGTCATAGGGCAACTGGAGCCAATCCCAGATGACTCTGGGTGAAAGGCAGGGTACACCTGGGACAGCTTGCCAGACTATTGCAGGGCCAACTATAAGCAAAGCTGTCATAAAAATATGACTAGAGATTCAGATTCCCAATGAATAAACCAGAGGTGATGATGTGAAGAAAAAGAACTCCTTGGGAACCTTGAGAGGAACCACTTCTGGAACCAGTCCTTTTCTGGGTGACACTGAATAGTGGGATTATAAACCTGTTTATTTTAGATGTAGAGGAGCAAAGTAAAGTGTTATGTAAAAAACGTTCAGTACAAATTCACAGTATCCAGATGAGATTATCCACTCAAGCAAATTTGTCGAGAAGTTTAAGAAGCTGAAGTTAAAAACTTATTACAGTTTAAAGAAAAAAGCCATCTGTCTTTGAACCACAGTGGGGTGTATGGGGCTGAAAACGAATTCCCTCCAGCAGATCAGATAGCAGCACGTTCTTTGAACTGCATCTTTTCCCCGCTCTTCTGTACCCTACCCCACCCATGAAGACGAGCCCCTTGATCCAGTGCAGTTTCCATTTCTCCAGCTCCTCAGTGTCATTTTCGAATTTTAATTAGCTGATGATCTTGTCAGCGCCTTGTGTCTGTTGCTCCATATACAGGCACTCATGCACTTGAGGGTTGTTAAAGACTGCTCTCAATATCAAACAGATGAATACGAGCTGCTCAAGGTCCTTTGAGAGACGGTGTGGATACAAAGCAGTGACTGGTTTATAGTCCCCACGATTGTTCTCCTCTCTGAGCTCAGGTGGTCAGTAGACTCCATTTCTCAGTGGCGTATGGATCATTTGACCTTTCAAGGGTCAAATAGAAGCATTACCATCCGCCTGTGTGCTGTTTGTTTTGCAGCTAGGGGGTTGAGAAGAGACGGCTGTTGTGAGGCAGGAGGATTAAGATAATGGCACCTTTCTGACTCCTCCTCGTCTATCTGCTAATGGATGGCCAGGAGGTTTCGTAAAACACAGACTAGACTGACATGCCGGTAAAGTGATGGAGGAGTGTCAGATGAGTCTTTCCCACCCTTTCCACCCACCTTTTCCTGGAAAACTCTCAGCTCTAATCCAATCAAATGGCTCTTTGATGTTTCCAATACCAGTCTCATATTAATCCCACCAGCTTCTAACGCCATCAAGGCTCCTACTTCAAAATCAGGTTGACGTGTACCAAAGCTGAGCCGGTTGGCCTCTGGATCTTCCCTCCCTCTCTCACTCATTTCATTTTCACAGGCCTTGTTTGTTGTTCATTTACTCTGCACTGCTCAAACCTTGTTAACATTTTTTTCCTCCCTGCAAGCATGGACACCAGGCACGATGCCACCAACAGAAATGTGTAATCACACATTTTTACAAGAGCTAATGGCCAAATTAACCCCCCCTCCCCCTCTCATGCGTGGTAATGACCGAGTGATTTGTTGCTTATTTTTCACAGGAATTCATTGCTTTTTAGAGGAGATGCAGCTGATGCAGGTTTGCAAATGGCCACAAATGAGGGAACCTACTAAGACGCCAACAAGCCTCTCAACCCAATCTGTCGAATTTGTGGCAAAATCAGACATTAGCAAATTAAGATCTTTTTCTTTTGTGTCTGATGCCTTGGCCTACACTTTTTCATTTTCTTATAAGATGCTTAATGCTCACAGGAAAGCACCATTTTGCATTACTAGCTAAAATAACAGTAAATGTCAAGATGTAAATGACACTGTGTGTGTGTGTGTGTGTGTGTGTGTGTGGCCAAATTTAGATTATTCAAATTGAAGAAATATTAATTTCTTTATTCTTTTTATATATGTATATGTATATACAGTCATGTGCAGTGAAGATTATACATCGCCTAATAGGCTCCTAATAAAAAGAAAATTTTTTGGTGAAAATGTATTGAACATTTGAAAAAATCATTCCGACAAGTATATTGAGGGTAAACGTATGGCTAATAAGCAAATATAATGAAAATACCAATTTTTCAGAAAAATTGAAAGGTGTTGCAAATTTTATTTTTTTTACTTTTGCATATCATGAATGAACTTCAAACCATCTGGAATAGTTCAGTGAGTGAAGAAATTAAAAAATATGTGAACACCATGCCTGAAAGTTTAAATACTGTAATCAAATAAAGGGTGGCCACAATAAATATTAACTTTTGTCTTAAAAAAGAGACTGTTATTTTTGTTATTACTATATATATATTGTTGTTTGTTTACTTATTCTCATCCAGTATTACATTAAATAAATAAATGAATAGTACTTGGTTTCTGATTTATCTTCATTTTGTTAAGTGTATAATCATCACTGTATCACTGTATTTTTTAATTTCTTCACTCGCTAAACCATTCCATATGGTTTGAAGTTCATGCAAAAAACTTTTGCTATGCAAAAGTAAAAAAAAAAATAGAAATTGTGACACCTTTCAATTTTTCTGAGTGATTATGCAGTGATTATACACTAGTTTTTACTTTGTTTTATTAGGAGCCTGGTCAGACAAAAGTGGTGTTGTATATAATCTTCACTGCACACTACTGTGTGTGTGTGTGTGTGTGTGTGTGTGTGTGTGTGTGTGTGTATACTTAGATACTTATCCTGTTTATTATTGAATGTTCCTTGCATTTCTTGACTGGTTCAAGTCCTCCGTGCTTCAGCCTTAGGATAGAATTACAGAATGTGCGCACACAGCTCCTTCATTTCCAGATATAACACTCCTGTATTTTCATTAAAAGCTTTTTTCCTTTCTTGTTGTCTCTTCGCGCTACTTTAATAGTGAGAACTTGTACTAGGCATCATCATGGTAAGTCATACTGGTCTAATTAATTCAAATTCTGCCAGAAAGTACATGTGAAAGGAGCACTCGCTAGCTACGATGTTGATGATGCTAGGTCTTTGAGGATGTATTTCGTATCTGTTTAATCCTAAATGTGCAGAGCGTGGTGTCTTTAAAACCTCTCTGGAAGAAATGATGAATAACTAAGAGTATTGGTTTGTTTTATGCAGGGTTAATGAAAAGAATAAAGCAAAGAATGAAAGAAGGGGGATTTTGTTACTGTGCCAAGCATTAGTGTTAAAAAGAAATCTCTCTGATGAGGAATAAATCATACAGACGTTCATCCATCTAAAATGGCCTGGGCCAGAGGTTAGAAACAAAAGCCTACACTATTGAAACTAATGACCCATTTCATTTACAGAGCTTCATTTCTACTGCCTCATAAATGAACATAACAGCCTTTGAGCTTTTCCATGAGTACATATGCGTATAGGAATGGGGAATTAAATGGGCTATGGATAATACAATTGATTTTAATGGCCTGCTAGAACAACAGAACTGGGATGTTCCACCATGATGTCTCAGCTGCTCTTATTCAGCTCCATTGGTCCTTTATGGGAAGTGATTTAGTTGCCTTTTAATGAAGGCTGATTGGCAAGCAAGTGTGAGTGACCATTATCAACGGACTGCTTCTTGCTGCAGTGTAAAATTCTGGGAATATTTAAGCACAAGCATTTGGAGCTTTCAACAATTCATTGTCAGTGATGGCAGGTCTGAAACCAGGCCACATCCTCACGTGTCCCATGTCCTGTCTATCACCTCCTTGATCGACAGCTCATTAGAAAGCTGAGCTCTTTTTTTTGGGTTTGCGTCCTTCTTAAATTTTATATTAGTTTTTTTATATAAAGATGAGTGACAAAGGGAAAAAAAGACAACAGTCAGTGTCTTTATAAAGTGTTAAAGCCTACAAGCGGTACATTCTGCAAGCCTCTGGAACTGATTAAGAGAGCTAGAGCACTATTCTTCCAAATTATATTTCCTTATTTGGGTATCTGAAACACCGGTAGGAGGCATGATTGCATGGTGGTTAATGTGTCTGCCGCACAGCAGGTTGTTTGGTCTTCTCCCACAGTCCAATGACATTCACATTAAGCTGTTTCAAGTTGCCCCTAGGACCTACATGTGAATTATTGTGTGTGTGTTTGTTGCCCTGCGATGGTCGGGTGAGCTCTTCATGGTGTACCTCACCTTTGCCCAGTGTTGGCTGAGATAGGTGCCAGCCTCCCCTGACCCTAATAGGAGAAAGCAGTTTTGCAAGTGAGTGAGGGAGTGTATAGTACACCCGTCCAAAATTTGTCACAGGTGTTTGGTTGGGTTAAGACTTGTGACCATGAAGGCCATGACATGCTATTCATATCATTCTCTTCCTCATCAAACCCTCGTGCCTTGTACATCCGAGCGTCTTTGACGAGATCACTTTGAGTATAAATGTTTCATCGTATGGTAAGTGTGATCAATCACAGGAACTTTGTATTTCTTTGCACTGACGTTTCGAGACGACAAGCTGACCCAAACCATGACAGCAAAATATCTCTCGTTCTTTCTACATGACTTCTTTTTCTTTCTTTTGTTTTTTTTTCTCTTGCTCTATTTCTTCTCCTTGTACAAATCAGTGTTTATCTTACTGTCATATCAGGAAGAAATAACTGTCTATCATGACCTGTGTCTGCATGGGTGCTGATAAAATAGATTAATTAATTAATTATTCAATTAATTCATAAAAAATACACATTGCTTGATTAACAAAGGCAACTGCATTGATTCCTATTGATGGGCACTCTTGTGGCCCTGAATGAAAGTGATTCAAATGAGATTCTTAAGTGCTCCAGGCAAAGTGATGGCCTTGTGACTGCTAAAGGCAGCCTTAAGGCTCACGTGTCACCGGACTTGGATCACTGGGGACTCTTTAATGGGACATTTTGTCCACTTTTTTGCCCCAGGAGGACACAAAGAACTCACGGCATTCATGGGAGGGGATAAAAACAATTAACTACATGCAATGCCTATGGACAGAGATGTAGGGAATGATGTTAGGATTGGAGATGATATTGATTTCAGCAGAAGAACTATGAGATTTTTATTTGAACAGCTGTTTCATATAGATTACTATTATTATTACATGTGGTTTGTACTTGATGATTGGGAATTCTAAACACTTAACAAGATATGTGTGCATATTTTCTCCACCCTCATTCCATCTTCTCTTTGTTCATAAACCGCAGTGAACTGTACACAAATTTGCTAGCATGTACACTAGCATGTTTTATTCTCACATTCAGGATCACCAGGAAGATGAATGAGTAGTCTACTACAGAGAGATGCTTAATGAAGAGATTATGTGTCCTGTAAGCAAAATTATATAATAATCAGATGTTTGGTGGGTTTGCTTAATGCTGCTTAAATACACCAGGGAAAAAGAGGCAAATCAAGGAGTAGATCATCTCTTTTATTGTCTCTACAAGCTGCTCTACTTATTGATTGCCCTGCCTGCTTCTCACTCCTCTCAGGTTAAAATCTGAGCAGCAGATGACATTAGGGCATACACAAATGAGGATGCATGACCGTATTTAATTCTTTTACTCTCTCTTCTCCCATAGCAACAGACTGGCGCCTAGCAACCATGACCGGATACAGCGGCTGAGGCAGGAGTTCCAGCAGGCCAGGCATGAGGAGGAGCCTGATGACCGGCGCCGTACTTACAGCCTCCAGCAGCAGCCGTGGGTAAGAGAGAGATTGTCCTTGCTGATTCCTAGCTGTACTGAACCATTCCTACTGTTTCATATTAATATACAGTTACACTGTGCTCTTTTGTGTACATATGAATGACAGTGTTAATAAAAATTGACCCTGACTTGGCCATTTAGGCATTTTGTTACCTCAAGTGCTTAGGGCACATCTGGCACAATAAAAGAATCTGGACACACCCCTTTTAATGATTTGCACTCAAGTCAGATAGTCACCTACTAAAGTAACCAAAGAGAATTGTAGCTTATTAAAGATTAGAAGTCTTCCATTCTGCTGGTGAGTTCTTGATTATGATTGGTCAGACAGTAATGATAAATTTTACATTTGTTGCATTTACGACGTTTGGCAGACACCCATAACCTATTAGCTAAATTAAACATAAGTTTTGACAGTACGTAACTTATGAGGGTAGGTAAGCCATTATTAGATGTAATTAGTATATATTACAGAGGAATGGCACAATCTGATTGGTCCACTATCTAATGATTAAAATTAATTGTTTCCAGTGGATGCCAGGCACTCACAGTTTACTCCAGTTACTTGGAGTGTGCAGCATCATTATTATTACACTTGAAAATGGAAAAATAAGCCATAAAATGATTGTTTTTTCTTGTGTTTCTACATAGAAACCAGTTAGCTTAGCAGGGAGTCTCACCCTTTAGCCACACCTCTGCTTCTGATGGCTTCTTCCCTGCAGCTTGTTTGATTTTAAATAACAAAAATAAACACCTAATTCTTGAGAATAAAAACTAAAAAAATCCATTCCTAATATCAAGTCAAATACATTAGTTCTGAATCGTGTTGCTTTTGGGGATTTGGTCTAGAATGGATAGAAGAGCCAGCTGGCTAAGGTAAGCTTTTAGCATAGCGTCTGCTTAGCTTGGCTCAGAGCACACTGAGCTCACCTGATGAAGTCTGTCATGGTTGAAAATGTGTTAAAAAAAAATAATAAAAAATCAACTACAAGTTTTTTTTTGCGGATGTTCCCGTATAGTATATGGTAAAACAATTATGCGTGTATGGCTAGGTGAATGTCTCTGAATTTAGTAGTTCAGCACCATTCACCTCACCTTCAGTACATAAATCACAATGTCTCACAACGTTCCCCTGCTGTGATTGTTGTGCATTATTGCTGTTAGTAGGGCATGCGTACACATTGTCTCCCTTACCCATTTTGTTCTGGTCTAATTAGGTGTTCTGGGAATAGGGTTATACACCTGTGATTCTAAACGTGACATGACTTGGTAATTGCTTGCTGACATTGTACATTCAGCTCATACACACCTCATCATACCCATCACCGAGCACCTCAGGAGCATCTAAAGCAGTTTATTTTCCATTCTGTATACAACAAGGACATACAATAACACTGACTTATGGGAAGGGAGCAAGAGCACCCCAGCACTATCTACAAAAATCTCTTTCATTTATTTACAAACCTCCAGAAACCCCATTTATTCATCAGTCCCACACTCATGGGTGTATGTTTTAACACTGAGCCCCTGTTTCTCAAGCCTCATTTGTATTTCAGGGTTAGAGGTTAGACATTATTTTAATGTTATCTCCAAGCTAAAACAATATGAGGCTGGGAACTTGAGCCAGGGATCAGAGGTCACATAGCTGTGTATCTTTCCGCTGTAATGGCTTGAATCGGACATGGAAATCTGTCCTGTAGCTTCCTGTTCGAGGCACTGGGGGATTTTAAGGGATGACAACCTAATTACCTGGAGGGATAGAACTATTTCCTAAATTAGGGGTCAGTTCAGTGACCCCCCTGTCTTGGACACATGTTCCTTCGTAGACTGGAATTCCTAAATAGTTCAACAGTGCCGGATTGTTTTAAAGTTGTCTCTTTCATGCAAGGTTTCTCATCGAGGCCTTGCTGATGGGGAAAACCCCCCCCCCCCCCCCCCCCCCCCCCCCC
>JAOUQZ010000044.1:10513287-10547329 GCA_028564935.1 Neosilurus hyrtlii
ACACACACACACACACACACACACACACACACACACACACACACACACACACACACACACACACACACACTTGTCAATCACAGTAACTCTAGACAACTGTTGAAATCTGTGAGCCTGTGTATGCATAAGAGGGTTGATAGTAATGAAGAAAGATGTGGAAAGCTGGCTACAGTTTCAGGAGTTAATTTTTCCCGGCCCCGGTTGGTAGCTATTGTGTAATTGGGAAAGTTGGCCAAATTAGGGAGAAATGAAGACAGAAAGAAAAAAACATCTCGAACCTAATGACATTACATTACTACTGAATTTGACATTAATGAATACTGAATTCTGATTGGTCAGTCAGGGCATTCAGCTGCCATTTATTTGTGTATAACAGACTGTAGCTGTGGAGGACATTGTTAGCAGATGCAGTGAAATTATTGCAACTCGTAAAATCCTTTTGAATCAAGATTATGTCCCAAATCATTGATTTATTCAGTAAGTAGCCATGTAATAATTGGTTTAATGTGCAGTAAGCTGGTCATTATTGTGAAATAAACCTCTTCAGAGTGATTCACAACCCCTTTATTTTGTGTCAGGGTTAATTTCCTGATAATGACAGGCTTGCTGTACATCATCCCTTATTTAAAGGAGAAGACAACACTTGTTAAAAGTTAATCACATTCTAATCTCTAGAATATCTTTCTATGAGCAAAATTTTTGTGCCCTTGATTAAGGCCCTTAACCCTTAATTGCTCAGTTGTATAAAAAACATATTTATTAGTCACTCTGGATAACAGTATCTTCCAAATGCTGTAAATGTAAATGTAAAATTTGGGTATTTTGATGTCATCATTCAGAGAATAGGTTTTTAAATAACTCTCATCTCATTCATTTGCCAAACCGCTTAACACTATAAGGTTCGTGGGGAGATTAAGTTCTCAGCCAGCACTTGGTGAAGATGGAGCACACCCTGAATAGCTCACCAGACCATCTCAGACCAACAAAGAACCATTTTGACTCACACCTAGGGGCAATTTTGAACAGCCAGTTTGCCTAATTTGCAGATCTCTGGACTATGGGAGGAAAATGAAGTCCCCGGAGGAAACCCATGCAAGCACAGGGGGAGCATGCAAACTCCATACTGAAACGCCCTTGCAAAGCCTGGGACGATAACCCTGCATCACTACGCCACCTTGTTGCCCGGTTTTCAAATAATTGCCAATAAAATCATTTAAAAAGCAGTTAACATTCTAAAATTTTGCACACAAAAAGGTTTTTATGTAGAGTTTTGATTGAGTTTCCTTTTCAGCACCTGCTGTCTTCTCCGTTAACCATGCCAGCTAGCTTACTACAGTACCTGAAATCATGTTAAGTACAACTACTCCGAATATTATGCTCTCTTCATTTCCATTTATCTCATAGCCTTCTTTATATATTTTATCTTTCCTCTCCAGACAGAAATGTGGGTGCACAAATGCTCTCCATGTGTTTGGGTATACAGAAGAAATGTTGAGAAAGAGTTGTGTAAACAGAGAAAAAGACAGTATGATGGTGTATAAAGGGAGTTAGCATGCATACAGGTCGTGATCCTCATCCACCCGGCTCACTGACCTCGCTTCGATATCAAAGTCTTTAGGTCGCCCCACATGGTAATCATAATTATTATCCCGTGCTTGGCTACCACTCAACTCTTTTACTCTTTGCTCTTTGAATGTTTTAGATTGCTGCAAACATTTTTTTTCCACAATTGCAGCTTTGTCTGACAGAAAGGGCTTGTGTTTGAACAGATGGGACAAGTTGCATTGTGATGTTTTCTTTATCTTTAAAGCTAGAAAAGAATTTAAATCGAAAGAAAGTGGTGGGAGGAAGCTCGACGTTCTTTTGTTTTGGCCTGGAAATAAGAAACGGCATGTGCCATTTTGAATGTGCGTTGGGGAAATGCTGTGTTTTTATAAAGCATTGTATTTCACATGGAGAATGAATAATCAGATTTAGTCTCAGCTAATACAGTTATGCAACCCAACTGATCACTCCCTGAAGGCATGTTTCAGAAAGCATCCACATGGCATAGTCTCCAGTGACTGACGGAATACACACACACGCAATCATACACAGAATTTCAGGATAATTCACACCCTCACACTTTCTCCTAGTTTCTATCCTCAGGCTGAAAGATTGCGAGATCTTTTTCCCTTAGATCTCATTTAAAAATGTAATTTTTGTGGCTGTTTTTTCACTGAAATCTTTGTCCCTGGTCTTTAGTTAGCTTGATAGCCATTGCTTTATCTTCCAGATATGTTGTTTCTAGAGGAGGTTCTTTACTACTGCGTTCATTAGACACACATATAATTGCCTAATTTCCCTGTGTTTTAATGAATCCGGCTTCACTGAGGACTTTAATTCCTCTGTTTTTACAGCTGTGTGCTAAGACAAAAACCTTTTTCAGAGAACATTATAAACCCTTTCCTTTGTCTGAGACCTTTTTCCCTCCCTCTCTTCCAAACATTAGTGCTGCATTACCATCAGATCTGCGGGCCAGCCGACACTAGCCCAGGTACAAATGGATAATTATGCTGACATGCGATAACAATGTTACTCATTAGAGCAGTGTTCTTGCATGACACGCTAACCCTAACCACTCAGGAACAAGCATTTACATGACTAAGAGTCATACATATGGGGTTAAGGTCAGGGGTTAGGAATATACGTGGTGGTGAACTTCGGATATGACTGTGGTTTGGGAACTACTAATAGTGTAGTTCCCATGTAATTTCTATGCTAACTTCATTATAGCACATTACTCTGTGCTAATATCTCCAATTAGCTTTCTTTGCCATTGATCCGAGAGAGCCTATTAACAAGCTAGCTGAGGCTAGCACACTACTAGCCTCAGATTTCCTGCCCAATTCGTACTGAGAATCTGATACTTATTGAACATATAACTAGTATCACAATTTAGAATATTTCCATGTGCTGATAATGTCCATGACCAGACAATATTTTAATCAGTTTTCTGTTTGTCCCTCTCACTTCGCATTCCACACCCATGATCCATTGTGCCACTCTCATGGTCTCTCTTGCAATATATGTTTTTACCTCAGAGGGCTGCGAACCCCTTACAGCACCTGTTATATAGGACAAACGTCCATTCGCACTTACATTCACAACTAGGAGCAATTTTGAATAGCATAATAACCTAATATGCATGTCTTTGGACTATGGGAGGAAACCAGAGCACTCAGAGGAACCCCACACAAGCATGGGGAGAACATGCAAACACCACTCAGAAACACCCCATGCCAATCTTGGGGCTTGAACCCAGGACCTTCTTGCTATTTTAACCTCATTTCCCCCCTAATTTTAGTCGTTTTCAATTCCCACCCATCAAGTGTTGCCTCCCTATCACATACGGCCACCACCAACCAGGGAGGGGCATAAGCATGCACATGCCCCCCTCAGTGACATGCGATGCAGCCACCCGCCTCTTTAAGAACTGCTGCGCATGTGCATTTGGCGAGGGCCTAACACACTCAGAGGGAAAGCGATATCCTCTCCTGTTGTACGAACGAACTCACATGTGCCCACATGTGGCTGGTGATTGCTGTGAGTGACGGAAGTGTATGCCATCCCTCTGTCCTGTGGGAGCTGAGGCAGTGAGCTCCTATCGACTGCCAGTTGCGGATGGCTGCGGGGCATCAACCTGGATTCGAGCTTGCAACCTCCAGGTTGATAATCACATACCTTGTCGATGTGCCACTCAGGAGCCCTATTATATCATTTACGTTATTTTTCAATCTAGGTTGCAGCAATTATTTGTGAGTAAACATGATTTTCTTACACGTTTTTGCAACTCTTACCAAAAAATGAGTGCAATGAGTGTATGAGTGGAAGTGATGGCACCAATGATCATCAAACCCCCTATTGAAACCTTGGTCTTTTTCACCAAACTTGCACCTTCAAATAGTTAATGTTAGTGAGTGTACAGTATCTTAGTCACCTACCGTAGCTTATATATAAAAACCTACTCAAAATTGACTTATGCTGTTAGTCCATACTCAAGCCTTAACTCTCACATTGGATCTTACTCACTCACACCTAGAGGTAATAATACAGCTAGTCTACATACTGGTATGTTTCTTTGGAGAAGAGAGGACACCAGAGAACCCAGAGGACACCCACACAGGCTCAGGAAGAACATGTGTAACACCAGACAGGAATTGACCTGAGCTCAAGATTGAACCCAGAACTGTGGAGTGACCCTGTGTGTATTCATGGGAATAAATTCACAACGTGTGATGCATGATTGTGTATTTTGCTTGTTTTAATGCTTCAGCTTTGATCCATAATGGAGATAAATTTTTGTGTGTGTGTTTTGTGCAGGCCAATGCTGGAGGTTATAGTCAGACAGGACGGCACTCAGTGTCTGTAGATGTTCAGATGCAGAAGCAGAAACAAGATGACCAAGATGCTTTTACACAATCCCAGAGACAGTACAACTCCTTACCACGGTAAGAAAACACACACACCATCTCACTTTCAATCTCCGCAAGATGTATTTACTACAATGTCACAGTCACGCTTCCCGAGAGCCCACACACACACACACACACACACACACACACACACACCCTTACCTAATACCTCAGTATCATTCTTCATCCAGACGTCCTCCCTCAGTCACATTCTTGTCCTGTAACTTAACACTCTTCATCAGAACAGTCTTTGTGTGTGTGTGTGCACGTGTGTATTTGTGTGTGTGTGTGTGTGTGCGTGCACACTCTTTGGCCTCTGCAAAACTGATAAGGAGCACCTAGACCTGGGAAACCTGCTTTCAGGGGAAGTTTATCTTGGCAGCTGCACTCCTCTGGGCCTTTTCTAGGATGTCAGGGAGGTTTTACCGTCTTCCTCCATCTGTTTCTTCTCCTCATCGCTCTTTTAGTCTGTTTTTCATCCTCCTTCTTTTACATATTTAGCCTAAAATGTCAGTAAGGCTCTGTGTGTTCCATGACTGTCTGATATCAGGCTTTCATATCCAAACCTAGCCAGAGTTTACCACGTGTCCTGAAACTCCTAATTGTGAATATGTACCTCCTGTGCTAGTTTGAAAGAATGGACTTAATTTTGTGCAGAGCTTTTATTTTATTATTATTGTTTGCTAGCTAAAAGTGTGTGTATGATGCAGAGGTGCTTGGGAAATAAACTGTCAGGTTTATAGCAGTTCCATTTGTTTTTCCAAGTAGATTTCAGATTATGCTCTTTAGGTAATTGCTGCGGGAAACATTGCCGAGTGTGTGCGTGTGTGTGTATGCACATGTCTTATATATACTGGGAGGAGTAGTCCTGCCATGTGGGTAAAGTCTGTGTGTGGTCGTCATTTATTTCATGCCTTTTCATGATATGGTACAGGATATGCTGACTTTTTTGTTTTTTTTTGCAGTTTAGTCACTATTAGTGTCAGACATGGAGCAAAAAAGTATGCATGTCAAATAGTTTAAGAAAAATACTGAAAAGAGCTCCACCAAGAATTTAAATTTTCCAATTTACAAACTTCCTTGGGTCCTTAGGTGAAAAATAATTCAAATTTCCATCCATAAAAATGCTAAATAATGTTTGTCAGTCATGTTCTGGTACTTCGGCATAAATCCGAAAGAAATTACCATTACCAAGAGCTAGGCGATATATTGATAAGTCATCGTATCATGATACAGTCATTTATATTGTCAGCCAACTGAATATAGTATCACAGTTTAGTTAAAATATTAGATTTCTTCGAAAAAGAGGCAGTGGTGACTTAATGGTTAAGATCTCTCTCTGTTCTGGCTCCAAGGTGGTGGAATGAACTTCCTCTGGATGTCCGGACAGCTGAGTCACTGGGTATCTTCAAACGACGGCTGAAAACCTACCTCTTTTGGCAGTATTTAGATTAGCACCATGTTTAACACACAAAAAAACCAAAACACATGCATACCTACCCACTGAGTTGTGACTGATGGTATACCTAGTCTATGTCCTGATGAACCAGTATAAGAGTATACTCACTGATAGTGACTTTAAAGCACTTCTGTAAGTCACTCTGGTTAGGAGAGTCTGTTAAATGCTGTACATGTAAATGTAAGACCTGAGACACACACAAGTGATTTTGTCCGAAAGTACAAGCGAATTTTATTTTTAGGGGAATTAAATGAATTTGAAATGGAATTTGCATATTTCCTGAAAAAGTTGATCAAATTCGAGGTAAATGATCCATATTCACAATCTTGGTGAAATTATAATTAACATTTTAATGTTTCGAAGTGACTGCATTTCAAGCATAATGGCGGTATTTTCAGCCAAAACCAACTGAAAACGATGTTGTGCTATTTTGTTGTTATATTGCTAACATATGTGTCAGCTATAAGGTTCTGGATTACTGATCCGAAGGTCAAGGGTTCAAGCCCCAGTACCACCAGAATGCCACTGTTGGGCCCTTAAGCAAGGCCCTTAACCCTCAATTGCTCAGTTGTATAAAAAATATATATAAATTTAAGTCTTTCTGTATAAGAACATGTCTGATAAATGCTGTAAATTAATGGTAAATACATTGCAGTGTTTTTAATGCACACACACACACACACACACACACACACACACACACACACACACACACACACGTATATATAGTGTGTGTGTATATATATTTCTGGATCTGAGTAGTATACAAAATAGTGTTTTAGTATAAGCAGGAGCTTGTTTATAGCTTATAAGTTTATAGCTATGAACCTAGAAGAGAGCCCAAATTAATTTCAAGGTAAATATCCAGTGCAGGCCTTAAGTGTTTAATTGCATTGGACAGTGTGTGGCCTTTTCCAGTGAGATCAAAAAAACTAAAAAAATAAAGGGAAATAATAATAATCTATTCGTTCATTCATTTATTTTTTAAGCCACTTAATCCTAATTACGGTCGCGAGGGAAGGCTGGTGCCAATATCAGCCAACTCTGGGCGAGGGCGACTTACACCCTGGACAGCTCACCAGACTATCTCAGGGCCGACACACACACACAACTATTCACACTCACAATCACACCTTGGGATGATTTGGAACTGACAATTAGACTACTGTGCATGTTTTTGGACTGTGGGAGGAAATTGGAGTACCCGGAGGAAACAGAAACGCCTGAACCCGGGAATCGAACCCAGTCCTTCTTGCTGTGAGGCGGATGTGCTAAACACTACCCCACCATAATTATAATAATAAAATTCTCAATTATATGAAGAGTTCTAAGACACTAATGCATTCTTAGTATAGCGACTTAAACTCACTGACAGCTGTGTGTGTGTGTGTGTGTGTGTGGTGGGGGGGGGGTTCCTCCATAAACAAATCTATTACTCCTGACCCTGTGCTCCATCTCTGTGAGTCAATAGAGATGTTGACACTCGGTCCTCAGCAGGACATAATGATGCTTAATCAATGTAAACAATTCTCATCCACTTTTTCCTCCGTGACTCAATCTGGTGCACTCGGCTCACTCTCTCAAGTGCCAGATTCCTCCACGACAGCTCACTTTCTCAAGGGAAGCATTGCTAAAAAGCCTGGTTGGGTCTTATCCATTCCTTTTATAATCTAACATTTGCCGAGCAAGGTCAGGTTGGTGAGGATTGACCTTTGCCTTCTGAAGAACGGTTCTCTCATATGATGTCTCGATGGACTAAGCCAGTCTGTTCTTTCTGTCACTTTGCACACAGCTCAGGACTGAAGTCAGATCTGCAGATTTCCAAGTAGCAGTAATGAAGAGTTTTTTTGTCTGAAGAAGGATTTGAGACGGAATGTCGGATACCATGACCGTAGGCTGATTAGGCGTAATGAAAGTCATGTGAAACAGAAAGCGCTACTTGAATACAGTAAAACAGCTGCATGTTGTAACAGGCGAATCCCCCCCACATACACGTACAAAGTCTTGCTAACAAATAGAAAATGTTATTAAAGGTTTTATTTGGTTTATAAATAATTTATGCTGTAATTAATACTTATTGCACAGCATATTTCCTGGCGGTTGTCTTGCCCCATGATCTACACCATATGTTTCAGTGGAACATTGCGACCCCCCCTCCCCCCCCTCCCCCCCCATCACAAGCTTAGTCTTCCTCAGCTGAACTTTGTTTTGCCATGACATCACTGTCATGCTGTGTTGGAAAATAACATGAAGCAAGGATTGAATTGTGAAACAATGGCCATGTTGAACATCTTGCAACTTGTTTTCACAACATGAAACTCTGTATTCTTTCACTCTTGAGTGCCCTAACTGTCTCAGGGCATTTTCATGTACAATCCGAACTCTACTCAGGACTGTCTCAATTCAGCACACACATGCATCTCTTTTGATACAGACAAATTCATCATAGACCGTCCACATTCACATATATTGCATATACAGTATATTTGTAATTGTATAAATTAAATTTCTATGCTGTCGCATAAATATTCCCATTCACTGGAACTAACCTGTTCCAGCATGACAATGCTCCCATGCACAAAGCATGAAGAAATGTTTTGTGAAGGTTGGTGTGAGTCAGTGGCAGTGTTGGCTTAGTGTTTAAGGCCCTGGGCCACTGATCAGAAGGTTGGGGTTTCAAGACCCAGTACCGCCAATCTGCCACTGTTGGGCCCTGAGCAAGGCTTATAAACCTCAACTGCTCGGTCGGGTAAGTTTACTTTTAAATTTATGGCATCTAGAGTGACTTACATTTTCGAAGTCTAATTTATACAACTGATCACATAAGGGTTAAGGGCCTTGCTCAAGGGCCCAACAGTGGCAGATTGGTGGGACTGGGTCCTAAATGCCCACCTTTTGGATCAGTAACCCAGAGCCATAACCACTGAGCCATGACTAGTTAACACGTTAGGGATGAACTGGAACACCGACTGCATCCAGACCTCCTCACCAAACATCAGTGTGATCTCACAAAGTAATCTTATAGCGGAATGATCAGAAATCCCCACAGCCATGCTTCAAAATCTAGTGGGAAGCCTTCCTAAATGAATGAAGGTTATTATAATACACTGAATCCGGAATGGGATGTTAAAGAAGGATATGCATTGTGATGGTAAGGTGTTTGTGAAATTGTTGGCTATAGAGTTCTACTGTTTATATAGGCTTTGGTTTCTGTTGTTGTTTTTGCCAAAGAACCCAGTGTTCACATGGTGCCACTCACACCCAGGATCACTATTAAGTTCAAGTGCACCTCAGAGTGTCTTTGACCAAACAAAATATCCTTCAATTTTAAAATGTAAACATGAAAACATGCAAAATGTTTTACCTTATCGCCAGAAAAAGGGAATTCTGAGCAATCCAAGTGTAAATAATTCTCTGTGCACTCTAAGTGGGAAGGATGCCATCCTGTCTCCCCTGTTGATCAGGACGGTGCTGTACAATCACAGCCATCTGGTAGCTCATGTATACAAAACAGGGTGGTTAGCGTTCGTCCGAGCACATTCAGCTGTTGCATAAACAGAGGTTTGAAAAGATTCGGCTTCACTTGGCTCAGAGGAAACACGTATTCGCCTTCGTGTTCCTCAGCTGGTAGCTGTAGGGAGACATAAGAAAACTTAGCTGTTGCGTGGGAACGGGATATGACCATTAGCAACAGGGTCAAGCTAGAAAGGCTATAA
Organism: Neosilurus hyrtlii; assembly: GCA_028564935.1. Lineage (NCBI taxonomy): Eukaryota > Metazoa > Chordata > Actinopteri > Siluriformes > Plotosidae > Neosilurus > Neosilurus hyrtlii. Next base: position 10,522,917 of record JAOUQZ010000044.1, read on the forward strand.
AGCACTGTGTGCTTGAACAACAGCCACTGAAACAGCTTTCAAATAAATCTCCTTGGGTTTACAGTGCACTACTCGGCATGTGCAATATCAGTCATTTGCTTTTCTTGCCCTCTGTGTTTTTCTGCAAATATATAAACAGTTCCATAAAAAACATAAAACTATGAAGAGAGAGAGAGAGAGAGAGAGATGGTGGATGAAAAGCCTGTAGGCTGTTCAGGAGTAATGGATATTATATACTACAGCATTTGTTAACAGCCAAAAGAAAGGAAGATGTACAGACACACATGCAGATAAAGATGTCTGGTACTGTGACTGGTTCATGAGAGAAAAAAATTGCTGGACATTTTACTGTTTATAGTGTATTATGTAATAAGTCCATGGATGTGAATGTGAAAGGACTAAAGAATTTACAACAGGGGTTTTTATTTACATTTACTATTTAAATCTGAAATCACTAACTCACTCATTTGCTTAACCACTTACTCTTTCTAGGGTAGCGAAAAGGCTGGAGTTTATCTCACTAGGCAAAGGAGGGGCACATCCTGAACAGCTCGCCAGACCATCAAAGAGAACATATACATAACCATACACACTCTCACCCAGGGGCAATTTAGAACAGCCATTTAGCCTAATGTGCATGTCTTTGAATTGTGGGAGGAAACCAAGTATCCGGAGGAAACCCACACAAGCACAGGGAGAATCTACAAACTGCACACAGTGTCCTCACATCCTTGTCGGGCCCGAAACTTAAACCCAAGACCTTCTTGCTGTCAGCAGACGTGCTAACCACTATGCCACCGTGCCGCCAATCTAAAATAATATGAATCTCATTGAAATATTTGCAAAAAATATTTTGGTTATTTATTAAATATAAAGTTTTTATGGTTTAGATTAAACTCATTCAATTTTAATGATCAGCTGGTTGATAAATAGAAAAAACTCTTGTAGTAATAATAATAATATATGAATTAATATCTCTCTCTCTTTCTCTCTCTCTCTCTCTCTCGCTCTCTCTCTCTCTCTCTCTCTTTGTGTGTCTGTCTGTCTGTTTCTCTCACTCTCTTACTCACTCTCTCTCAGCCAACCACGTAAGAATCCCAGCACCGTGTCTCAAGACTCCTGGGATAAGGTCTACCCCCCAGGCGAGGTGTTCCAGTCAGCTAAAGACAACCCACGCTATTCAAGCTACCAGGGCAGCCGTGGTGCTAATGGCTACCTGAGTGGTCCGGCATTGGGCCTGAACGCACGTGTGCTGCTGGAAACTCAGGAGCTGCTCAGGCAGGAGCAGAGGCGCAAAGAACAAGAAGCACAGGCCAAGCTCGGTCCACAAAACGACTCATTGGCCCTGTCCTCAACCTCCAAAGGGCCCTACCGGCATGACGTGCCACCCTCGCCATCCCAGCTCGCTCGCCTTAATCGACTTCAAAGTCCTGAAAAGGGCCGGCCATTCTACTCCTGAAGAGAGGAGAGGGATGGAAGGGAGCAGGAGGACACACACTATGAACTTTAAGCTTTTCAGAAAACATAGGGATTTTGGTTGATGACTTTTTTTTTTTTTTTAATGCCATGTGCATCAATACTTTTTTAATACACAGTTATGGTCCAACCATCCAGTGTCTCCACATGGTATGAAAGTGTGTGTGTTTGTGTGAATGTATTTGAATGTGTATTCATATATTGACTGGCATCCTTGCCAGTCCTGACAATCAGAAAACAGCCAGCAGGTTCCCGCGTTTGCATTTGTATTCCTATAGCGCTGTGACCTACATAACTTACTTCACCTGCGACAAGTTGCGAATGTTGAACTGAGTGTTGAGGAAAGTCGATAGTATTTTTTTCTGCGCTGATTAGACAGAACTATTTTGAATACATATTTTCATCTGAATACTGCAAAAAAAAATTTGAATGAGAGCTGTCAATGTATACATAGATGGACTGCATTCAATGAAATCCCAACATACTGTGTGTTAATAAGGTGTTTGGCCACCACAAGCCATGTCAGTACTCCTTGGTATCAATTCTACAAGTCTCTGGAACTGTACTGGCCCGATTAATTCTGTTCTTCCAAAAGATATTTCCTCAGCTGTGGTTTGGATGATGGTGGTGCTGAGCGCTGTCTGACATCACTAACATCACGTCACATACTTGCTAACATGCTGTAGAAGTTCAGTTGGATGGCGATATGGTGACTAAAGACTTTGTCATCAAAACATTGTCACCCCATCACGTGACCAGTCAGAAGAACTTTTCTTGTTTCTTTTAATTCAGTGACACTTTGTTCTAAAGTACACAAGTTGACCACAGCACAATATCCTCACATGCAACAGATCCACCAGATTCCTTTCATTCCTCACCCATGTGTATGTTTCTTAGAGAAAAATAAATGAGATTAAGAGAAAGAGAGGGACAATGAGAGACTGAGACTAAGCCTACTACCCTGCAATCCTTTCACTCATCCAGTCACTCCTTCACCCTGTTTCACACTCCATCCATCACGTTTCCTGTCCATCTTTAAAACCTCCAGACCTTACTTCCATACCTGCTCTTTAACCTCCAGATGGGTGGCCATCAAACATGTTCCTGGGTGTTTGCCTCCCTGAATGCCCATCTGACCAAGTAATCAACAATTTAGTAAGTACTTGAAGACATGTTAGATTTTGGTTAGAGATTAAAACTGCAGGATGGCAGATCTCCAGGCACAGGGTTGATGACCACTGTATTAGATTCTCTTCAACTGTGTCTACTGGTTTCTTAGGAAACCAGGCATGTTGGCAGGTGTCATTTTGACTCCATCTGTGTTTGTGGTTGGTGTCTCTTATTGGTCAAGTAGGTTGTTTTATGGTTCTGTTGAACGTCATCACATACAGGTCCCCTGTACTATGGCCAGTCCTCTGATCTTTACAGCCTTATTTCAGTTCATCATATAGTCCTCTGTTCATTTCTTCATTACTGTCATCTATGATTAGATATTATATTCTTGCTGTTTGCATGTACTCTGTTGGATGATCCAACAGTATGCTTTCCTTCAAGAATCATGTGCATCATCAGTAAGTATTACCATTATGAAGTACCATGGTTGAAGCTGTTGCTTTATTTTTAAATTGATTATTGTTACATTTCTTTAAAGGGTGCTAATACTCTAGACCCTTTTGACATCCGCTTGGTACTAATGCTGTATTTTTTGGTGCACCTCAGGGGTGGGACGTCAGAACTATGATATTCTTTTCAGCCTCATTCAGGCTACAAAATGGACACCTCCATATTCATTGTTTATTAGCAATAAGCTAGCCGACTAACTGTGATAAGGTATTTATATTTACCTACTCAACCAGCACACTATTTGGTCAGATAGTCAAAGGTCTACAAATAGTTGTAAATCCAGCAAAAGTCATTTAAATTCATAAAGTTAAGTTCTACTTGTTTTGTTGGGTTTGTTGTAGGCAGCCATGTTGATGCAGATGATCCTGTGCAGAACTCACAGGGTTGACAACGCCGTGAGTTTTTACAAGTACGATTTCAGTTATTTCTAGCCAGAGGTCAGTTTCAGTCGAATGCAGCAATAAATTATTTCCCGGAGAGGTAAGTAAAGACATCCAAGACACTAATAAAACAGATTTAAATCCAGCCACTCGAACTGTTTTGGGAAGCCAGACATCATTTTTAGCCAGATTGGACATCCAGCCGCTCCTAATCACATGACATCAGTACTCCTGTGATCCATGACTGCTTAAGGGGATTATACTGTGAGTCATATCTCTTGCAATAAAGAACAAAAGGAAGTAAGGTTACAATGGGAGCTGCTGAAGCACAGGAGTTCATTTGAAAATGATATCTGATAGACACTAGCCAGTCAGTGACATGGTATCTTATCCAATTCTGATGCACATTGTAGCTCATAGAAACCTCATATATTTTGTGGCTGTGATTTTTTTTATTTATATTTTCCCATCTCACCCATCCCTATTGAGATGAACACCAGCAGCTTGAAGGCTTTCTATCGTAGTCTCTCATTCACTCCCTCACAATCCCCAAAAATTCAAAATAAAAATGTACAAAATCGTGATGCACATCTTCCCATTGTTGACTAACCGGTACGTTGCTATGAGTGTGGGATTGGTTGTGTGATCTCGAATGAGTTTCTCGGAAATGAACTTTTCAGAACAGCAGCAGGATTTTAGGCTGTTTTACTTCACATTTTGTATTTTATGCATTGGATTAATGGAGACTGTGTTGGTAATGTTTAAGTGCCTGTTAAAGGAGGGATATTTTGTATTAAAGAAGAGTGGGAAAGAACATATTTTAGAAATGATTCAAATTTTTTGTTTGTTTGTAATAATGTCCTTCCACCACAAAACTTTTAGATACTTAAATGAAAAAAAGGAACTTTTTTTTTTTTGCATTGTGTTTATTCTCCTGAGGTAACATGGTGTCCATGGTGTAATACATGTAAGCACTGTGCAACTGCATTTTTTTTTTTGACTAGTCTTTATACATACTGTATGAAATTATAAACAGCTTTCTCTGTACATATCAAATTTAGACAAAATAAAACAGAAGGCTGTCTCTTCCCTTTGTTTACATTACACATGTGTGCATTTTCATTGATCAGGTAACCAGTGACTGAATGACCAATTCATTGTTAACACTTTTCTCAACTTTTTGGTTAGATGGTTTTAAATTTCTTTGAAAGTAGTTTCAGCTGTAATTCAAGTCATGTGTACTGATGCTTTCATTCTAATATTTCATAATTCCCATAGAATCGATTACTTGGAAAGTAGTGTGGCAGACACTTTGCTTCGTCTAACAATAACATGAAATGGAGAAAGTGACTTTTTCTGTAAAATGATAATATATCGATTAAGGCACTGCCTAAAAGCAGAGCTCCTCAAAAAGTCTTTGAGTTGTGTTTCTTAATTACTGCATTGATGTTTTCCTGAAAGAAATCAGTAAAACAATGAGCAATATTTTGTTGGCTAAAAATACTCTCCTACTGTTATATGGATTATCACTCACTCATTTGCTAAACCACTTACTCCTACTAGGGTTGCAGGGGGGCTGGCGCCTATCTTACCTGACACTGGGATGAGGTGGGGTACACCCAGAACAGCTTACCAGACCATCACAGGTGATTTTTTTCACAGGTTTTAACGCATACACACCTAAGGGCAATTTGGAACAGCTAATTAGCCTAATGTGCATGTCTTTGGACAGTGGGAGGAAACCGAATTTTTTTCTGGAGAACGTGCAATCTCCACACAGAAATGCAAGAGCCCGGAAATTTTATCCAGGACCTTCTTGCTGTGAGGCAGATGTACTAACCAGTATGTCACCATGTGCCTGATATAGGAATTCTGTAAACAGAATTTTTAGCTCTGCGAGGGCAGTTAAGCATGCATTTTTCTGGCTAAAACAGTAAGTCATTGGTTTGGAAAGAAATAAGGATTTAACCTTATATAAAATAATTTTAATTTGTAGTTTGCTAGGGGGGACTTCAATATTTTTAATACAAAGACTGCTTTGGTATCCGGTACCCCCAAAAAACAGCAAAACAGCCAGTCAGCATTGTGACGCATAAAGACGTACATGTACACGGAGAGACCACAGGTAGCCCAACAACCCAAAAAAAAATTTAAATCAATGGTTTTTTAAAAAATAGGGTGCTCTGTTCCACCTTTGGCCTGTCCGGGACTCCCACTATTAACTAAACATTTATGGATGGGCATCGGGTGTCAGTACAGAAAGTTTCTCTCTAAAATAACAAGGCTGGTAATTTAATAGCTTTTAGATCTTATTAAATTCAAGAAATGAAAAATAGGCCAGTGGGAGAATAATGGATTAGGGCTGTGATAGTGTTTTATAGTGAACGTTCCACAGCATTAATTCTTGTGGAAAAATAAATGGATAAAGAGTATGACGTCCTTCATTAATAAACAGACAATGGTAAATTATTGTGGTATATGAGGTATAAAACACTTTGGTTCATGCAGTTATAGGAAAATACTTCTTTGTGGTAACAATCAATGCTGTTAAGTGTATTTCATAATAAAAGATTACTGTGGGGAAGCCAGAGCCAATCCCAGCTGATTTCAGGTTGAAGGCAGGGTACACACTGAACCGGTCACCAGTCTATTGCAGGACTAATACAGACACAAACAACCATCCACACTTAGAATCACATCTGTGGGCAATTAACAGTAGGGAGTTGACCTAATGTGAATGTTTTGGGGAAAACCTGTAGACGTACGGCGAGAACATGCAAACTCCACAAAAGTCCTTATCAGCAATAAGACTCTGTGTACACTTAATGACCTTTACTTTTCAGGTAATGTAAGGCAACTTTGTGCAGGATGAACATTTGTCTTAAACTTCATTCTTTGTTCTGGGATCTCGCGCGTTTAGAAAATCACAGAGAAAGGAAATCTGAGAAATATCCTTCCACCACTTTAATCTATTTCTGGTCCCATAATTCACTTTAATGTTGCTTATGACATGGCTGGCCAGTACTGTAATGAGAAGTGTAATGAGTTTGATGGCAATAAAGACAATCATGAAATTTATGAAGTTCAGGTCAGGGTGAGTGGAGCATCTGTGACGTAGCCTCTGGGCTCTTTCTACAAAAAAGCTGCCAAAAGCTTCTCAATATGAAGAAACGAAAATCTTCCTCTGTTTGACACAACAGCCAGAAAATGAAGGGAAACAGAAGTAGTTAAACAAAGGAAAAAGAAATCTCAGGGGAAACTGATTACAGAGATCCTGTGCAGTGATGCAGTTAGTCTGAACCTGGACACTCAAAGCAGAAGAGTTCCCGCTTTCATGCCCATTCCATGAGGTGACCATGGCCTCGAGGATGAACCCTAAGGAACTGACGAGAATCTCTGAAGAGAGTCAAGGTAGCATCTGCTCTAAACCCCAGTCCTGCATTCAGTATTTTAACTACACTGGAACTTTCTTCAGATTGAGTCATGAAATGATTAAAGTGCTCGACAAACACTCAGACACTACTGACAGAAATGGCTTTTATTCTGTCTATCTATTACAAATGAAAAAAAAAAAGTTTAAAAAAACAGCATAAAAAAAATAATTTAAATTAAAAAAAAAATATATATATATATATATATATTATATTTGTATATATATATATATATTTGAGTGAAAGTTTGGGGAATTGTGTCAAAAGCTTAATTAAAAGGGCGAAGTAGACATTTAAAAAATATATACCCAAGTGAAAGTTACAAGCTGAAACATGACAAGCTGCTGTGCGTCCCAATCCCCCCCCCCAGTCCCCAAATCTTATTCTGGGTTGATGCTTAATTTTCTCCCCAAAGAGTCGATACACTCCTAAGTTGTAGAATTTAGAAGCACATAAGGAATTTAAGATGCGATATAAATTTACTTAAATGTTTTTTTCTTTATTATTCCTTCATAAAGGCATGCAAACTGATATTTACAAGTAAAAGGGCTTCATTTATTTGAATACACTAGAAACTACATTTTTAATTATTTCTACCTCAAACTTTGTTTATTCAAAAGAGAGCCACGGGAATGTTTTCTGGCAAATCTGAAGTTTGGTTTTACCGCTGGGGTCTTTAATGCTACTTTGTTGCATTCCTTATTTATCTCCTTCTTTGGCATCAAGTGTTTCAGTCAAAACTTTCTAAATTCACTTTCTGTTGAACTCAGTCAGTTAAAATAATGATTAATAAAGTTTGATAACCAAATGTAGCAATTTATCTTGCTTGTTACATGTTCACTTGATTGACCAGTTCACTTGACCAAAGGTTCAGCACATCATGCAGATGTCTTACGTCACTGTAGCATCAATCTTTTTGCTGAATGAAAGGTTGCTCAGGCTAAATTTTGTGGTATGCATTTAACTTTTAAAAAATCTATTTGTAGTCGCAAATGTAACTCAAACATCCCCATTCATCATAGAAAAAATTAACAGAAAAGCATTCATCCTATCATTAACATTAACCGCATTTGGCAGACGCCTTTATCCAGAGCGACTTACATGAAGGGCCTTGATCAAGGACCCAACAGTTGAACAGTTGACAGTCAAACAGTCGGTTGATACCTCAGCACCGCAACTGGGATTACCGTGGCCTTTCCGTAATCATTCAAGCAGATTTTGTAGGCGGTGTCATGCAAAAATATGGGTGGAGTCAACATGCACTTGCCTGAAAAGCATGAGCATCTACGATGTCTACTTTACAGCTGTCATGTCTACTGGTAATAACTGAGATGCATATGTAGCAGATACTGATCCATAAACATATTTACCTCCACAGGAAACTACAGTAACATCTGGTGGGCCATGTACACCTCACAAACGCATTGACAGTTGCAACAGTTAGATTAGTTAGCCACCACAGACATGAGTAGCAGTTTGAAATGTGGGGGGCGAGTGACCTCGTCCAAACTGCTTGGTAGCTGTTTTTGGTAAACAGGTAAGTCTGTGGGGCTTTTTACACCCGAGCCTAGTGGCTCATCAGGCCGGTGCTTACCCTGGTTTCTGTAGTGTGAAGGAACTAGTAGTTCAACTCCTCCTGGGCACTAGTCACAGGTTACCTTCCCAATATATTTTTACTGGTACCCATTTATACTGGTGGGTGGACAGAGGAACACTTGTGGTTAAGACCTTGCCCAGGGATCTTAGCATGGTTGGGTGTGTAACGGGGATTTAAACGCACAACCTCCTCATCATGAGCCCAGCACCCTCACCACTACGCCATCAGCCCCACTGTTTTTGGCGTAGGTGGGTGGAAATTGGCTGGGGAGAGAAGAAAAAACTTAATAAAAAGAAGAAAAACAACACATACAAATTTAACAGTGAGCCTATACACCCTTTGTGCTTGGCCCCATAATAATACAACCCAAAAGTTTCTACAGCATTTCTGAATCATTTCAGTGTACATTATTGTGCAATTAAAATGTTTCAATAAACGTCAAGTAGAATTAAGCACATCACGGAAACTTTACAATAGAATGTATCAAATTTTATGAAGTTATGTTTTGGTTTATTTTTGCTCTATAACATCCAAGGCTGTCTTTAAATTCCTGCTTTTTAATTGCCCGTGTAGTCAGATGTAGTGCAGCCTGAGAGAGGAGTGAACTTTCTCCCCCTTGTGCTATTATTCTTCTCACTGTGACATTTATATGTGGAGTTTTATTTCCCACCCCATGATGTCCCACCATACAGGTCTGTACTGTCTATAATCAATAGCAGAGTAATCCTATCAATGCAGGCATTGGGTTTTATATTTATATTTCATATTTATGATGTATAAAGTTCAGGAGTGTCTCTCCCTCTGTGCATTCTCTCTTACTCCAGGTGTACGTGTGTGCGAGTGCTTGGGAAGCACATGCTTTTAATTCAGTTTGGTTGTCTGACTTTCTGAAGCTAGAGGCTTGTCCACGAGTCACCTGTTTTTGGTAGAGCAACCTGTTTTGAGGCTGCTGCAGGCTGGCCATTGGGGATTTGGGAGGCAGAAGTGGTGTGTCGCCTGAGAAAAGAGGCTCATAAATCTTCTCAGTGCGAGAGCAAATTGTAGGGAGTTGTTTCAGCTCCACCCCTCCCTTCTGTGCCATACCCAACCACAACAGACCTTCCACACAAGCCTTACTTAACATCTGCTTTGTGTGTGTGTGTGTGTGTGTGTGTGTGTGTGTGTGTGTGTGTGTGTGTGTGTGTGCGTGTGTGCGCGCACGTGGTGAGGAGGGAAAAAGGAGGTTGCTTTCACTGAACCTTAAAAGGAAGGGTGTGAAGGCTGCTGGTAAATCCATGGAGAGATTGTGTGTGCATGTGTGTGTGTGTGTGTGTGTGCGTCAGAAGAGCTTTGTATGTTGTATCTCATAGATAAGAATTGAAGCTGGATTCTTACAGCTTCTTCACTGCCAAATGCCGCATGAAATTGCAGACAAATGTTAACCTCAGCATTTAGTCTAGCTAGAACACACAAGCATCCATACAGGACCTTTCTGGACCAACAGACATCCATGATGCAGCGCACAGACAGATCAGGATACTTGAAAGCTGCAGGGGGAAGAGAAAACAAGTCTGAGATGCTCGAACTAAAAAAACAAATCAATCACTATGATTTATAGATAATTGGAGTACTTTTGAGGGTAAACCTGGCCTGATAGGGCGGAATGGTATCCATCCCACTCGGGAAGGTACCATTCTAATTTCTTGCAGCAAGGCACATAGTCTAAGAACAGGACTAGTCAGTCAGTGACTATCCAGAGACAAGGCCAGAGAGCTGACAAACAGGCTAATCCGAGCGTCTGCTAGCTGCACAGAGTCGTCACTCAAGCTCAAGTTCAATGCTATAGAAACTGTGTCTGTTCCCCGAACTAAACAACAATGTAAAAACACTCAGAGAGTTTGTTTTAGTAATCTTATTACCATAAATTTAAATCATGTTATTGCTGCACAAACAAATGTCTAAAGGTAAATCAGAAGCTAACAATTTTATAGCACCAAAAAACCCTCCAAAAAACAACAAAAAACCCCAGAAGAGACACTGTTTTAGAGCTACTGGTTTTATTTAAAAGCTAGAGTAACATTTTGTCAAAGCCAAATTAATTAAAGCAGTACCTTCTGATTCTCTCTCAGGTTCAAATCTTTTTCTTTGCCAATGGCACACCCGAGATGTGCTGCCTCCAGCTCTGACCACTCAGGGCCAGCCACCCCACCTTGAGTGGCCAGCATCTCACACCTGTGTTTGGCAATGTTTTTCTTGGTTTCTGATTTCAGGTGAAACCACTTTCTAAAAATTATTTCTTCACATGTACACCCTTGCCTTAAAAACCACATTATCTAGCAAATGGAATGTTCTTTCATTTTATAAAGACAATCGACACATCATAGTTGTGAATAAATTCAAGTTTTAAGAACACATCATGAAGCCAACGAGGATGAATTTTCTTAGTATCATATTCAAGAAAAAAATGTAAAGACATATTTATTAATATCTTTAAATTTTTTTCTTGAATATGATACAGGAACTAACAGGAAATAACTATACACCCTGGTTTCTAGAGTCGAAACACACAACTTTGCAACCATAACATTTTCGGTCATAATCATAATCACAACCAATTCAGCATAGTAATAATTGCACTCATATGATTTTGCTCAAGACTTTCTTCCACAATTTTTTTTTCAGCATAATATACAATACTTCAAATATATGTTGATGTGTGCATTCGAAATGCATTCTCACTTTTTAAAGCCTGTACTGCAGCCATTTTGCACAAACCTTATTTTTTTGTGGGAATTACACCTCACACAGCTGTTATTGTAAATACCACAGCAGTGATGTAATGCTTTAATGATGTGATTACTGCACTACACCCTGTCATGATTATCACTCCATTTATCAGGTAATACTGACCTTAAGTAATACCCAAAAGAAAAGATTGGTTTTCAAAATAGGCAAAAATGCAGAAGTTGCATCTATTTATTAGTCTGTGACTCTCTCTCTGAAAACTCTGAGGTTTCTTACACTGCTGTATTATTGCTTATCATTCAATTATTCATTTATTAATGTGCCGAAACCATTAATCTGATAAGAGTCCTGGGAAGCTTGAGCCTATTTCAGCCGACTCTGAGTGAATTCATGGTACACCCTGAAGAGCTCCAAAGTCTATTACAGGGCCAACATACACAACCATTTACATTCATAACTAGGGGCATTTTGGAATATCCACTTGGACTAATGTGCATGCGCATGTCTTTGAACTGTGGGAGAAAACAGGAGTACCTGGAGGAAGCACACAAGCACAGAGAGACAAGCACAGAGAGAACATGCAGACTCCATTTGAAGGGCTGAGGACCAGAGTGGTCTAACCAAGAGAAAGTTTTAGCTATAAAAAAATAATCAGGGATAATGCTCACAATACAATTTAAGGTCATAAAGAAGATGATGGGACCATTCTGGCACGATTTGACCTTATCGACAACTGTCAAAATATGACCTTATCTCATGTTTCAGTTTTTTGGGGGTTAGACCACTGTGGCTCTCAGCCCTTCATTCAAAGAAATTGTTTATATATAATGTGATTTGTATAAATGACCCCAAAAAATTCTCAAATATTCTTGTTTCTTTCCACAAAAATTTCATATTTTCAGCTATGAATACTTTTAGGAAAGTTTCAGGAAATGTACTGGGAATGTTTATTTCTTTTTACTGTAGATAGATGGATAGATAGACAGATAGATACTTTATTAATCCCAGAGGATTAATGAGTAATTGTAAGGCTGATATCTGTAGCAGACTCTACAGTGAATCGTCAATTTCATAACAGTACAGTAGTTTGAGACACTTATGTTGGGCATGGGGTGTCTTTTAATAATAAAGCTGTGATTAAATGTATCATCATTCAGCACTTTACTGAACTTGAGGCTGGAAGGATTTCTTTTGCTCATTAAATGTATTTTTCTCTTCTTTCATTTTTTTTTTGGCCTTGAGTTTGTCAGTACCATATTTGTAGCTGCCCACTAATATTCCCATCATCCTATGCCCTCATTTTAGTAGTGGCTTTTAGACTAGAGTTTCAAACAGTTATAAAATTTAAAACACTGTGATGTGGATTCTCTTTAGTTGCAGTGGTGCTATATAAGCATGTCAAATTGTGCGTTCCACTGCACTGTCATAGAATTCTCATAAGGGAGTAACTTTCATCAGCAACAACAAAATCAGGCCACAAACTGTACAACATGAAGATGGCTTTAGTGCGTTTTACAACATCTGGACTTATTTGGAATTATGGGGCATATCAATATCAATATTACATAATGATTCACTTCCCGCAAACTGAATCAGATTTGACTGAAATCATGTTATGAATTTGTAAACAATAATAATAAATCATGTCTGGGTCAAGTACAAAATACAACATATTTTAAAATTAGCTTGAAGTAGTGATATTACGATTCAGTAGTATTCACCCCATGCTGTAAAACCCCTAAGTGAGCTGGATGGATTTAACCTGTGAATCTCCCAGTAAATACATGTGCTCTTGGAAAGGCCTAGATCTTATTAAAGAGCTTACCCAAACAAGTTCAGGGCAAAGTAGTCCAAAAGTCAACAACTTGCCAGTCAGCAGAGCACCAAAATATATACAAACAAACAAACAAAAACAAAAAACACCCCCCAAAACAAACAAACAAACACTGCAAATAAATGAATAAACAAATAAACAAACAAGTAAATAAATAAGTAAATAAATAAATGAATGAATGAATGAATGAATAAATGATTATATAAATAAATAATTACATCAATAAAAGGATTTTGCACAGCTGTGACAGTTCCCCGCTGGTCGCCATACAATCTGTATGCAGCCTCTAATATCTGTGAAAGTTTTAAAAGGTTATTATCATTTGTGCACAAGATGAATAATAATAATAATAACAATAATAATAATAATAATAATAATAATAATAATAACAACAACAACAACAACAACAAAAACAACAACAACAACAACAATAATAATAATAATAATAATAATAATAATGTTGATAATAATAATGATAATAATTTTTTGGACTTCAGTAACTAATAAAACCCCAAACACACATTAACACTCCCTTCATATTCCTTAAAATCTCAGTAATTTAGCCGGTCGTGCTGTCAGCACCTGCTTAATATCCATCACTATTATATCACAAGCACTGAGGTTAAGCAACAAGTCTGTCAGACACCCAGAGCAATCCCACCTACTGCACTATTTTATCTGTTCAATCAATTGAAAAAAATTATAAAAAATATCCAGCAATGCATGAAAATATTTGGTCCAGTGGCCATGACCAAACAATAGCAAAGCCAGTTCTATTACTCAGTCCCGCTAAAGGGATTTCCATTCAACAAACTTCTCGTTGATGTGCTTTAATTCCAAACCCTGACTCTGAGACAATCCAGTGTAAACTCTGCATTTAATATTCATGAGACGTACTGCTCGTCACACAGCTCTCATTCAGTTTTAGTTTGGCAAAGAATCGAAGTGAATAACTTTGGACTCAATGCACTAACTCTATCGAGGTAGAATTAGTGTTACAGCCTTCTGAATCACATGACCTAATCAGACACATCCTATTGCATAGGGTGTAATAAACTTTTTTTTTTTCTTTCTTGGCTTTTCTGATCTCTAACTGAAAAAAACATATATTTCAACCATTTACTTTAAAATCCTGCACAAAATAATGCAATATTCATAAGAATATTAACCCATATCAGAATCAGAACGTCTTTAATAGCTGGCTTGGTCTTGGTCTTCTATATATAAAAAAGTAAATCAATACAGCTAGCAGCCATATAGTCAACAACAGCAAAACAAAACCACAAACAACAATAAATAATAAAATTAACAAGTACTAAACTTTTAATAAAGAAATACATAAAATAAAATAAAAAAAATGTATAAATGAAAAATAAAACTGTGAGTACATTCCCTACAGAATATAAGCAACACACACACACACACACACACACCGCCACCACCACCACCACCTCCATATGCAACATGAACTAATTGGTAAATTATCTCCCCTTCACTATTTTGGTCCCAGTTTATTTTTCTTTACAACTGTGTATATTTTTATCAAAATCCATGCAACCATTCAGGAGTTGAGTGTATGATTGTGTATAGACAGACAGAGAGAGACGAACAGGGTGAATCGTATATAGCCCTCCCCAGACTGTTTAGGGGGAATAGAAACCGAAGAACATACAATATAAAATCATATAAGAACTAAACATTTAGCAAGAACTGAAAAAAAAACATATAAAAATGTTAGAGGAACAAAACAACAGCATCAGACAATGATAAGAGTAAAAATAGCAACAGTCACAATAGTGGAACCGATATTTGTTAGGTTGGGAACTGCTTTGTACCACTTGTGGGATGGTGGATTAGCACAAAGGTGGCTGCCAGCGTGGGTCTGCTCATAAATAGTTGCTACAGTGAGTGATGCTCGTAAAATAAAGTAGTTTCTGTGTTGCAGGTTTGTTGTTCTATCCATGATTACACAGTTTGGTGTGAATTGTGATCCACGTGAAAGTGTGAGGTAACAGGTCCTGGAGCAAGTAACACAGGAGGTTCGTGAAAGGCACAAGCTAACACATTTTTGCTTTTCACTTGGTTAATTAGTAAATCTTAAATTAGAATCATTTTGTTTTTGTACAAGAAACATGCCTCAAGTAAGCACTTGAAATGATTTCTGGTGTCTACTGTTTGTGCACAATTTCACTGATAGGGTTGCATTCTTACAGACAGGGGGTTAGGTAATACCTGGTCGACATTTACTCGGTATCACAACTAACCCCATAATATTAAGGCCAATTCACCTATCACGCATATTAAAGAGTACTGGTATTGGTTATCCTTCAGCATAATTTGTATGTAATGTAATATATTCAGGCGATACAGAACTTATTTGAACATGAATGATCATAAAAAGCATTATTCCCGGCAATTTAATCCTGTGGATTACTAGCGATTACTGAACCAACACTGAGAGCAGGTCGGCTTAAAGTGGCCTTTGCAGACTATTTCAGAGTATGGTCTGTGCCTGTGTTATGTTATGTTTCCTGCAATTTCTTCGCTTGTTGTTTGTGCAGCTATGATGTAGTCTATGATGCTATGTTTATTGGACTAATAGGTAAGATTTCGTTTACACCAACAACAACATGCTCAGAGTGGGGTGGACCCTAAACAGCTTTGCGGTCCATTACAGGGCAACCCACACAACCATTCACAGTCACACCTAGGGGCAATCTGGAACAGCCAGTTAGCTTGATATGCATGTCTTTGGAGTGTGGATGAAACCAGATGAATAGAAAAAAACCCACGCAATCATGCGGAGAACACGCAAACTTCACACAGAAACACCTTCACCGATCCTGGAGCTGGAACCCTGGACCTTCTTGCTGTGAAGCGAACATGCTAACCACTACTTTGCTAGCTGCTCTTACAACAACTACCAACACACATACACAAAAAAAGGAACATTTATTCATTTGGGAGTAATTTTTTGTCCAAAGGAAAGTAGAGACTTTTTTCTCCAGGATCCAAAAAGAGCATCGGGCTGAGCAGTCGAGGTCTATAGGTTTTGCTCAAGGGCTCAACAATGGCTCTCTGGCAATCTTCGGGTATGAACTCATCACTTCGCAAGCATTAGGGCTGAATGGTAATCACCACAACACGTCAGGAATTCATAATAAACTATTTATATTGGTTTTTTTTGTGCCATTGCTAATATCCTATCACATAGTGTTTCATAGCAAGTAATTATACATTATACTGCTTTATAATAAAAAATTTTCTTTGTCAACAAAAGAACAAAATTACAACTGCTTTGATGCAGTTAGCAGTTAAAATTTCTTGGAGCCGACACCCCACCCCATTTTTTTAAAATTATTATTTACTGCATACAGTGGCACCTCGCAAGACGAGTGACTTGCTTAATGAGGGATGCTTATAAGTATTTTCTGCCCTGAAAGGCAAGGAATGTCTCATAACACGAGGACGCCCCACGCTTGAGTAAGCAAAACAAAGAATCTCTCGTTGCTCACGTGATCATGCAGCATTGCGTCATCATCTCAGTGGCTGCGGAATCTTGGTCGAGTCAAATAGCATCTGTTTCTCATCGCGTAAGCATCTCTTGCGAGTATATTGTTAACTTTGTGCTTCTTGGTGATAATCAATACATTGAAAACAGTGTTACCATGGCAACTAAAAAGGATACTGCAAAGAAGGACAGCAGTGAAAAAAAACGCAAAGATAAAATAACTATCGGATTAAAGAAAGAGATTATTGATGTGCTACACTACCATATGCGAGTGATGCCAGCACAAGTGCGCCCCTGCCCAAAGGACTGGACATTCTCTTGGAAAGAGATTCTTCTTCCAGACTCATCGCGTATTCAAAGTAAAGTGCAGGATTATTTTTCCTTTTTATGTATTTTATTATTACATTTTTGTTTGTGTTTACTTTTGTTAAACATATGTTATCATTTATGAGTAAAAACCATAGGTTATTATTTATGAGTAGAAAAAAGTCATATTTGGGGGCATTTTTGGAGGGCTGGAATGCATGAATGGCTTTTCCATTAATTCCAATGTGAAAATTCGCCTTGCTATACGAGCATTTCGCTCTACGAGCTGGGTCCCAGAACGAATTAAACTCGTCTTGTGAGATGCCACTGTATATAATAAACATATATATATATATATATATATATATATATATATATATATATATATATATATATTAATTAATAAATGTTTGTACAGAATGTGATTTGGAATAAATAAACATTAAGGAATTGTCATTAAAGGGTACCTGTGGTGGATTTGTATTACTAGCTCTTTAAAACAATCTCGTATGTGTCTGTGAAGACCACTTCAACCCGAACTGCTATTGGCATGACCTCCAGACAGAAGTATTTGGCACGAAGCCCAAGCCCTTATGTCTAAAATCGGATGCTGTTCCTATGGAATTCTTTCATAAAAAGTCAAAGGATGATGATGGCCGGGAGCAGTGCCTCGCCAAAAGAAACCAGTAAAAGGTAAGAGCCTTTAGTATGCGGGGAGTGTTATCACCTAAAATGTTGCTTGTTTCCTTGCACTGGACAACCGAGTGCACTTGTTTCCTTGCACTGGACAACCGGCACAAAGAGTTCACATCACTTCCAGGAAAAAATGGTTGATCCACAGGATTAAATTGCCCAGTTTAGTGCTTTTTATGGTCTTTTTTGTTAAAATAAACTCTATATAACAGAAGGGACTAATGTGGCTTTGGGTTGTATGTATTTCATCGGGAAAATGATCTGGTTTGTAAGGCACTCACTCACTTGTTGAACTGCATAATCCTCTTAGGGTCACGGGGAGGCTGGAGCCTATCTGAGCCAACAGTGGGCGAAGGCGGGTGCCCTCGCTGAGCCCAGGACTCAAACCCAGGATCTTCTTGCTGTGAGGTGCGCATGCTAACCACTACACCACCATGCCGCCCCGATCTGTAAGTCGAATTGTACAGTGTCCATATGAAAGTGATGTGATTGCTGCAAGACACGAAATACTTGAATGATATTGATTAATGATATTCCTCTAATACTCCATTGACTTATAACTGCCGAACGGCTCAATGTAACACTGTCGTAATAATGTTGTTTAATACACCTGGGTTTATAAGAAAGTATCATTGGTTAAACATAGGGCAATCATAGGACCATTGTAGGAAAACTGTATGATTCTGAGTGCATCACATGACCCAAAATGGATATGAAATTCATATGTAACAGCCATTGGATGTTATAAGGCATCGCACAATGACCTAGGAAATGGACCTGACATCACCTAACTCCATGACAAAGGTCAACGATGGCATTTTCCATCACGTCACAGGTGATTTTCATACAAAACAACTGTCCTAGGAATTTGCCCAAAATTTTTTTTTTGGCATGGACCTGCTGTATACCTGTTGTGGGACATGTGGGACAGGGGCTTTAACACTTGACTTTTGTTCCTGTTGACACGAATTAAACTAATTTATTCTTCTCTCATTCGCCTGCTTGTCTTGTGGAATAAAGCCCAAAGCTGTGGAGGAGCTGAGTATTTAAGCAGTTGTTTATGAAAAGAGATGCAGCATTGGCAACCCTGCAATGAAAAGATCCAGTAAAGCGTCTCAGCAGCAAATCTACATGGGGCAAATCCTATAATCTGCTGCAGTGGCAGCAACCCAGAATGATGTTGAGTAATTGTTCTGCCAATGGAAAATTCTCTCTCTTTCTCTCTCTCTCTCTCTCTCTCTCTCTTTCTCTCTCTCTCTCTCTCTCTCTCTCTCTCGTCACCTCATCCTGGTGTCAAATTAATCCTCAGGAGTTTCATAAAGATTTGGCTCAGTTTGTGCTCTCTCGGCTACAGATAAGACCTTTTTGTCAAGGTTGCAGTAAAATCTTTTCCAATGACTATAGATTTAATAGATACAAAGATTAAGAAAAAAATAGAGAATTATCGTGTGTGTGTGTGCGCGTGTGTGTGTGTGCTGCCATGAAGCGAAAAATCTGGTTCAAAGTCCATAGAAAACTCTTTTGTCCAAATCAGTTTTCCAAACATAGATATTGACGCTTTTCCTTTAATATGAACCTCCACTGTTTACACACCCACTTATCAAAATTGAATAGGCTAATGCACCTAGGAGCAATTTAGAACAGGCGAGTAGCCTAATCTGCATGGCTTTAGACTGTGGGAGGAAACCGGAGTACCCAGAGGAAACCACACAAGCACAGGGAGAGCATGCAAATGCCACACAGAAATGCCTGAGCCTGGGACTTGAACCCAGGACCAGAAGTCAATCCCAGTTTATACAATTTAAAGAAAATAGATTTTCATGTATATTACACGGGATTGGCCCTATCTGAATGGTTCACCATTTCAGGAAAATATACATTAGTAAATGCTACACATTTGTGGAGTCTGACTGGTCCACTTTCTTGGGATTATAAAATTATATAAGATTATATTATTCAAATAAGTAAATAATGCTTGAGTCAGCTCGTCTTGAAGCACACAGCTTACCTGAACACCCATCTCTGTCTCAGTTAAAATAAATATAAACTCCATACATCTTCTTTGTTTTTCTTGTATTTTGTTGTAGTTTGTAGTAAAATTTTGAATTAGTGTGTGAACACTCCTGTCCATTGCTCCTGCCCATCATGTTTAAAGAAATAAATAAACCATAACTCATTTAGTGTGTTATTTTTTTGCTTGGGTACCCATGTAGTACCCCGGCTTGGCGGTTGTCACTGAAATAAATGTCTACCTCGCCTTCAGGGGATAATTGTTCATGTTTGGACATGGAACAATGTTTCAATCAAAATGTTGTATAAAATCTTATAGTTTTGTAACACTCACTAATTCTAAAAAGAATTAGAAAAAAATTCCACTAAATGCCCCTCCGCAAAAATGAATACATTAATAAATGAATAAATACTAGGAAAGCTATGCAATATAGCCTTAATTTTTCAAAGTAAAAAACAAACAAACCCTCAACTATGGTCATGAGCTTTGGGTAGTGACCGAAAGAAAAAGATTGCAAATACAAGCGGCTGAAATGAGCTTCCTTCACAGGATGGCAGGTCTCTCCCTTAGAGATAGGGTGAGAAGGTCTGTCATCCGGGAGGAACTCGGAGTAGAACGGCTGCTTCTTCGCGTTGAGAGGAACCAGCTGAGGTGGCTCGGGCGTCTGTTTAGAATGCCTCCCGAACACCTCTCTGGTGTGGTGTTTTGGGCATGTCCAACCGGGAAGAGACCTCGGGGCCGACACAGAACACACTGGAGGGACTACGTCTGTGAGCTGGTTGGGAATGCCTCGGCATCCTCCAGTTCTTCTGGGGGGGCGCCGAGGCATTCCCTGCAGTGAGGGACGTCTGGACCTTACTGCTTGGGCTGCTGCCCCCGCAACCCGACCCCGGAACAAGACGAAGAAGATGAATGAATGAATGAATGAATATCCTGGTGGAAGGGTGTTGGGTTACTGATCCAAAGGTCAGGGGTTCAAGCCCCACTATCACTGAGTTGTCACTGCTGTCCCCCCAGTGCAGCTAACTGGGTTATCAAAGGCCAGCCATGTCTCTCACTGTCTGTGGTGAGAGCCATGTAAAAGAACCATCACTGTCGTTCATAAAGAGTAGGCCACTGGGTTTCCGTCAACGTGTCTCTGCCCTGCAATGGCCTGGCAAGCTGTCCAGGGTGTACTCTGCCTCTGGCTGAGATGGGCCTGCCAGCCTCCCCACGACCCTAATAAGGATTAAGCAGTACAGAAAATGAATGAGTGAATGAATGAATTTATATATATATATATATATATATATATAAAATTTACATTGATATTCTGTATAATTTTGTCCAATGTGTGGCACTGCTGACCAAAATAGTGAGTAAACTGCAGTGAAACATAAGAAACTGAAATTTTAAGCTGTGTAGCTACTTGATAACATGTGTCACTAGAATGTGAGGATGCTCTTTCAGTTGACCATTTTTATTTCTTAAATAAAGTTATTTTCTGATCGGAAGGTTTCTGAAGTCAAGCATAAACCCACTTTCATTTCAGCACCGATTTCCAATATGGGGTATGTACCGTATAAATCTCTAGCACTGTTTGAAGCTTTGGGGAAAATGCAGCTGAACACAACACCATCCCACTGGAGAGAGTAAAGAGCACTGAGAGGCACCAAGGCCTTAATACACACCTGAAAGCAACAAATAAGTGGAAGACTGAGAAAAGCTTTCCACAAATGAGATCATGTGTAATGGGAAAAAAAGATCGAAGCAATCCTTGGATGAGAGATGGAAGGATCGTAGAATGAGAACATGAAATGCATGACCCTAGTGCTCCCGTTCTCCGTCTGTAGTGCCAGAGGCTCAGCAGCTGCTGGATGGGGAAACACTGTGATTGGCACATGCTGCTCTCTGGCTTGCTTCTGGAAAGCAACATGAAAAGACGGATGTAGTAAGGTGGACTTGCGTGGAGGGATTGACCCTAATCCCAGCTCAATCACACCAGACCAGAGCATGAGAACTTCAATAGCGGCCTGCTTCTTATCGCTGCAGCAGGTTTCAAATAGTTATTGATGAGAGGTTTGGGTGACCCACTAAAGCTAGATATTTGTCAGACATTTCATGAGGTGTTTGATCCTTCCATTATTGTTTTTTGGACGCATAATCAATCATTTAAGCTGTAACATAAATTTCATAAATCCTAAGCGTGAGCAACATAATTTATTGTAGACTGTGGACGGGTGAAGGGTATTAATGGTGACCACAATATTAACATCAGATTATTTAATGTTTTCTCACTTGTTCTTCCTTTTGAGTTATTACACCTTAACTCAAGAGGGTTCTTGGCCACAAAAACATCTTCAAAATAATTACTCATTTAAACTGTCAAGCCATCATGCAGCCCTATCATTTCCATCAAAAAACTGGCTCGGACCAGTACTCCTCACTATCTCCTTTTTGTTCTTAAATCAATAAATAAATGCCTATAGCTGAAGTCAGTGTGAAGTGACAAATGGGCTTCAGCCTTTTCTCTTTTTCTGCTGTGTGCAATCGATAGCAGTGTTCAAAGAATTAGCTATATAAACCAGTGTAATGAACTGCTATATCGGCAGCTGAAATGCTGTTGAAATGGCTTGGATTAGTTGTTTGCTGTCCTTGTATTGCTTTCTACACCGATTGACTGATTCATTCATTCATTTGTTATCATAGCAGAAAAGGTTAAACAGAGTCAGTCCAACTTTTTCTCTCAGCAGCCACAGTTTCTAGCCTTCCAGGAGGATCCCCAGACATTTGCAGTGAGACCTGGGACTGCCATAGCATCCCTGTCCAGTATGATGCGCCTTGTCTATTGGAAGCTGGCCAAGGGACATCCCATCTGAAGTGCCGAAATCATCTTGATTGGATCCTCAATTCAGCCTCCACTTTAAGTCTCTCCAGAATTGACCAACTACTACAAATGATGGGTGAGGACAGAGACCAAGATTGACAGGTAAAGAGAGAGCTTCTACTGAAAAGCTAACCCAACACAGACTGCAATGTTTCTAGCAGGGCTGGCATGGACTCACGCTGTATTTTTCAATTTATTCTGTAAAATTTTATACATCCAGTCGACCAGTTGTATCATTTTAACTTCTCTGTGAATCTCAGCAATTTAAAGTCCAATTGGCTGAGTTTTTTTTTTTTTTTAAAGCTTCTTCACACATTCTTTTATGTAAACGATGATGGCAGACATTACACCCTGTGATTATCGAAATCATGAAACCTTTCTCTGAGTTCATCAACATCTCCATTATTGCTGAATAGAAAATAATGGTATGTTTTGATGAAGGAAAATGTGTCTGAACTGCCTGTTATTCATATCTAAAATGAATCTCTGATTTCAGGTTGCTACCCAGGACACCATCTTGTTTGATGATATTTTCTTAGGCATGAAAATGGTACATGATTGCTTCAGGATCTGGGAGATATGAGAGAGTAGCAACAAGAGAATCATTTTGTGTCATTTGTAATGGTATATCTTCTGTAATAATCTAACCAGCATTGGATGCTTTAATTTGAGTGCCGTGTTAGTCAGTGCATGTCGCCCGCTGTTTTTAAAGAAGAGAATGTTTTACTTTAAAAAAAACCTTGATTTGTTTTTAGATTGAAAAATTCCTTAATTAAAAGGAACTCATCAATCTTCAGCTTACTTAGATTTTAAACGCTAACTAGTATAATCCTGTGCTATAAAGTGTACAACATATGGAACATGCACTGTAGGAAATACTCAAACTTTAGTACATTTAGTAATAAAATAATTTAAGACAATTATTTAATCTGGTCTGTTCTCATACATTAGTGAACAGGAGCACAAGCAGTGATTAGCACTGCATAACCATGTTGGAGCATGAAGCACAAGCATGAAACAAATTGGGGAATGATTTTATTCTGAAGAGGCAATTACATGAACCTAATGAAAAAACTATAGCCACAGGCTGCACTCTTCATGCTTCGAATAAAGGTGAAATTGAATGCATTAGTATGTTTAGAATGTTAGGATTTATAAACAATGTATATATATATATATATATATATATATATATATATATATATATTGAATTAAAGATTTAAATCTTAAATAAAACTATTAGTACATTATTAAACATCTAAATAAATAAGGCATTTTTGAATTACTTAATTATTTAATTTTTTAAGAAGTCATTTTGGACTTCTTTTTTATTAGGATCCCTTTTAGACAAAAGTGGAGGTGTGTAATCTTCACTGCACACTGCTGTAAATGATAACCAATGGATGTAGATATAAATAGTGTATAAGCAGCTTTTCTTCAAGTATATACACAAATATAAAGGATCAAATATATTCATCTATCCATCCGCCCATCCACCCAGTGCTGTGCTGCTTATCTGTCAGGGTCATGGAGACAGTTACAGAAAATGTCAGTTGGTTTCTGGTGAAAAAAGGGGTACATATTGCGATGCGAGAACTTTGCAAAGTTGTTGTTCTCCTCGCAAATTATTAGTTTTTGATTCACAAGAAAAAGCAATGCTTTTTCAGAAATTGCTTGCATGTGGAATCGCAAAACATCTTGATGCAAATTATTTTTTTTTTTTTTACACAAAATTACAATCCCCTTTCCCCCACCCACACATCCACATATACATGGTAACCAGGTCAAATTAGGTACAAAAAACAAACAAACAAACAAACAAACAAAAAAGGTATTTATGGGAACATTCCATTCTGTGTTTTGCTGAGGTACACATGCTATGCCGTGGATGTCGGTGATCCTGATTCTCCGAATCCGTCTGCTCTGTGAGTCCTGTGGTCGGTCCTGGTGTGCTGATGCTG
>JAOUQZ010000044.1:10573254-10584552 GCA_028564935.1 Neosilurus hyrtlii
TGTGTGTGTGTGTGTGTGTGTGTGTGTGTGTGTGTGTGTGTGTGTGTGTGTGTGTGTGTGTGTGTGTGTGTGAGTCTTTAATTCAGGCTGAATATGAATATTTTGAGAGGTTGATTATTTTCTGTACCCACTGTATAAAATTAAACAGCACTAAATGTGTTGAACAGATGTTCATTATGCACATTATAGTTTTCATGATTACAGCAGCAGGTCTTTAAGACAGGTGTACTGCATACAGTATAAAATGTAAAGTACATAGCTATGCTCTGAAACATGAGACTTGGGAATAAATTGTTGGTTTTGTTTTGATAAACTCTGAATTAAATCCACAATCAGACCTAGTGCGCCTTATCTTAAAAGTAATTTTCATTCACACACCACACTGCAAGGAATTTGTAAATTGTGCAGTTCATTCTTTGAATGTATATTTAATAATTCTGATTTTCCCCTTACAAAGGCAGTGGCACTGGATTTTAAAAAAAATTACTACTAAGAAAAATTTGTGAATTTAATTAATATATTTGTAAAATATTTGAGAATTTAATTAATATAAAATTAATAGCGTGATGAAGGTTGTACTGATGTATCTTTTTTTTTAAAAGCCAGTTTGCAGCAGAATTTGACCTTAAATTTGCATAATATAGCAAAAAATCTTTAAAACAATCTCCTACTTTATATGGATTTTTCATGACTTTACATTTGAGCAGGACAGATCATTCTTAGAAGTGATTATAGATGATTATGTCATTTTTTTCATATGAATTCCTACTTTATTGAATGGCAAGCACATAATCGCTTCCACTTTGTTTTTCTAACATTTACAGCCAACAGTTTTCTGGCTTCAGTGGGTGAGAGTTTTGTGCTGCCCAGATTTGGCACACCTGCTTTCAGGCTGAGTGTTTGTTTTCCGTGTTTCCAACAGAAACATACATTCACACACTCGCTGAGTTTGTGCCCTGTTGTACGTGAGTCTGGCAGAAAGGGCATCCTGCAGGCAGGTGGGCTTGCTTCGAACAGATGATTGATTAACAGCAAAAACAAATAAATAAATAAAATAAATTAAAAATTAAACAAGCTCTCAGGGTGTGAGGATTCCAAGAGGTGGTTGATGAAGCCTTGAGTGCTGTAGGTAGAGGTGCTGGCCTGTAATGGCTCAACACTGAGTCTGTTTGCACCCTGAGCACGCCAAATGCTAGCCATGTGGAACATGTTAAAGAATCGCTGTTGATTCCTACATACACAGAGCAATTGCAGAAACCTTCTTTTTCAAACGATGCATCTGGCTTTCCTTCTTCTAGTAGGCTTTTTTTTTTCATTTATCTTGAAATGTCCATGGCTTTACATTTCATTAGCTGTTGCACAACCACACTTGAGGTTTATCTTCACACACCAAAGCAGATGTCTTTTTTAGAGGTCAAGTAAACACAGCCTTGTGTGCCTTGAAATGCTCAGGATGTGTCTTATACCTCCAAGCTGTTGTTACATCCAGCAGAGGCCTGCAGGCTGATTAAAGAGCTTCTTCTAATTACCAGCACATCTTAAGGGTATGCTCCTATGGTTTCCATCCAGTGTGTCAGGGTAAACTACTTCCATGTTACATTTCCACATGCCCTTCTTTTGCTCCTCAACCACAAATGCTTGCTTTGAGATTTGGGTTATCCTCCATCATCAAAACAAGGACTCCACGCTAAGCTACTCTTTCAAGTAATGGATACTACGCTAATCACAGGGATTTGACTCCGCTACCGCTATGTGCAGCTTTTCAAAGAGATGTTTCTCATTCTTTGCATGTGTGGAGGTTTAGCAGCTTAACTTCTGATGACATATATAGCAGTCGAAAAACCAAAAAGAAAAAAAAGAGGCCAAATATGTCACTTGAAAGAACTTTTTTCCCCCCACACAATAGTCTTTCTTAAAGTCTAAGAGCTGAATCTTTAAATTCCACATCGAACTAACATGTGATTTATGCATTTGTTCCCTCTGGTAGTGCAATCTGTTTTAATACAGGACAATGTGTGTGGTGCCGTGTGGTTGGGAGGTGTGCTAAACACATTAAGCACTTCCTATTGCCTGATGAATGATTGCGGTGTGATCGGTCGATGCCGTTGCCAGCCCTCGTTAGGCCACCCTGTAACACTCCTCTAACCGTCGCCTATTTCCCATCGTTAGGCTACAGAAAAACACTGGTGTGTATTGCACCAATCAGACTGTCCAGGGTTTTAGACTGCTCACTCCAGCCAATGCCTTTCCTGTTTAACATGAGTGTGATTTATGAAACGCCCAGACTGCAAAACAACACTCTAGCACCCTGCCAAACATGGAAATTTAATATGACCACAATTGTATTCCAAAAGGTACACTTTATAAGCCAAAGAAGCTAATACAAATAGCAGTGGATTGTCTCAGACCAAGAAGGGTGCATTATGATGTGCACATGATTTGTGTGGATTACTATAATTGCCTCCAAGCATGCCTGGACTGATTGTGTTCCTCACTCTGTGTCGCAGTATCTCCGCACTCTGCCATCAGAGACTTGCTGGAAGCGTTAAGCTGATTAAAATCCATATTTGAGCTGTTATGACCTTGTGCATGCTTCTTAGAGTGAGGAATATATAGTACCAAAGAGTAATAAGTCACAGACATGAACCAGACACTGTCTTTTATCACTAGTTCATTTGTTGTTTGGATGAAGAAAATATTTCTTCATATTCAAGTTCTTCAAGTATAGTTTACCTGTACAGAAATGCAGTGTGCTCACTTAATAACCTCCATTATATTCCTTTTAAAGTATATTACTCAGTAACTATATAAAGTATTTAATGATCAGTAAGTGCAATAAAACAAATAAAAAATATATAGTGTGCAAGACTGTATAATACTTCCAGGCCCTGTGAATTTAAACAGGTAATTAACAATTATTCACAAGGTGGCTGTCTCTAAATAGAATATTCAATTTATCCAACGAGTCTAAGATACGTACTTGTTTTATACTACACTGAAACATAAACAAAGCAAGCACATTAAAACAAGATTAGGTTTAATTTTTAATCGTTTTTTCTTTTTTTAATCATCAGGAGTGCACGAGTGAGCAGGTGGGGACCTGTGTAGCCTAGCATTTATTCATTTGCTAAACTGCTTTATCCTTTAATAAGGTTGTAGAAAGGCTAAAGCCTATCTAAGCTAACTCTGCCCAAAGCCAGGGTAAACCCTGGACAGCGTCTTTTGAACTAGTTTTCAGAGTTTTAGTATATATATCACACGGAAGCATTAAGAAAAGCTAACTAAAACAAGATTTTATAATTTGTGACCCACTCTGGCATCATATGGTTTGAATAAGAAATTTGACATACTGAGATACTGATATATTTGTAAATGCTTTAAAATCAGGTATAATACATAATTATAGCATGAAAACTGACTGCGTAACATCACTTTGTATTCTAATCAGGAAATTATACTTTTAAGAAAATAGCAATTATAGTAACAGAAACATTTTCTAAACATCCACATTTAATACTCCCTGACATACATAAATAAGCTTTTGACCAAGCAACGCAATCTTCCTAGCATCTTCCCAGCAACAGATGAGTTGTATTTACACCGAGTCATGTCTGTTTTGAGGCTTCTCATCGGTTTACTGTTATATGACTCAGGGGATTCTTCTGGGATTCCATAAGTAGGGACAGTATTCTGGTACTAAATATGGATAATAAGGAAATACCCTGAGCAATCACAAAAGCGGTTTGAAAATCTGTAAAATAAGTGGATATTTTCATCATTTTACAACAACCTGGAACAGAATCCTTTCCTAAACAAGCATTCTAGCATGGATAGATTGTGTTTATAGATATTTGAACATGGTCATGTGGAAGATTATGCTATGAAGGATGTATTTTGGTTATATCGTGTTTTCGTCCAGGTAAGCCACTTTCACCTTACCTTGGCATTTACTCAATACACTACCTTGCGATCTGTATTATGCCATATTGTGCTGGTTTATATTTGCATATTTTCACCATGGCAGAGATAGGCCAGGTGAGCTCGGTGAGCTAGGTGCAATGTAGCTTTTGAGCCTACTCATTTAGACTTTTTTGCACACTGCACTCTGTAAAAGGTGGGTTTTTTGTATATGCTACACGGAGACACAAGAAAAACAAATGGAAACTAGATTTCAGTGGATTATTTGATTTTAATAATGATTATACAATGATGACCCCACTTGTTCCAAGTGACCGAAAAGTGTACATCATTGTTATCTCAATCATTATCCACCTGGGATAATGTTTTTCAATCCTGAGACAGTGGACTAATCAGATTTTGACATTCCAGTATGATTTATATTAATACTGCATATTCACGGAGTAAAGACAAGACAAGAGTTTCTGTGTGGAGTTTGCATGTTCTCCACGTGCTTGCGTGGGTCTCCTCTGGGTACATGCAGTTTAGGTTAACTGGCTGTTTCAAATTGACTCTAGGTGTAAACATGAATGGTTGTGTGTTTTGCCCTATGATGGTCTGTTCAGTATGTACCCCTCCTTTGCCCAGTGTCGACTAAGCTCCCCATGACCCTGGTAGTATTAAGCAGTTCGACAAATTAATGAGTGATGAGTGAGTACTAATTTTACAGGAAACTGTTACTATGCTCAAATATTGCATGATGTCATTCTGTTTTTATTTCTCTCTTTATAGCAAACAACCACTAAATGTCATAAAACTACCATCATGAGCATTGATGTGAAAACTGACATCATGAAATGTTCTATAATAGATGCTATAATCTATATATTTGTTATGATTATGGCGTCGAGAAGCTTACCTTTTTCTAGCTTTGCAGCATATCTTATAAATCATTTCATTCCTATTTTTATTTAACCAGAAAGAAAAGCCATTATTAATGCTTGGTTTGTGTTCGCACCACTTATAGTTACCTAGTAGTAGGATCAGTGATTTTTAAACAGAACTATAAATAATAGACTCCTGACAAGCAATACATTTTTTTCTGTAGCCATGGTATGAAACATGCAGTATTCTGTCACACCGTTCTTCTTAAAGAATGTACCATTAATTCATTATTTATATGCCGAACCGCTTAATCCAACTAGAGTCACAGGGAGGCTGGTGCCTATCTCAGCCGACACTGGGTGAAGGTGGGTATACCCTGAACAGCTCGCCAGACAATCGGAGAGCCAACACATACACACAACCATTCACATTTACACTTAGATCTACAGTCAATTTGGCCTAAAGGTCAGTTTTCCTAATGTGCAGGTACAGCATAATCTTGTTAATATACACTTTTTTTAAATGCATTTCCACTTAATATGTGGCCATCCCCTGGACCCCAAATTTGTAACATGGGATGACCAAAAAGCTAATTTTTTGTCATTTTAAACTAAAATTGACTAATATTTTGACTGAAATTAACCATATTATAGCAATATGATGGCATTCTGCTTTGATCCATGACAGCGGTCATGTTCGCACACAAGAGCATTCACACCTACATATTAGCTCTAACACACCTGTGTACACAGCACTCCACACCTGGGTATCGCATAAGCACAAAACTGCACATTATGGCCTATATAACCTTTGCATACCAGTATGATATTATTTACTAGAATAATGTGCACCCCAACATGCATATATTAGCAAGACTCTACTGTACTTGGACTGTAGGAAGAAACCAGAGTACCTGGGGGAAACCCATGCAAGTATGGGGAAAACATGCAAACTCCACACAGAAATACCGGAGCCGAGCCTGGGACTCAGGCCCAGGATCTTTTTGCTGTGAGGTGGACGTGCTAACCACTATGCCACTGTGCCGCTCAGAATATTGAACGTGCTAATATATAAAAATATTCATAAACCTTTGAAGTGTGTTGTATAAACTATCAATGCATCAAACAGCTTTTAAGACAGTTACTAGACAATAAACTAGCATGGCACCTGATGATAACGGATGTAACGAGGACATGATTTTCCAGTGCAGTGGTTAGATTAAAAATGCTAGTCCGATCCATTCAACTTTGAGCCATTTCCTTTTTTCTTTTTTCTGTTATAAATGATTCTTTCTTTCTTTTTTCTTTTTCTCAAAGTCAGGCTTTGTTTTTTATTATAATTCAGTTAAATAGACTTGCAAATTATTACAGCATACTCATATTCTCAGTATTATTTTGTTTTTGATAGCAAGCAATGTAATATCAACATTACACCATGCACTAATAACAAAAATAAATAAATAAATAAATAAAAGATAAAGGAAAGAAAACAGGGATATCTCTGCACCAGATTGTAGTAGCTGATCCTTCTCCTTTGAGCTGAGTTTGATCCAATTATCTAAACACTTTGTTTTGCCTTGCAGGAGCTGAAGGATCAGATGCAGGATTACACAGTAAAATAGTGGGGGTTTGCATCTGGCCCAGTGAGCACAATAAAAAGGGAAGAGGCCATTAGCAGTAAAGTTAAAATGGAGCGCTTTGGTGTCGACTTCATCAGCCTGCTGTCTCATTTTCTTTTCTGAAAATGCAATTCAATGTTTTTCTCTTTATTGCAGGGAAGATGTTACCAATTTACCTAGGTCATAAATGACTAAGAAAGCCTTTAAATCTGACATAATATCAATTTCTAGATATAATATAAATATTCTACGCATAAAATAACACTCCAAAATAGCCTAAGGCACCACAGAGTGTGGAATGCGTATATGATGTGTCTGTTTGACAGAGCCACATACAGTACACTGTGCTGTTAGTATATAAATATATGCAAACTACATCCTAATCATGCTCATTTGTTTCAATTACATTCGGAAGTGAAAGTGGTGCTGATAGCTTATGTGTAGCTGCGTGTAACATTTGTATTATTGTTGTTTGCTGTGGCACTAAAGTGCAGATTATTCCTTTCAGCCAATCTGTTAAAGATAAATAAAGATTTTCTGATTGAGCTGGATTCAATTAATCCAAATTCTAAAGCAAACTCAACAAAAACAAACAAACAAACAGAAAAAAACCCGTTTGTATTAATTTTAGTAATGTTTACTTTCCTCTTCCCAGAATTTTTTCTTCTCAAGAGACTGATGTTATCTCCACTTTATTCCTAAACAAAGATTGGAGTCCATCATCACAAGCACTCACTGTTGTGCCTCTTTTGAGTTTTCCTATGAAAGCACTGTAAAGGTGACTTCCTGAATGCAGCGTGTTGCATAGAAAGACAGAGTTTCCTTTTCTTAAGAACAATATCCACTAGCTAGCAGATATCTGTCAATGGGACAATATAAGTTTGCTTGGTTCTAATCATATAGATTGGTCAAAAAGTATTGATTTATTTCTATTTACAGGTTTCCATTGTTATTTCTACCCAAAACAGAAATTGAGCAGATACACTGTAATCACTAGTGTTTGTGAGTCTGTCAGTTTGTCTATGAACAAAATCCTGATCTCACTTGTGCAAGGATTCTTATCATACTTGGTGAGGACACTACCTCATCTGAGTCCCAGTGATAAGTCCCAGTGATTTTGCAATGTCTAGATCAAAAATCAAGGTCAGAGCAAGGTCACTTTTTTTTCTTTTTCTTTTTGAGACAGAGCGCTTATAGCTTTAATGAATAAGATGTAAGGTTGTAATTTAATGTTTTCTGCAGAAAGGTTTTCAGGACAGAGAGCTTTTTAATAAACATCTGATGCTGCAAAGAGAGAAACAAAGCAAAGCTGATCAGGAAGTGACTAGTTTTATATATATGTATATATACATACATTTTATTAATTACATTTTTGGATAAACTGTATAAATCCTGCAAGAAAAATTTTGGCTCTGCAATTTAAACCATACAAAGTGAGCACACACATGTAAACAGTGAGCACACCCACAGCGGAGAGCAGTTGGGGGTTAGGTGCTTTGCTCAAGGGCACTTCAGCCATGAAGGTGGAGGAAGGGAATGTATAATGTAACATAGCACACACTGGACATTCAGTGTCATTAAATGTATCTATAAATGGTTAAGAAGTATAACTATAACAATAAAACCACACTTGTTATATTACAATTTGTGGGTGGTAACAGTAACTCCGCTCTGCTCCTGGTTGCATTACATCAGTGTGCCGTTAATTATTTTTCCTATTGCAGCATTCTGTTGTGTGTAGTTCCTTACATCAGGCATTTCACACATACTGCCACCATAAGTTGTCACAAAATCATTCATCATAGTTACAGTACATGCATTCTTATATCCAGGGCAAACTCCTCCATTATTAATGTCGCCTCGCAATTTTAGTTTTATTGCAATTATTTGATCCTCAATGTGTCATACGAGGACTCGCTTAATCTGACAAGCCTTTGAGGCTCTGCAAGATACAGAGGCAGAGACGGAATAAAGGTACAGGATGGAGTGATGCAGTGGTGATAATGAGAGTGGCGTTCAAAAGAGAAATGAATAAATAATCAGTTGCTGTTCTGCGAGGATTAGTTCAAAGGCCACGGGTAACTTAAGAGCTCACACAGGCCATCATTTATTCAACTCCTCACATGATTAGCGCTGACTTCATGAGAACAGTGTGGTTAAAGTAGTACAGCAGAGAAGAAAAGTTCGACATGAGATGAATTACATCAACTTCTTTTCCCAACACTTGAAATCAGCCCTGCAATTAAAAGGAGTGAGGGGGTTTATGGCTGATTGGGAAATGTATCAGGCCCAGAAGCCCGATTTTGTGCTGCTGCCAGAGAAAGACAGAGCACTGCAGTGATAAGTTAGAGCTCCATGTAAGTGTATTACAGCAAACATTAGTGTAATTGCATTCCGGCACGATGTACAAGCCTCACTAACAAATCAACTGTAATGCAAGAAGTTGTCAGAATGCACCTGAAAATGGATCGCTGCAGAAATAAAATCTTCCAGGAAATCATGTTAAAATAGCCGATCTGCACTGATTATCCCGGTGGTGTCTCAAAGTATCCTCAGGTTTTGTTAATTTGTTTAACAGATGAATTGCTTGCTCTGGTCGTCCTCAAGCTTTGCCTTTCAAAGTGTTTGTAGAGCTATTTAAAAAAATTTATGAGCAGCACAGTGGTGTAGTGGTTAGTATGTATACTTCACAGCAAGAAGGTCAAGGGTTCGAACCCCATGCCCGGCGAGGGTGTTCCTTGTGTGGAGTTTGCATGTTCCTCCTGTGCTTATGTGGGTTTCCTCCCGATACTCCGGTTTCCTCCCACAGTCCAGAAACATGCACATTGTGTGTGTTGATTCTGTGGGGAACTGGTGATCTGTCCAGGGAGTACCACGCCAGAGTCATCCCTCGACCCTAGTGGGATGAAGAAGTCCAGCAAATGAATTAATGAATGTAATTATTTACCAAGAAAGAAGAATTGTTGTCTGTTAAAATTTTAGAGAAGGTCAAAAGATTTCTGTAGAATAGAAACTTAAATAAAAATGCATTAATTTATTTATTTTCATTAATTGCTTTGTACTATGTAGGTAGGGGTGGCTCAGTGGTTAAGGCTCTGAGCTACTGATCAGAAGGTCGGAGGTTCAATTTCCAGTGCCACTGTTGGGCCCTTGAGCAAGGCCCTGAATCCTCAATTGCTCAGGTGTCTAAAAAATTAATAATGTCAATCGCTCAATGTGTGTCTGCTAAAAGCAATAAATGTAAAAGTGAGACAACTGAAAGGAACATCTAAAATTCCCATATTTTACTCAGGAGCAAGTTACCAGAGTCATTCCGCCTACTGGTATGTTTTTGGTTGATGAGCAATAAACAAAACAAACAAACAAACAAATAAACAAACAAAAAACATGGCCACTGGAAGAATTTGTGAAACTTAAATAGGCATTAACCTTGGGGACAGGTAATGGTTAGAGAAGTGGATTTGGGACTAAAAGGTCTCTGGTTCGAACCAGCAAGAAAAATGTGTGGTGGTGGTGGTGGAGGGTGGAGGGTGGAGGGTGGGGGGTGGGGGTGGCGGTGGGGGTTGACCTGCACCTTAATTTCCTCCACCTTCATGACTGAAGTGCCTTGACCAAGAGACCTAACCCTTAACTGTTCTTTGGGCATTGCAATGTGTAGCAGCCAACTGTTCCAAGTGTGTTTACGTGTGTGTGTGTGTGCGTGTGCGCGCTCACTTTGGATAGGTTGAATGCAGAAGCCAATTTTTTTTTATGGAATTAATACAGCAATGTCAAGAGAAAAAACAAAACAAAACAAAAACCCGAAGCTTAAATTGACCCGAAGACCTTAGATCTCTGACACCATTGTAAAGCCTGGAACCCATGCAAGTTAGCTTTGCACCAGAGGACACAGTACAAGCCAATGAACAAAAATGTTGTTGTAATAAAACATGATAGGGTGTGCTAACAGGAAGTAACCCTTTAGGGGTGGTATCATTATTTTCCCATAAATATTCATTCTGCTGTTTCTTTTTCTTGTGTGTTGCATTATTAGTCATTCATTGATTCATTTTCCAAACCACTTTATTTTTCTCGGGTCATTGAGGGACTGAAGCCTATTCCTGCCAACTCCAGGCAAAGTACTGCAAATGCTGAACAGCTTGCCGGCCATCACAGGGTCATTAAAAGTCATTTTGGAAACACAGTGGGTCCTCCTATTAAAACCTATAAATTAAGTTGTCACTCATTCATTACCACTATTGCTTAGGGTTATGGGGTAACTGAAGCCAATCCCAGCTGACTTCAGGCAGGAGGTGGGGTACAACCAGAACAGTTTATCACATGGTTAACACAGACACAACCAACCATTCATATTCACGCCGGTGGGTATTTTGAGTAGCCAGTTGACCTAATGTGCATGTTTTGGACTGTAGGAGAAATCTTTTAATCAGGTTTTGATTCTTAGCTGAAACACAATCCCTGACTGTATGCATGAGTGCAGCATCACCATTAGCTGGCGTTGATCTGCATTCACAGATTTCACCTACAGCTAATCCACATGTTGCTTTTGAAAGCAAGCCACAAGCTTCTGAAAGCTAGCCACAAACCACCTAGCCACTTTAGAATGTCCATTAAAACCCAAATTAAATCTATCAAAGCAATATGCAGAGGAAGTCCAGCCAGGTTCGCCTGTGGATTTGCTACAGATGGAGAAATGTTCCGCGTTAATTAGGAATGAGTGATCAGTGCCACTGTTAGTGTTGTAAATGATGGTTTTATGATCCTGCACAGTATTACAGGTTTTCATAGAGGTTGCTCAATTATGAACTAACATGATTTAGCAATGGGCGGCACGGTGGCGTAGTGGTTAGCACGTCCGCCTCACAGCAAGAAGGTCCTGGGTTCGATTCCCGGGCTCG